>VZQC01012659.1:2492396-2531527 GCA_009823505.1 Rhizomys pruinosus
CTTTTTTTTTTTTTTAGTATATATTTTGTACAAGATTATCAAATCTAGACCCGTGTTCCCCACCCCTCCAGAGCTCATGTATTCTGCCAAACATGCTTTTCATCTCTTTCTCTATATTCTCCATGTGGAAGTTGACTGTTTTGAGCAGAAGTTCATTTTTTCAGTCAGTTCTTTGATGCAGTCCTTTCTGTTGTTGTTTTTGTTGTGCTTTCCAATATGCATCACTCCCAACTGCTTGGACAAAAGCTCAAGGGGCCATGCACAAGAAATACTTACAACTAGGTAATTGGCACTAGCATCCACAGATGAAGGATACCATTCATCGTTTGTTTTTCTGGGACTATTACTTCACTCAGCATGATGTCTTCTAGCTCCAGCCATTTTCCTGCAAAGCTCATGATGTCATCTTTCTTTACTGCTGCATAGAACTCCACTGTGTAGATGTACCACATTTTCTCTATCCACTCGTCAGTTGAGGGGCATTTGGGTTGGTTCCAGCTCCTTGCTATTGTGAAGAGAGCTGTGCTTCAGGTGGTCTTGGGAAATCTCCGATCCCTTTTTTTTTTTTTGTCTTTTAGATGGCCTGGAACTTACAAGAGATCTGCCTGCCTCCCAAGTGCTGGGATTAAAAGCGTGCACCACCACCGCAGGCTTATGTGTGTGTGTGTGTGTGTGTGTGTGTGTGTGTGTGTGTGTGTGTTTTAATGTAGGTTGGTGCACGTGTTGTGCAGTGCTATGGAGGTCAGAAGAAGGTGTCAGATTCCCCTGGAACTGGAGTCAAAGACGGTTATTAGACGCCCATGTGGGTGCTAGGAATTAAACCTGGGTCCTCTGCAAGAGCAGTCGGTACTCTTAACTGCTGAGCCATCTTTCCAGCCCCACAGGCTTTTTTAAATTTCTTTATTGTTTGAGAATTTTATGGTGTATACCATGTGCTTCAATCAACTCCACTCCAATTCCTTATCCCCATGAGGCAAGCAAGGTAACCCTGACTAGCTTAGAACTCAATAAGTAAACCAGCCTGACCTTGAACTTACAGTGAGCCTCCTGCCTCTGCCACCCAAGTGCTAGGGTTATAGGCGTACACTACCATGCCCTGGCAGGAATTAGTGTGGTCTCTAATCACCATTGCTAGGGGATTAACTTTGGACTTCATTTAACTTTCTCTGTTGATTGTTTGCTAGCTTGTGGATTTTTGCTTTTAACTTCCTTCCATTTCCTTTGGGCCTCCTTTTACCATGTTTTTCTAACTGTTTGTTTTTAGTGCTGGGGTGGAATCCAGGGCCTTGTGCATGCAAGGCAAGAGTCTACCACTGAGCTGTATTTCCAGCAGGTTTTTCTAGCTTCTTAAGGTCAAGCTTAGATCATTGATCACAAATGTTTCTTTGTACCTAACATATTCGTCCAAAGCTACAAATGTAGCTAAAGTGCTACTTCTTTTATATCCCACAGATTGTCATATGGGAATTTTTATTCAGCTCCAATTTTGTTTTGGTCTTTTTGAGGGTCTCCCTGTAGCCACAGCTGGACTGGCAGCAAGTGCCTTTACCCACCCAGCCATTGCAGCCCAGCTCCAAATAATTTTAAATTTTCTTTGTGACTTCATTTTGACCCCTAAGTTATTTCTAATTTATTTCATTAATTCATTGATTCCTTTATTCTTTTTTTTGTATTTTTGAGACAGGGTCTCCCTTTAGCCCCAGCTGGCCTGGAGCTTACTCTGTAGACCAGGCTGGCCTTGAACTCACAGAGATCTGCCTGCCTCTGCCTCCCTAGTGCTGGGATTAAAAGCGTGTGCCACCACGCCGAGCACTTATTTTTGTTTGTTTGTTTGTTTGTTTGGTTAGTTGGGTTTTTTTTGTTTTTTGTTTTCCAGACGGGGTCTCCCTGTAGTCCCAGCTGTCCTGGAACTTGCTCTGTAGACCAGGCTGGCCTTGAACTCACAAAGATCCGCCTGCCTCTGCCTCCCAAGTGCTAGGATTAAAGGTGTGGGCCACCTCGCCCGGCTTGTTTTTACTTTCGGTTTTGTTGTTGTTGTTGTTGTTTGTGTTTGTTTTTTGTTTGTTTTGTTTTTTTGTCTTTTCGAGACAGGGTCTCCCTGCAGCCCCAGCTGTCCTGGAACTCACTCTGTAGACCAGGCTGGCCTTGAACTCACAAAGATTCGCCTGCCTCTGCCTCCCAAGTGCTAGGACTAAAGGCGTGCGCCACCATGCCTGGCTTGTTTGTGGTTTTTAAGACAGGGTCTCCCTGTAGCCCCATCTGGCTTGGAACTTGATCTCCAAGAGATCCACCTGGCTCTGCTGAAATTAAAGGTGGGCTGCCACGTGATCTGCTGGCTGTTTATTTTTGAGATAGGGCCTCATATAGCCCTGGCTAGTCTTGAATTCTCTATGTAGCTGTAAAGGACCTTGAACTTCTGATGTTCCTGTCTTGCAGCTCCCAAGTGATGAGATTACAGGCTTGCACCACCACACCCTGCTCAAGTTTTTATTATTAATCTACTCTAATTCCATTAAGGTCAAAGAACTCTATGTGGTTTCAGGCTTTTGGCATTTATCGAGACATGTTTGGTGACCTAGCAGCATGATTTGTTTGCTTAGTTGGTGGCATTTTGTGTCAGTGTTTACCCTGTCTCACACAGGGGAAAGAGTGGCCTTCCATCCCACTGTCTCTGCCCCTCGTTGTTTAGACTATGAGCAGCCATGGACCTAAACTGCATCTTCCCTCTGTACAGGTTACCTGTGGGAGAATGGGAGGGGAATATGCCTGAGCCTTTGAGGTATCATTGGCTGTCCCCAGAAAGGCAGGGCTACAGCTGGACACAAGTGCCTACTTCTTCACGTCTTAACCCACAAGTGTAACTCACGCGCACTTTTGGTACTGGCCAATGGAATAGGTGAAAAAGTTAACAGTAATTTAAGTCCTTAAAAACTGAAGTCTCATACTTACCTGGCAGGGGAGATACCATGATCAAGAAGGTGGTTTTCCTAGGGCGAGGCTCATCCATTGCACTTGGGATGGGCTGACCCCTGCAATTTCCCCAAATGCAGGAAACTTGACTGCATAATTTGTGGTAGTGGGGGACTGTGTTCACGGTCTCCCGTTAAAACAAACAAACAAACAAACAAACAAACAAACTGAAGTCTTAGCCGTGCGTGGTGGCACATGCCTTTAATCCCAGCACTGGGGAGGCAGAGGCAGGTGATCTCTGGGTTCAAGGCCAGTCTGGTCTACATAATTCCCAGCCAGCTGGGGCTACAGGGAGACCCTGTCTCAAAAAAGTGAAACAAAAGAGCAATAAGGACAAAAAACAGAAGTCTTAGGGTGTCAATTGTGGGTTTTTTAAAAATTCAATCATATAATTAGGTTTGTTAAAAAAAAAAAAGTTACATTGAGCCGGGCGTTGTGGCCCACGCCTTTAATCCTAGCACTTCGAAGGCAGAGGCTGGCAGATCTTTGTGAGTTCAAAGCCAACCTGGTCTACAGAGCGAGTTCCAGGACAGCTAGGGCTACATGGAGACCCTGTCTTGAAAAAAGACAAAAACAAAACAAAACAAAACAAAAAGTTACATTGGGCAATCATAGAATCATAGTGGTGCAAGCATTTAATCCCTGCAACTGGGGAGGCAGAGGCAGTTTGATCTACATAGCAAGTTCCAGGCCACCTGGGGCTATAGGGAAACCCTCTCTAAAAAAGAAAAAAGATATATCAGGCTTGGCAGTAGATCATCACAAAGTCAAGGACAGCTTGGGCTACATTTCAAGTTCAAAGCTAGCCAGAGTTATGGCAAGATATTGGAGAGAGAGAGAGAGAAAGAGAGAGAGAGAGAGAGAGAGAGAGAGAGAGAGATCCTCCTCTGTTTTCTTCACTTTCCCTTAATAAATCTATATTTGATGGGAGGCAGAGGCAGGCAGATCTTTTTGAGTTCAAGGCCAGCCTGGTTTACAGAGCAAGTTCCAGGACAGCTGGGACTACAGGGAGACCCTGTCTCAAAAAAAAGACCCCCCCCCAAAATCTATATTTGCTCTGCTTTGAAAAGTAATTTTTTGGGGGGGGTCTTTTTGAGACATGGTCTCCCTGTAGCTCCAGCTGTCCCAGAACTCACAAAGATCTGACTGCCTCTGCCTCCCAAGTGCTAGGATTAAAGGCGTGGGCCACCACACTTGGCTTGAAGAGTAATTTTTAATTACTCATGCTGCGTGCAGTGGCGCATGCCATAAAACCCTGCACTCGGGAGACAGAGGCATGCAGGGGACTCTTGAGTTCCAGGGCAGCCTAGTCTACATATTGACTTTGGGCAGGGGGAAAAGTTACAAGTTAGGGTAGCCTGGGCTATATGGGGAGACCTTGTCTCAAAAACATACCAAAAAAGTTACTTATGCTTATTTTTCTGTAGATTCTATGTCATGTCCTTTGCCATTTTTTCTGTGGGGATGTCCTCTTTTAATCATTTATATATTAATTTGTTTACTTATTAATTTATTACTGATATCTGTAGTTATAATATTTAATAAAACTATTTACCAAGTGCTCTTATGCTGCATAAGTCTTTGTCTATATTAAGAAACTAGACAAGTTGCCGGGCGTGGTGGTGCACCCCTTTAATCCTAGCATTTGGGAGGCAGAGGCAGGCGGATCTTTGAGTTCAAGGCCAGCCTGGTCTACAGAGCAAGTTCCAGGACAGCTGGGACTACAGGGAGACCCTGTCTTGAAAAAGACAGAGTGATCCTGTCTCAAAAAGACACACACACACACACACACACACACACACACACACAAAAGTCAAGCCAATCTCCAAAAAAAAAAAAAAGTAGGAAAGGGCTTGGGATATGACTCAGTGGTAGAAAGCTTGGCTCAGGGCCCTGGGTTTGATCTTCAGCACCACATAAACCAGGCATGACAACACAACCTGTAATCGCAGCACTTGGGAAGTAGAGTAAGGAGGCTCAGGATTCAAGGTTATCCTCAGTTACAAAGCAAGTTTCAGTTGGAGGTCAGCCTGGAGTAAATGACACCTTGTCTCAAAAATACAGGAAGAAGCCAGGTGTGGTGGCGCATGCCTTTAATCCTAGCACTTGGGAGGCAGAGGCAGGTGGATTTTTCTGAGTTCAAGGCCTGCCTGGTCTACATAGTGAGCTCCAGGCTGGCTGAGACTAAGGAGAGACCCTGTCTCAAAAAGAAAACAAAACAAAAAAAAAGCCGGGTGTGGTGGCGCAAGCCTTTAATCCTAGCACGTGGAAGGCAGAGGTAGGCGGATCTTTGTGAGTTCAAGGCCAGCCTGGTCTACAGAATGAGTTCCAGGCCAGCTGGGGCTACAGGAAGACCCTGTCTCGAAAAGACCAAAAAACAAAACAAAACAAAACAAAACAAAAACCAGGAAGAAACGAAACCCTCAAAGATAACTATCAGGGCAGAAAGGAGAGGTATCTCATAAAAGACACAGCTGTGGCCTCTCAGTATCAGTTAGCTGAGGTGCCCAGGCTGCCCCCTTTGTGTCTAGCGTTTGACAGTAAAAGCTGTGCTAACAATGACCACTGGCCCCTCCTTCAGCATCTGGCCACATTCATCATGGACAAGAGCGAGGCTATCACTTCAGTGGATGACGCCATCCGCAAGCTGGTTCAGCTGAGTTCCAAGGAGAAGGTCTGGGCCCAGGAGGTGCTGCTGCAGGTGAACGACAAGTCACTCCGGCTGCTAGACGTCGAGTCTCAGGTACTGATGGCCAGCATCTGCAGCAGGTGCAGGGAGTTGATGGGCAGAGACAGGACCAGATGTGTGGCCATGCTGACCTGAGGAACGGAATGGGACGAAGAGTGGACAAGGAGGGCTAGACCTGTCTGGGAGTCCGGGCCACTGCTGGCAGCCTAGGCTGTATTGGTTCTGTGCCTGCTGGAGTGCGGAGCAACCAGGACAGCCCTGTTCTCCAGAAGAGCTTTGCTGGCTGTGTCCCAAGGGCCTGTGTCTGGGGCATCCCCATTGGTGTCCATGTTCCTGGACATGGTCCAAGTTTGCGCTCCTTTGCACCTGTAAGTTACACGTGTTCCTGTCTGGAACAAACTCCTTGTGCCAGAAGTCATGTGTGTGGCTGGAGTATTAGTCCCTTTCTTGGCCACCTGCATATATATGCTTATGGCCACAGCCCATACTCATGTCCAAGCATGGCTGACCCATCACATACCCGCCTGCAGGAGGAGCTAGAGAACTTCCCACTGCCCACCGTGCAACACAGCCAGACAGTGTTGAACCAGCTTCGCTACCCCTCAGTACTCTTGCTAGTGTGTCAGGACTCGGACCAGAGCAAGCCTGACATCCACTTCTTCCACTGTGATGAGGTGGAGGTAAGCTGGGCAGCCAGGGGGTGGGCATGATACCAGCTGGCCAAGCCAGCCTGACACCCCTGTTCCCCCAGGCAGAGCTGGTGCAGGAGGATATCGAGAGTGCCCTGGCTGACTACCGGCTGGGGAAGAAGATGAGGCCACAGACCCTAAAGTAGGGCCCTGTGGGTGTGGGAACTGAGGGGTCTTGCTCTCTCTTGCCAGGGCACAGAGGGCTACTCGGGAGGGCAGCAGGGTGACAGCACCCAGCAGAGGGACTGTGGCCAGGCTGAATTGTGCCTCACTCTCCCCTCTAGAGGGCACCAGGAGAAGATCCGACAGCGGCAGTCTATCCTGCCCCCTCCCCAGGGCCCAGCACCCATTCCCTTCCAGCGCCAAGCTGGGGACTCCCCCCAGGCCAAGAACCGTGTGGGCCTGCCTTTGCCAGTGCCATTCAGTGAGCCAGGTAGGCCGAGGGGTGGGGGTTGGGGGTTGCCCTGGAGGTCTGTGGGGGGTCCTTTGCCAGCTGCTCTGTCCCCTACCAGGTTATCGCCGTAGAGAATCCTTGGACGAGGAGCCCCGGGCAGTGCTGGCTCAGAGAATAGAGAAGGAGACGGTGGGTACCCAGCCTGCCCAGTTTCTCCTCCATGGTCTCTGAGGGCATGGGGTCTCATCCTATTGCCATAGTGACCCTTCAGCAAGTGGGGATGAGGATGGTTTACCCCCAGTCCCTCTTCTAACCCCAGCAAATCCTCAACTGTGCCCTGGATGACATTGAATGGTTCGTGGCCCGGCTGCAGAAGGCAGCTGAGGCTTTCAAGCAGCTGAACCAGAGGAAGAAGGGGAAGAAGAAGAGCAAGAAGGCCCCAGCAGGTACCAAGTGGGGTGGCAGGGAAGGGCTGGACAACTGGGAGCAAGACAGGGCGGGCATGCACCCCAGTTAGGCCCCAGCAGGTACCAAGTGGGGTGGCAGGGAAGAGCTGGACAACCAGGAGCAAGACAGGGTGGGCATGCACCCCAGTTAGGAGAAGGTCTAGGCTGCTTGGGGACCATATCCAACACCAGGCAGGACCCATCAAGGGTGGGGTCAAGGGGTAGACCCAGCCAGGCTCACAGCCCCCCACTTCGTACCAGAGGGTGTCCTTACACTTCGGGCACGGCCCCCTTCAGAAGGAGAATTTGTTGACTGTTTTCAGAAAACCAAGCTAGCCATCAACCTGCTGGTAAGTCAGCCTTGCCCCATGCTGGCAATGAGGGTGGAGGGTTCCACACTCAGACACACGAACATACATACCATCTGTCACTAATTGTTCTTCCCACGCCCAGGCAAAGCTACAGAAGCACATCCAAAACCCCAGTGCGGCTGAGCTGGTCCACTTCCTCTTCGGGCCTCTGGATCTGGTGCCTGGGGCTGGGACAGGGTGGAATCGGGGACAGAGTGGTCCACCATGGCTTCGGGATGGGGAAAGCAAGTGCCCACCTGAGCATACTTGGGCTGTGTCTGGGCTTCCAGGAGGCCACTGTCCCTCCCTGAGGAGTAGCTTGTGCAGTTGTGGTAGGTGGGTGGTAGGCCAAGTCTGGTAGGCATGGTGGGCTGGGGTCCCCACTGAACCTCACTATGTCTAGATTGTCAACACCTGTGGTGGCCCAGACATCGCACGTTCTGTCTCCAGCCCTTTGCTGTCTTCTGATGCTGTGGGCTTTCTTCGTGGCCATCTTGTCCCCAAAGAAATGACTCTGTGGGAATCACTGGGGGAGACCTGGACACGATCCCGGTATGGGGAGAGGGGAGAACATGGATTAAAATGGAGGTCTTGGGTGGGTCAGCCCTGGCATGGCATGTGACTTACCTATACTGCCAACCACAGCTCTGAGTGGCCCCGGGAGCCACAGGTGCCCCCCTATGTGCCCAAGTTCCACAGCGGCTGGGAACCACCCCTGGACGTCCTACAAGAGGCTCCCTGGGAAGTTGAAGGGCTGCTGTCTGCCACTAATGACCAGGTCAGAACTCTAGCCCACCCCTAGTCCACTTTTGCTAGAGCCCACCTCCCTAGCCCACCTCTGCCTACTGCCCCAAATGCCCCGATAGCATCAGCTCAGTCTATCCTTACTCCTGCAGGTTAAGCAGCCCTGGGGTGCCACCTGCTTGGGTACCTTCCCTGTGTCCTCAGTACGGCTAGGTCATGACACAGTCATTAAATTGCTTTCCTGTGCCCCTTGTCCTGGGACTCGCGGCCCTTCTGGCCCAGTCTGCAGCCCACATCAAGTCCCTGCGCTTTACCCACAGCTGCCCCCAGTGAGCCGGCTCTCGATACTACGGCACTCCCCAAAACCCAGCCTCTCTGAACCCTCAGCCCTGGAAGACATCACACAATCTACCGGCTCCCCACATACTCACAGGTAAGCCCCACAAAGAGAGTGATGCACCCTTCAGAGCACACTGTTGAAAGTATGCTGCCACCAGAGGCCCCATTCAAATGGTGAAAAATACCTCTTTTCTAAGTCAGAATCCAGTTTTCTTTGTGGCATATGATTGAAGGGGAATTTCTGAAAGTCATATAAATTCACTACTGTCACACATCAGTTCTTTCTGTGCTTTCTTGTTTTATAATCAAAGTCAGAAAGGGACAGGGATGGGATGTGCCAGAACACCTTCAGGAGATGTACCAGGCCCTGGGTTCAATCCCCAGCACCACCACACACATACACACACACAAAAGCTGCCAAGTGTGGTGGCTCATGCACTCAGAAGGCTGAAACAGGAGAATTGCCCAGAGAGTTGAAGGCCAAGTTGGGCTACTTCATGAGTTCAAAGCTAGCCTGGGCTACAGAGTAAGACTCTGCTCCCCTCTACCCCAAATAAAAATCAAGGTTAGAAACTTACTGAACCTAAAAAGGAAACAAGCAAACAAATTTGCTGAACTTGGGCTGTACAGAGATTGCCCCTTCCCTGTTGTGCAAGCCCAGGGAATGGGGGACACCTCCCTTGCCTCCCTAGCCTCTGTTTCTTACTCCCACCCAGAGTCTACCTGGGGACCCCAGGGTTCCATTTCAGGGGCCAGAAATTCTGATTTCAAGGTGAACCCCTGTCCTTGACCCTCTTTCAGCCTGGTGCCCAGGGTCCCTACTTGGGATCACATGTAAGGAACATTCCCAGCATGGACCTGAAGCCCCCTTATCATCTCCCTCCCCAGTGTACCTGAATGGAGCACTACCCTGAGTCAGGGCCATGCTAACAGGGAACCTGACCTCATTAGGGGGTAGACCCCTGGCTAGAGATAATGCCTAACCTCAAGGATGCAGGGGGGCTTCCAGAGAGAATACACCATTGGTTTCAAGGGGCTATGGTTTTAAAAACATGTGGTCATCTAGGAAAGTGTGCACCTGTCATCCCCCAGGTACCCCTCTAACTCCAGTCCCTCTGGGGAACAGGAGAAGAGACCCCCCCCTGAGACAGCCTGGGCTGGGCCAGCCTCTTAGAGTGTGCTCTGCCCCCTCCTGCCTACTGGGGTGTCACAGTTTCCATTCCTGGCTGAAGAGCGCAGCCTCTCTCCGCTGCAACCTGGGCAGCAGAACAGGAGACAGCTGCAGCTGGGAAAGGGAGGAGACCCCAGCCTGGCCCAGGGCTTCAACCTCTCCTGGTTCTGCAGGGGCTACCAGTCGACGCCGGCCATGGCCAAGTATGTGAAGATCCTGTATGACTTCACAGCACGCAATGCCAACGAACTGTCCGTGCTCAAGGATGAGGTCCTAGAGGTGAGGACGTGGGCTACCCAGGGGAAGTGGGGAGTGCTCTCGGACCAAGCTGTGGAACCCACTCACCTGCCGGCACATCTTTCAAAGGTGCTGGACCCTGGGCTTCCTACTAGGCCTCCAGGCTGGGCCTCTTTGACCCCTACCACAGTCTGGATGAGCCACTGAGCTGCTTTCTGATGTCTGGAGGACCCCTGATGGGCCACAGTGGGTGGGCTTCCAGTGGAGTCCACCAGGGACTTACCATTCATGCCCACCCAGGGGCACTGCCCTGAACCAGCTTCTTTGCGCCAAACTTGAATCCAGGCCACCCACTGAGGGACAGAAAGTAGAGCAGGATTGGGGGGAGGGTGTTCCTACATCCATAATCAGGCTAAGAGGCACCCTCCCTCTAGACCTGGGCAGGCCAGACAGGCACAGGGTAGCCCTCAGGCCAGAATGGTGCCCAGAAAATGAAGAGCTTCACTGGAGGGGACACTGAGAAGACTGTCTCTCTGTAAAGGAAGTGGCAGGTGGTTCCAGCATCTGACTAGTGCTGGTGGCCTGGTGGGTCTGTACAAGGGTGTTGGTGAGCCTCACAGACACTTTGACACCCTACCAGGTGGTGGAAGATGGCAGACAGTGGTGGAGACTACGCAATCGCAGTGGCCAGGCTGGCTACGTGCCCTGCAACATCCTGGCTGAGGCTCGGCCAGAGGATGTGGGTGCCCCCCCGGAACAGGTGATTGATTGTCTGCTAGGACTCTATTCTGTCTACAACAGTCAGAGCTCCTAAGGTCACGGGTGCAGCTGGTCTCAAAGCGGCACTCAGACCTGAGCCCTGTAAGCCATGGAGCCCAGGGCTGGTGCAGGTTCCTGGGAGTCTTAGCCAAGGGAGGAATGGGCTGGTCCATAGGCCAGGCGGGGACCTGGGTAAGTCCTAGTAGCGGCCCACTTTCCCCCTTACCTCGTCCCTGATCCCTTGCAGTCTGGCCAGAAATACTGGGGTCCTGCCAGCCCCACCCACAAAGTGCCCCCAAGTTTCGCAGGAAACAAAGAAGGTGAGTAGAGCCCCTGCAGGGTGGTGGTGGGAAAGGACAGTTCTGGTCAGCCTCTTGGCCCCTGAGAGCATGTGCCCCCGCAGAGCTGATCCACCATATGGATGAGGTCAACGACGAACTCATAAAGAAGATCAGCCACATCAAGACGCAGCCGCAACCGCAGCGTCACTTCCGCGTGGAGCGCAGTCAGCCCGTGCACCTGCCTCTTACTTTCGAATCCGGTCCTGACGAGGTCCGCGCCTGGCTAGAAGCCAAGGCCTTCAGCAGCAGGTGAGCAGAGTTTGCGGGGCTGGGGGCGGCATGCAAGGCTGCTGGGGGCGGGTGTGTGGCCGTGGACCCGGCACAGCACTCCCGGGGGCCTGGTCCTCACCCTGCCCCTAGAATCGTGGAGCACCTGGGTATCCTGACCGGACCCCAGCTCTTCTCGCTCAACAAGGACGAGCTGAAGAAAGTGTGTGGGGAGGAGGGCATCCGCGTGTACAGCCAGCTCACAGTACAGAAGGCCTTCCTGGAGGTGAGCAGCCCTCTTCTGTGTTCCTTCATGGGCACAGGCACCTGTTCCTGGGGTCTCTGGGAAAGTGGGAAGCAGCCTGGCCCTGACCTGTGCGCTACCTGAGGTCGAATTCCTCTTTCCTAGAAGCAGCAAAGTGGGTCGGAATTAGAGGAACTTATGCACAAGTTTTATTCCAAGACTCAAAGGAGGGGAGAGGACAGCTAAAGCAGCCTGCACACCTCACCAGTGGCAGAGGAGAGCCCACACCTGTGGTGGGCCCAACCCTAATGCATGGAGTATTATTTTTATATGTGTATTATTTTATACCAAGGACACAGATGGGCTGGGTGGGGCTGGCTTACCTGCCTCCAGGCATGGTCCTGTTTGCAGGCCCAGCAACACCTGTGGGAGGCCACTTTGCCACCCCAGCCCCAGCCCTAACCCACACTCACCTGTCCAAAGCAAGGCCAGCCTCAGCCAAACCTGCACCTGGCAGTGCCAGCCCCTCCTTCACCAGCTGCCAAAGCAGCGGGAGTCTCCAGGTGGGTGGAGCCTCTTTCTTGGCCTCCCTAGCACCTCGAGGCTCCTGGTCCTTATGACGCTGAACCCTGACTCCATAACCCTCCCTACTGTTGCTGTTGCTTCATCCACCCACCTCTGCATCCCCTGTGGCCAGTCTGCAGGATCTCCTAGCTGGCCAGCTTGATGACCTTGCCCCACAGATCTGCTTCCCCGCCTTAATGCTGCTAGAACCCCAACAACAACCTGGGCAGGGGCCTCAGGCAAGGAGGCCTTGGGTGTCCCACTGGAGTAAGGCATGCTGTATGCATTACTCTTTCAAGGTCCAAGCATAAACCCAGCTCGGACACTGGCTTTAGATGCCCCATCCCACCCAAAGAGCGTGGGATAGCAGCTATCTCTGGCCACTCCTACCAGCCTTTGCTTGATACTAGTGGCTGGTGAGTCTCCCAGCTCTGGATAAAGCATCAGACCCAGAGATAAGAGGGAGAATACCAAGGCTATGTCAATAAACCCGTTGTCTCCAAGCAACTGCATGTCTGTCTCTTAGGATGGAGTACTCTCTCTGCAACCCTGACACTACCTTTACTCTTCCTCCTTTTTCCCTGAGGGAGTGAGTTGACCTTGAATTCTAGGTTATCCTGCTATGGCCTCCTATTCTGGGATTTCAGGTTTACATCACCCATCCTGGCCATGCCCCCTCCAAGAGCTGTCCAGCAAAGGTCAGACCATGGCCAGGTGATGTTGTGGACATGTCAGGAGACACCCCTCACTTTTATCCCATCCAGAATGACTCTAGGGACATTTCTGGAAAGTGAGGGCTCAAGAGAATGGCCCCTACCCTCCCTGCCTGCCCTTCTTACTGTGGTCCTCCTAGCTAGGTTCCCAGCTGGCTCTCCAGGGTTGGGTAGACACCTTGACGAGAAGCAAAGCCCAGCAGGCCCAGGAGGAGGACGAGTCAGAGACAAGGTGGAAACACAATTTGGAAAATTTTGCTCCAAGCTAAGAGGAGTGTCAAAAGGAGGGCCTGAGCCTATGGGACCCAGACGACAAGTCAGCCAAGGGGCATCAATGGCTGTTTCTGCATCTGTTCTCCAAGGGGCACTTGCTGACCTGGGTGTCCACCTGACTTGCTGGAGACTCTCCTTTTGAGTATGCCTTTGGCGCCCTCTGTTGGTGCCTCACAGCCAAGCAAGGCCCCTGCACCTGGTATGAGGATTCAGTTCTGAGTTCCAACTTTACCCAATCATGGTGAGAATCCCCTGGGTGGGAAATATGCTGTGTGGGGACTGAGGTGCAGAGACCATATTCCTCAGCTGGTCTACCAACCAACCAGGCTTGGCCCTCTTCTGGACTCCACAGAGCACCTGCATTCACATGTGCACTCATGTGCACACACACACACCCACGCACACACACAAATCATGGCTGGAGAGATGGCTCAGCGGTTAAGAGCACTGACTGCTCTTGCAGAGGTCTCAGGGTTCAATTTCCAGCACCCATGTGTTAGCTAACAATCTGAACCTCTGTGGGCTTTGAACAACATGGGTGCACTTACACATATACAAGCAATGCACTCATACTCATAAAATAAAAAATAATAAATTGGGGCTGGAGAGATGGCCTAGCGGTTAAGAGCAATGACTGCTCTTGCAGAGGACCCGCCCGGGTTCGATCCCCAGTACCCACATGTTGGCTGACAACTGTCTTTAACTCCAATTCCAGGGGAATCCGACACCCTCTTCTAACCTCCGAGGCATTGCACGACACAGGTGCACAAACCTACATGCAGATAGTACATTCATACACATAAAAAATAAAATTAAAAGAATAAGAATAAGAGCCAGGTGTGGTGACACACACCTTTAATCCCAGCACTCAGCAAGCAGAGGCAGGAGGATCTCTGTGAGTTCAAGGCCAACCTGGTCTACATACTGAGTTCCAGGACAGTTGGGGCTGCAGGGAGACCCTGTCTCAAAAAGAAAGACGATAGCTGGGCGTGGTGGTGCACGCCTTTAATCCCAGCACTGAGAGGCAGAGGCAGGCAGATCTCTGTGCATTCAAGGCCAGCCTGGTCGACAGAGTGAGCTCCAGGCCAGCTGGGCCTAAAATAAAGGGAGACCCTGTCTCAAAAATATAAAAGAAAAGAAAAGACCATAAGTTAATTAAATAAATAAAATATTTTTATAAAGAATAAAGGCTGGGTGTGGTGGCCCATGCCTTTAATCCCAGCACTTAGGAGTCAGAGGCAGGTGGATCTATGTGAATTCAAAGTCAGTCTGATCTACATGGAGCGTTCCAGGCCATCTGGGGAGACCCTGTCTCACGAAGACAAAAAAAAATACGTGTGTGTGTGTGTGTGTGTGTGTGTGTGTGTGTGTGTTGTTTTTTTAAATTTTTGAGCTAGGTGTGATGGCACACACCTTTAATCCCAGCACTCGGGAGGCAGAGGCAGGTGGATCTCTGTGAATTCAAGGCCAGCCTGGTCTACAGAGCGAGTTCCAGGCCAGCTGGGGCTACAGGGAGACCCTGTCTCAAAAAGACCCAAAAAACTTTTTTTTTGAGGCACAATCTCACTAACACAGACTGGCCTTTAGTTCTCCATGTGATTGAGGAGGGCCTTGAATTCCTGGTGCGGCCACTGTCTTAGTGCTGGGATTACAGGTATGCACCAGGCTTTATGTGGTACTGGGGTAGAGGCAAGTACTCTCCCAGCTGATTTACATCCTCAGCCATTCGGGACCTTTTAAAAAGAATGCCAAGGGCCACCAAACTCAGCTGACCAGTGTTGGGGCCTGTGGTCACACAGCCTCAGGGGAAGTCAGCCCTGGGCCCCCCTTGGCTATCTACCTCGGTTGTGAGGAATTACTCTTCTGTCCATTCTAAGGGTACTACTTATTATCTGTGTCGTTTCTCCTTGTTTGGGGAGGATATTTCCAGACCCTCTGGAGCTTGGGTCTCACAAGCAAGACCAACCCTTCCCTGTTTCCTCCTGACTTGTTGGGCATAGATCAGGGTAGGGGTGTGTTGCAATTAAGGAAGTTGAATTTGAACTCTAGCCTAGATAATCTGACCCTTTTGTGTCTCCTTCTTGGTCCAGGCCTGTGTCCTAGGGCACTGCCTGAGGCTACCCGAAGCTAAGGACAAACTTAGAATCCCATAACTCAGGGATGGTGGCCCAGTAAATGCCTCTGTGTATAGGACCGAGACTGGCCACTGCTCTGTGCCTAGCTCTGCCACCAAACATCTCCAAGAATAAGCCCCTCTCTGTCTGTGGACAAGCACGCCTTTGTGTCCTACCACACCCCAACCCACAGCAGGCTTTGGACGGCTGTGCCCACTTGGGCCATCCAGGACACATACCATTCAGCAAAGGCTTTTCCTTCCAATTTAGAAAATGCATTACAGCCTGGTGTGGTGGCACACCTTTTTTTTTGTTATTTGGGTTTGTTTGTTTGTTTGTTTGAGACAAGGTCTCCCTGTAGCCCCAGCTGGCCTGAAACTCACTATGTAGATAAGATTGATCTCCATCTCATAGAGATCCACCAGCCTCTGCTTTAATTCCAGCACTTGGGAAGCAGAAGCAGGTGAATGTGTGAGATGGAGGCTGGCCTGGTTCATATAGTGAATTCCAGGCCAGCCGGGTCTACATAGTGAGACCCTGTATCAAAAAGCCAAAAAGCCAAGGCTGGAGAGATGGCTCAGTGGTTAAGAGCACTGGCTGCTCTTGCAGAGGACCTGGGTTAAATTCCTAGCACTCACATGATAGCTAACAACCATCTATAACTCCAATTGCAGGGGATCCAACACTCTTTTCTGACCTCCATGGGCATTGCACAGTGCACGACATGGGTGTACCGACCTACATGCAAGTAGTACACTCATACACATAAAACAAACAAAAACACAAGATGGGCCGGGAGTGGTGGTGCATGCCTTTAATCCTAGCACTTGGGAGGCAGAGGCAGGCGGATCTTTGTAAGTTCAAGGCCAGCCTGGTCTACAGAGTGAGTTCCAGGATAGCTGGGGCTACAGGGAGACCCTGTCTTGAAAAGACAAAAAAAAAAAAACACAAGATGGGCAGAATAAAGTGGAGCAGAAAGCTTTGGCTAAAAGTGCTTATGGCTTCTGGATAGTGTGGGCTAACGGCCTGCAGTGTGGCAGTGTGGTAGGCTTGGTGCTCGGTCTGCCTCACTAGGACTGAAGTCAGCAGCAGCCTTCTCCCTGGGCTGTTAGCTGATTAAGCTCCCTTTTCCCTGGCATCTTAGAAATGTGCGGCCCCTCTCTTAGCCCTGGCTGTGTTCCTTTCCTACCCAGAACAGAGATTTACAGAGATGCTTTCCTTTTTTTATTTTTTGTCTTTTTTGAGACAGGGTCTGCCTGTAGCCCCAGCTGTCCTGGAACTCACTCTGTAGACCAGGCTGCCCTTGAACTCACAAAGATCCACCTGCCTCTGCCTCCCAAGTGCTAGGATTAAAGGTGTGCGCCACCACGCCCGGCTACAGAGATGCTTTCTGAGCAAAGGGGTAAACTTGGTGATACTTCTCTATATGCCTGTCACTATCGAGGGCCAGCACTAGCTGTCAGGTTTGGCTGCCCAGTATAGGTGTCCATTCAGGTATTATCATTGTTGTGTTGTTGTGAGATAGCTCACAGGTAGCCCAGACTGGTTTCAAACTGACTGTGCAGCCAGAGATAACTTTGAGCTCCTGATCTCCCTGTTTCTCTTTCTGAGTGTGAGGAGTCTAGGCTGTGCTACCATGCTTGTTTTTTTGTTTGTTTGTTTTTGTCTTTTCGAGACAGGGTCTCCCTGTAGCCCCAGCTGTCCTGGAACTCACTCTGTAGACCAAGCTGGCCTTGAACTCACAAAGATCCCGCTGCCTCTGCCTCCCGAGTGCTAGGACTAAAGGCGTGTGCCACCACGCCTGGCTCATGCTTGGTTTTTATGTATTGGTGGGGAGCGACCCCAAGACTTTGTACAAGTAGTCTACCAGCTGAGCTACATCCTCAGCTCAGTCCTTGTTTCCGTCCCTGTCCCCATCCCCCCAACCGCATCCCCCACCCCCCCAGCCACCTCACCACTACCCTCTCTGCCTCCATCCTGCCCTGAGCTTCCTGTCAGGATGAGGGCTCCTGTGCTTTCCTGGAAGTGGACGCCACCTTGGGCTCTTGAGGCTGGATCCCCAGGGTAGCCCTTTCACCTTGCCACTGCTTATGTGAACTCCTAGCTGGATCCATGTGATAAGGTCCTGGCTACTCAACTGCCGGGGCTGCCAGGGTCAGCGTTTAGGGTGCCCTGAAGGACTCTGTTCACGTGGAAGCTGAGCAGGCCATGACAGATCATGCTGTGAGCAGGGACCTGGGCATAGTTCAGCTACCGCAGGCAGCAAGCTCAGGCCTCCTCCACAGCCTCCAAGCTCCCTCACTCCCTGCCTTACCGTGGCTCTCCTGCTTCCGATAGCCTGAGGCTCTGGCTCCACCTGTTCCTCCTGTTAAATACAAGTTGGAAGAGGCCAGTACTGGGAACAAGCTTCTACACGGGGTCCCAAGAGACCAAGTTAAATTACAAATCAGTCCAGGCAGCTAAAGTTCCTGTCACCAGGCTGTCATTTGGCCTTTGAGGAACCAGAATCAGAGAGACTTAGCTGTATTACCAGCCAAGCCGCTCCGGGGCAGGAAGAGGAAGATCTGGTCCTTGCACAAACAGAACCTGAAGTTACCGGATGTTAATCCATTGGGTGTTTTCCTGTTGTTCTGTGTGTTTGCAAAGAAAGTTTCTTTTTTTTTTATAATTTTATTTATTTTTGTATGTATATGAGTGTACTGTCTGCATGTAGGTCTGTGCACCCGTGTCGTGCAATGCCACGGAGGTCAGAAGAGGGCGTCGGATTCCCCTGGAACTGGAGTTCTCCTGGAATTGGAGTTACAGACGGTTCTTAGCCGCCATGTGGGTGCTGGGGATCGAACCCAGGTCCTCTGCAAGAGCAGTTGGTGCTCTTAACTGCTAGGCTATCCCTCCAGCCCAGAAAGTAACTTCAAAATGACTAATCTGCTCTTCAACATGTTTACTTCTTTGTTACTGGAGTGTTTTTGGTTAAAGCCTGGACATTGGCCTCAACAGCTCAGCTTAGCCACCCAGCCTTAATATGCTGATTAAAGACACAAGTAATGGTCAAAAACCAGAGAAAGAAGTTTTTTGGGTTTGGTTGGGTTTTTTTTTTTTTTTGTATTTTTGAGATAGGGTCTCCCTTTAGACCCAGCTGGCCTGGAGCTCTCTACGTAGACCATGCTGAACTTGAACTCACAGAGATCCGCCCGCCTCTGCCTCAGGAGTGCTAGGATTAAAGGTGTGCACCACCACACCCGGCCTGAGAAAGAAGATTTTAATTCAATGTGACCACACTAGGAAAAGGTACAAGTTAAAGCCACCAGTGACCCCCACCCCTCCAAGTCCATGTATTGACTTGAGGTTAAATAGAGATCTACCAGGCAAGCGTGGTAGCACACGCCTTTAATCCCAGCACTTGGGAGGCAGAGGCAGGTGGATCTCTGTGAGTTCAAGGCCAGCCTGGTCTACATAGTGAGTTCCAGGACAGCTGGGGCTACAGGGAGACCCTGTCTCAAAAAGACCAAAAAAAAAAAAAAAAAAAAAAAAAAAAGAGAGAGAGAGATCTAAGCTCTATACTAGCCAAGGATGACCTTGAACTCCTGATCCTCCTGCCTCCATCTCCTAGTTGCTGGGGTAACAGATGTGTGCCATCACCCAGTTTTATGTGTTGCAGGAGTTCAAAACCCAGGGCGTTCATGCCCGCCAGGCAATTACTAAATGATAACCCACTGCTTAAACCTCTTCCAACTAAGCTACACCTCCAATACCCCAAGAGGTTTTCATATATTACATATATTAGATCCCAGACTCTTCAGAACTCTGTGAAACCTCTTCCAACTAAGCTACACCTCCAACACCCCAAGAGGTTTTCATATATTACATATATTAGATCCCAGACTCTTCAGAAATCTGTGAAACCTCTTCCCGGGAGGCAAATTCTCGCTCTAGCTGACACCAGGGCTTCACTCAGTCTTTCCCTTACCCCACCATGGCATTCCTCAGGAATTAGTAATTCTCTGGAAACAATTATTATTTCAATAACTGATATCACAAGTGTCTCTCTTTAAAATATCTTCTCTTGGGCTGGAGAGATGGCCTAGTGGTTAAGAGAGCTGAGTGCTCTTGCAGAGGACCCAGGTTTGATCCCCAGCACCCACATGGTGGCTGAGAACTGTCTTTAACTCCAGTTCCAGAGGAATCTGACACCCTCTTCTGACCTCTGCAGCACTGCACAACACGGGTGCACAAACTTGCATGCAGACAGTACATTCATACACATAAAAAAAATAAATAGCCAGGCGTGGTGGCACACGCCTTTAATCCTAGCACTTGGGAGGCAGAGGCAGGAGGATCTTTGTGAGTTCAAGGCCAGCCTGGTCTACAGAGCAAGTTCCAGGACAGCTGGGGGCTACAGGGAGACCCTGTCTCAAAAAGACATAAATAAATAAATAAATAATAAATAAAAATCTCTCAGGGGTGGAGAGATGGCTCAGCAATTAAGAGTGTCAAGTGGGGGCTGGAGAGATGGCCTAGCGGTTAAGAGTGCCGACCGCTCTTGCAGAGGACCCGGGTTCGAAATCCTAGCTCTGGAGGGGGCAGAGGCAGGCAGATGTCTGTGAGTTCAAGGCCAGCCTGGTCTACAGAGTGAGTTCCAGGCCAGCTGGGACTATAGGGAGACCCTGTCTCAAAAACAAAACAAGAATACATTCCAAGGGGTTGGAAAGATGGCTTAGAAGTGTAGAGACCTTCGATCCCCAGCACCCACATGGCGGCCAAGAACCGTCTGAAACTCCAATTCCAGGAGAACTCCAGTTCCAGGGGAATCCAACACCCTCTTCTGACCTCCGCGGCATTGCACGACACGGGTGCACAAATTTGCATACAGACAGTACATTCATACGCATACAGAAATAAAGTTAATAAAAAAAATTTTTTTTTAATGTAAAAAAAAAAAGTGTAGAGACCTTGCTGGGTGTGGTGGTTCACACCTTTAATCCTAGCACTCAGGCAGAGGCAGGAGGATCTTTGTGAGTTCAAGGCCAGCCTGGTCTATAGAGTGAGTTCCAGGACAGCTGGGGCTACAGGGAAACCCTGTCTCGAAGAAGACCAAAAAAAAAAACAAAAAGGAAAAAAAAAAAAAAGAAGTGTAGAGACCTTGCTGCTCTTCCAGAGGATCCAAGTTTGGTTCCCAGAACCTAAATCAGGCAGCTTATAACAGATTGTGACTCAAGTTCCAGAAGACCCGATGTCCTTTTCTGGCCTCTGCATGCAGGAATGCTCATACACACACACACTGGATAGTCAAAATGATGCTAGTTCATACAAATGTACGGAAAGATAATCTGTCTTTGAACTGCATCCTTCTAACTCTCCACAAATAAAGATCTCTGCCTTGTAGGATCATCAATAACAAGTGCAGAGATTTTATTTTAGCCTCTGGGAACCTCAGTTCACCGTTCCCTAGGTTGGTCATGCACCACATTTTGCGTACCTAAAGGTCAAATATTTTTACCTCCCCATAGTGCTGAGGAGGCTCATTCCCAGCATCTGATAAAGATGAAGCTGAAAAGGAAGGAGAATAGTCTTCAAGAGAGAAAAATCACTGTTAGAGCCATTAAGGATGAAGCCCATGGAACACAGTAACATTATCAGCCAGAATGATGTCTGCCTGATTCCAGATCCCCCAAACCATCACCTGTATCTGACATAACATTTCCATGGCCACATGACAGTACACTATATCTAAAGTTAGAGAATAATCAAGAGCACAGGATGGCTGTCCTAGACTTATTTTTCTTGCAGTAGTAAAATTCCCCTGACAAAAATAACGTAGAGGAGAAAGAGTTTATTTCAGCTCCTAATTCATGAATCCAGGGGAGTCACAGTGGCAGGAGCTTGAGCAGCTGCTCACATCACATCTAGAGTTAAGAGCAGAGCAAGATGAATGCACGCACCTGCACTCAGCTGCCTGCCTGCCTGCCTGCCTGCCTGGGTTCAGCTCATCTTCTCCACTCTCATACAGGTCAGGCTCCTGCCTAGGGAGTGGTGCTGCCCACTGTGGGCTGGGTCTTCCCACATCAATTAATTAAGACAGACCCTTGGGGCTGGAGAGATGGCCTAGCGGTTAAGAGCACCGACTGCGCTTACAGAGGACCCGGGTTCGATCCCCAGCACCCACATGGCGGCCGAGAACCGTCTGAAACTCCAATTCCAGGAGAACTCCAGCTCCAGGGGAATCTGAGTCCCTCTTCTGACCTCCACGGCATTGCACGACATGGGTGCACAAACTTGCATGCAGACAGTACATTCATACACATACAGAAATAAATAAAATTAATAAAAAGACCCCTGCCCCCAGACATGCCCACAGGCCAAGGCAAAGTACAGTCTCTCCTTGAGACAATCTCTTCTGGGCGATTTCTTCCCAGGTGATCTAGATTGTGTCAAAAGACAGTTCAAGCTAATCATTATAGTACCCTAAGGAAAAAGGGCATTTTTTGGTCTTTTTGAGACAGGGTTTCCCTGTAGTCCCAGGTGGCCTGGAACTCACTATGTGGACCAGGCTGGCCTTGAACTCAACGGAGATCCTCCTGCCTCTGCCTCCTGAGTGCTGGGATGGAATGTGTGTGCCACCACACCCCGAGACAAAATAGTAATTTTTTAATTCTTTCTGGCCAATTTTATTTTACAGTTGTAACCTCATATGGAGTTCTAATTGTAGGGAAGATTAGTCTTTTTTTTATTATTTATTTATTTATTTATTTATTTATTTATTTATTTATGTTTGGTCATTTTGAGACAGGGTCTCCCTATAGCTCCGGCTGTCCTGGAACTCACTATGTAGACCAGGCTGGCCTTGAACTCACAAAGATCCACCTGCCTCTGCCTCCCAAGTGCTAGGATTAAAGGCGTGCGCCACCATGCCTGGCTTATTTACTTATTTATTATTTTTTTTATGTGTTTGAGTGTACTGTCTGCATGCAGGTTGGTGCACTTGGCATGGAGGTCAGAAGAGGAACTGGAGTCAAAGATGGTTCTTAGCTGCCATGTGGGTGCTGGGAACCGAACCTGGGTCCTCTGTAAGAGCAGTCAGTACTCTTAACCGCTGAACCATCTCTCCAGTCCCAGAAGATTAGTCTTTTTTTTTTTTTTAATTTTATTTATTTCTTTATGTGTATCAATGTATTGTCTGCATGCAGGTTTGTGCACCCGTGTCGTGCAATGCCGCGGAGGTCAGAAGAGGGTGTCGGATTCCCCTGGAACTGGAATTCTCCTGGAATTGGAGTTTCAGACGGTTCTCAGCCGCCATGTGGGTGCTGGGGATCGAACCCGGGTCCTCTGTAAGAGCAGTCGGCGCTCTTAACCGCTAGGCCATCTCTCCAGCCCAAGATTAGTCTTTAATGTACAAATTATTATAACTGTGAATTGTGATTAAATTCATTTTTCCTGTTATTTTGATATTAAAGCACATTTCAGTTTGAGAAAGTAAATGGATCATCTCATTAAGACTCAGTTTCATTTAGTGAGGGAGGAGTGTGTGCGCGCACACGCACGCACACACACGCGCACAGCAGGCACATATCTGTATATACATGTGTATGTATGCAAGAGCATTTGGAGGCCAGGGGTTGATGTTGGGCTCATTCCTAAATTGCTCTCCACTTTATTTCTTGAGACAAGGTCTTTCACTGATCCTGAGAGAAATTAAGTGGGCTGGGTGGCTTGGAATGAGCTCTGAACCCTCTGTCTACCTCCTCAGTGCTGGGATCACATGCAGTGCACCACACCTGGCTTTGTACATACGGTACTGGGATCTAACTCATCCAACTCAGTTTCACATGCGGTGTACTACACCTGGCTTTGTACATGGTCTTTGTACAAAAGGATCCAACTCGTCCAACTCAGGTTCACATGCAGTGTACTACACCCAGCTTTGTACACGGTGCTGGGATCCAACTCGTCCAACTCAGGTTCATATGTGGTGAAGTACACGTGGCTTTGTACATGGTGCTGGGATCCAACTCGTCCAACTCAGGTTCATACGGTTTCATATCAAGAACTTTTTGTTGACCATCAGAAAAGGATATGTGACTCCAGTAGGAGTCAATTTGTGATATCACCAATTTACTTCCCATTGGCAAAATGTAAATAGTGTCTGGTATCTTTTCAGCCCAGATAACTGTACTAAGGGATACTTCATTGTTTTTTAAACTCTTTTACATTAATTTTTATTACATTGACTTATTTTGTAAGTGTACATGTGGGGGGGGCACCTATGTGTTCCATTACCCATATGTGGAAGTCAGAGGATGGATAGCAGGAGTCTCTTCTCTCCTTCCACTATGTGGGTCCAGCATATTGAACCGAGGTCATCAGGCTTGGTGACACATATCCTTACTTGCTGAGCCATCTCACTGGCTGTTGTGTGTCAACTTACAGGAGTCCAACAACCAGCTCTCCCAGTTCTACACTCCTGTAATAAGCTCATCTTTGCATAATTGGTCCTTTTGGTGCCTGGCACCTTGCAACAGGAAGTGGGACCTGGTTGGGTGACAGAGTCTGTATCAGGCAATGTGCTACAGGCTGAGGAAGCACCCTTCACTGTTTAAGGCTTGCACACAAGTCTCCTTTGTAAACTCAGATGTGTTGCATGCTCTGGAAACTTCCAGAGTCCTGGGGAATGTCAAGGCTCCTTCACACAGGGCTAGTCAAGAGAAAAGTGCCTATGGCTTCCTTGAGTCAGGTGCAAAGTCCATGTACCTCTGCCACCCTGGCAGGGCAAGTTTCTGAGTGATAGGCAGACTTACCCAGCAGGATCCTTCTTCCTTTCTATCATGGCACCTCAGTCTTTCTCTGCAAAAGAAAACTGAGGACACACTTAGCCCTTTGGAGATAGAGAGAGGAGGGTCAGGAGTGCAAGGTCATCCTTAGCTATAGCAGAGTCATATTTGAGGCCAGCCTGGGCTATATGAGATCCTATCTCAAAACCAAAAATCAGGGCCTGAAGAGATGGCTCAGTGGTCATGAGCACAGTCTGCTCTTACAGAGGACCGGGTTCAGTTCCCAGCACCCACATGGCAGGTGGCTAAAAACCATCTGTAGCTCTACTTCCAGGAAATCCAATGGCCTCTCTGACCTCTATGGACACTGCATGACTTTGGTGCACTTATATACATGCAGGCAATACACTCACACACATTAAAAAGTAATAAAAATTGGGCTGGAGAGATGACCTACCGACTGCTATTGCAGAGGACCCGGGTTTGATCCCCAGCACCCACATGGCGGCTGAAAACCGTCTTTAACTCCAGGCCCAGGGGAATCCGACACCCTCTTCTGACCTCTGCGGCATTGCACGACACGGGTGCACAAACCTGCATGCAGACAGTACATTCATACAATAAAAAATTTTTTAAGTAATAAAAATAATAAAACAAGGGGCTGGAGAGAGATGGCTCAGTGGTTAAGAGCACCGACTGCTTTCAGAGGACCTGGGTTTGATTCCCAGCACCCACATGGGGGCTAAGAACCATCTTTAACTCCAGTTCCAGGGGAATCCAATGCCCTCTTCTGACCTCCGTGGCATTGCATGACATGGTACGCCAGCCTACATGCAGACAGTACACTCATATACATAAAAAATAATAAAAAAGTAGGTTTTTCCCGTGAGTGGTGGCGCATGCCTTTAATCCTAGCACTTGGGAGGCAGAGGCAGGCGGATCTCTGTGAGTTCAAGGCCAGCCTGGTCTATAGAGCAAGTTCCAGGCCAGCTGAGACTAAACGGAGACCCTGTTTCAAAAAGACCAAAAATAAATAAATAAAAAATAATAATAAAGGTTTAGCTGGACATGGTGGCACACGCCTTTAATCCTAGCACTTGGGAGGCAGAGGCAGGCAGATCTCTGTGAGTTCAAGGCTAGCCTGGTCTACAGAGTGAGTTCCAGGACAGCTGGGGCTACAGGGAGACCCTGTCTCAAAAAGACAAAATAATAATAATAATAAAGGTTTAAAAAAAATAAGCCAGGTGTGGTGGTGCATGCCTTTAATCCTAGCACTCAGGAGGCAGAGGCAGGTGGATCTTTGTGAGTTTGTTATGCTCTGAATCCAAGACTCTCCCAGACCACCAGGAGATGAGACACTGATGCAAAGGCAGAGAATATTTTTTTTTTTTTTGGTCTTTTCCAGACAGGGTTTCCCTGTAGCCCCAGCTGTCCTGGACCTCACTCTGTAGACCAGGCTGGCCTTGAACTCACAAAGATCCGCCTGCCTCTGCCTCTGCCTCTGCCTCCTGAGTGCTAGGATTAAAGGCATGTGCCACCCACTCCTGGCTTAAGCTTTGTTATTTATTTATTTATTTATTTTTGGTCTTTTTATTTTCTTTTTTTTTTTTTTATTTATTTATGTGTATGAATGTACTGTCTGCATGCAAGTTTGTGCACCCGTGTCGTGCAATGCCGCGGAGGTCGGAAGAGGGTGTCAGATTCCCCTGGAACTGGAGTTCTCCTGGAATTGGAGTTTCAGACGGTTCTCGGCCACCATGTGGATGCTGGGGATCGAACCCGGGTCCTCTGTAAGAGCGGTCGGCGCTCTTAACCGCTAGGCCATCTCTCCAGCCCCTTTTTTGGTCTTTTTCAAGACACGGTCTCCCTGTAGCCCCAGCTGGCCTGGGACTCACTCTGTAGACCAGGCCTTGAACTCACAAAGAACCACCCGCCTCTGCCTCCCGAGTGCTAGGATTAAAGACGTGCACCGGCTAAGCTTTGTTATTCTTTTTTTTAAATTTTATTTTTGTATGTGTATGAATGTACTGTCTGCATGTAGGTTTGTGCACCCGTGTCTTGCAATGCTGCGGAGGTCAGAAGAGGGTGCCGGATTCCCCCGGAACTGGAGCCAAAGACGGTTCTCAGCTGCCAGGTGGGTGCTGGGGATCGAACCCGGGTTCTCTGCAAGAGCAGTTGGTGCTCTTAACCGCTAGGCCATCTCTCCAGAACCGAAAACAGTTTTTAATATAAGGGCAGAATGAGGAAAATTAGGAAAAAGATGCTATCCACACTTGCCTCTGGATGAGCAAGAAATTGTGTGTGTGTGTGTGTGTGTGATTCTTATGGCCGAAGGTGGTGTCATGGAGAGAGTACAGATTAAATCTATACTGGAGAGCCCTTCTGGGATTCAAAAATGAGGATCCCTGGGGCTGGAGAGATGGCTCAATGGTTAAGAGCACTGGCTACTCTTGCAGCGGACCCGGGTTTGATTACCAGCTCCCATGTGGCAGCTTCCTGTCTTTAGGGCCGGGCATGGTGGCACACACCTTTAATCCCAGCACTCGGAGGCAGAGGCAGGCAGATCTCTGTGAGTTCAAGGCCAGCCATACATAGGGAGCTCCAGGACAGCTGGGACTAAAGGGAGACCCTGTCTCAAAAATACCCCCAAAACAAAACAAACAAAAAAAGGAGGATCTCATGGGAAGAACTGGACAGCGCGGCAGGGAGGGGGGTTGAAGTGATAGAAGACACAGCTCAGGTCCAACCTTTTATGCAGAGAAAGAGCAAAATCCATGATTCAGCATACAGATGGGACCCTTACATTACAGGAAACTAAAGATCAGGGATACTATGTGTCATGGTTAATCCTGGGTGTCAACTTGACTGGACTAAGGAACAAATAAGAGAAAAGGGTCTTCTGATTGGACCACCTCAACCCGGATGGCCCACCCCAAATGTGGGTGTTACCTTCTGCCGGCAGGCAGTATTTAAGGCCACGGCAGCGGGAGCTGGTCCCTTTTTCCTTCTTCCTGCGGCTTGCCTCTCTCTCATCTGGTGAGTTTGCCTTGCTGCTGTGATCAACCTTTCGGATCCCAGCGTGTACCGAGACTGGCAGATCTCCTGGAATCCATTCGGGCCTTCAGCACTAGACTGGGACTCCTGAGACATCCAGCCTTGCGGACTGAGCAGTTCCCTGGATTCCCGGCCTCTCCAGTTCGGCGCTACTGTTGAGCTCCGTCACGTGAGCAAATCAATAAATTGTATATAGTTATATATATTCATCCTGTTGCTTCTGTTTCTTTAGAGAACCCTGACTAATACAGATTTTGGTACCAGAAGTGGTTCTAGAGAAACAGAATTGAAAGGATGAATTTCTTTAGTGGGCTTGGTAGCCTCTGGAGCCAGCTCTCCAACCCAATGAAGCCTAGAGTTACTGAAGGCTCTCCTGGTGGCATGAAGAGGAATGATAATCCTTGGTGCAGACTATTTGATCTAATTATGAAGATAGATCCATTTGACTCACCTAACTCACCTCTTGTGAGAAGCAAGGAATTTAGCGACTCTATATATAAAACGTTCGAGAAATTGCAGAAAAATCAGGAAAATAATGATGTTGCCTTGTTGCTCCTAGCATGTCTGGATAAACTGTTAGACGAAAATATGGAGCTCGGTGATAAAAATGACCAGCTCCGGATTCGAAACAACAGTTTAAAGGTTTCCAAGTGTGCTCTGGAAGAGAATCTTCTCTCCAGCAGCCAAAGAGCTAAAGCAGCAGAAAATCAAGCTGGAGCCCTTATTATACGGTTGGCTGATTTACAACGCAAATTTAATTCCCAGCCACGAAAAGTGTCAGCAGTTAAAGTGAGAGCACTGGTGGGGAAAGGGTGGAACCCTGAAACTTGGGATGGAGATGTGTGGGAGAACTATGATGATGAGGATTTTGAACCCTCGGATTCTGAGGGATTTTCTTTATCTGAGGAATTAACCTCCCCACCCTCAGCAGAGAATCCACACCCTGCAGATCCCTCCTCCCCACCCTTGCCTGAGGAAATTAATCCCCCCCTCCCAGTGGGAGCTGATGTCCCTCAGGGCCCAACAATTGTTGCCTCTAGACCTATAACCAGATTGAAGTCTAAGCAAGCCCCTCAAGGTGAGATAGAAAGTGTGGTCCACGAGGAGGTGCGATATACTACTAAAGAAATTAATGAGTTTGCTGATTCATTCCGGCAGAAGCCTAAGGAATATGTGTGGGAATGGATTTTAAGGGTGTGGGATAATGGTGGAAGGAATATAAAATTGGATCATACTGAGTTTATCGATATGAGCCCACTGAGTAGAGATTCTAGGTTTAACATGGAAGCTCGAGCAGTTAAAAAAGGTGTTAAAAGTTTATTTGAATGGTTGGCTGATGTATTTATTAAAACATGGCCTACTAACAGCGAGTTAGAGATGCCTGATATTCCTTGGCTTAGTATTGATGAAGGGATTGTGAGGGTCAGGCAGATGGGCATGCTCGAGTGGATTCGAAGTGTAAAACCACATTCTCCACAATATGAGGACCCAGAGGACATGCCACTCACTGAATTTATAAGATGGAAAGTACTGAGAGAGACACCAGAACATTTGAAGAGCTTTGTTTTTGCTCTATTTCTTATGCCAGATCTTACAGTTAGAGAAGTTGTGGCTCGTTTGCATAAATTAAATGTACACGTAGTAGGTCTAACAGGACCTCAGGGTAGGCGTCAGGTGGCAGCACTGAATCGCAGAAGGCCAGATGAGCGTAGTTACAGTAATTATCATAATGGGTGGCAAAGGCAAAACAATACCTATAATGGCATGACCCGAAATGATCTTTGGAACTGGCTAATTAATCATGGTGTTCCCAGGAACCAAATACATAAGAAGCCTACTAAGTTTTTATTTGATCTGTATAAGCAGAAAAGCTCTAGAACGAATGACAGGAAGTCAACATTTGATTTTAGGAGTAGCGAATCCCGCCCAGTTGACCGGTTTCCAGACTTGAGACAGTTCACAGACCCAGAACCCCTTGAATGAAGGGGTGGCCGGGTTCCAGTGAGGAAGGACCTTGTCACAATACCAAAGAGTTATGCTGTTTGCCTTCCTCCTGTCCTTCCCCAGAGGGACCTGAGGCCTTTTACTAGGGTAACTGTACACTGGGGAAAAGGAAATAATCAGACTTTTCGAGGCCTATTGGATACTGGTTCTGAGTTGACACTGATCCCAGGAGACCCTAAAAAGCATTGTGGCCCTCCGGTTAAAGTAGGGGCCTATGGAGGTCAGGTGATAAATGGAGTTTTGGCTGAAGTCCGACTCACGGTGGGCCCAGTGGGTCCCAGAACGCATCCCGTAGTTATTTCCCCAGTCCCAGAATGTATAATTGGGATAGATATAATTAGAAATTGGCAGAATCCCCACATTGGTTCCCTGATCTGTGGAGTGAGGGCTATTATGGTTGGAAAGGCCAAATGGAAACCATTGGTGTTGCCTCTACCAGGGAAAATAGTGAACCAAAAACAGTATCGTATCCCTGGAGGGATTGCGGAGATTAATGCCACTATCAAGGATTTGAAAGATGCAGGGGTGGTGATTCCTACCACATCTCCATTTAACTCTCCAATTTGGCCTGTGCAAAAGACAGATGGATCATGGAGAATGACAGTTGACTATCGAAAACTCAACCAAGTAGTGACACCAATTGCAGCCGCTGTACCAGATGTGGTGTCCTTACTCGAGCAGATTAATATGTCTCCTGGTACCTGGTATGCAGCTATTGATCTGGCCAATGCTTTTTTCTCAATACCGGTTCATAAGGACCACCAGAAGCAATTTGCTTTCAGCTGGCAAGGCCAACAGTATACCTTTACTGTCTTACCTCAGGGGTATGTTAACTCTCCAGCGTTGTGCCATAACTTAGTTAGAAGGGATCTTGATCGCCTGACTCTTCCACAAAATATCACACTGGTCCACTATATTGATGATGTTATGTTGATTGGACCCAGTGAACAGGAGGTAGCAGCTAGCCTAGACTTGTTGGTAAAGCATATGCGCATGAGAGGATGGGAAATAAATCCAACTAAAATTCAAGGGCCATCTACCTCGGTGAAGTTTCTAGGAGTTCAGTGGTGTGGAGCATGCAGAGACATTCCTTCTAAGGTAAAGAATAAGTTGTTGCACCTGGCCCCTCCCTCCACCAAGAAAGAAGCACAACGTCTGGTGGGTCTTTTTGGATTCTGGAGGCAGCACATTCCTCATCTGGGTGTGTTACTACGACCCATATATCAGGTGACTCGTAAGGCAGCAAACTTTGAGTGGGGCTTGGAACAGGAAAAGGCTCTTCAACAGGTCCAGGCTGCGGTGCAGGCTGCTCTGCCCCTAGGGCCATATGATCCAGCAGACCCAATGGTGCTTGAGGTATCAGTGGCAGATAGAGATGCTGTCTGGAGTCTGTGGCAGGCTCCCATAGGGGAATCACAGCGGAGGCCCTTGGGATTTTGGAGCAAGGCTCTACCTTCATCTGCAAACAACTATTCTCCTTTTGAGAGACAGCTCTTAGCCTGCTATTGGGCCTTAGTGGAAACTGAACGTTTGACAATGGGCCACCAAGTCACCATGCGACCTGAGCTGCCCATCATGAGCTGGGTGTTATCTGACCCACCAGACCATAAAGTAGGACGTGCACAGCAACAGTCCATTGTCAAATGGAAGTGGTACATACGGGACAGGGCCCGGGCAGGCCCTGAGGGCACAAGCAAGCTACATGAAGAAGTTGCCCAAATGCCTATGGTTCCCACTCCTGTTACAATGTCTCCTGGGCTTAAGCATGCACCTATGGCTTCATGGGGTTTGCCCTATGATCAGTTGACTGAGGAAGAGAAGACTAGGGCCTGGTTTACTGATGGTTCTGCACGCTATGCAGGCACCACCCAGAGGTGGACAGCTGCAGCATTACAGCCAATTTCTGAAACAACCCTAAAGGACACTGGTGAAGGAAAGTCTTCACAGTGGGCAGAACTTCGGGCAGTGCACATGGTTGTGCATTTTGCCTGGAAGGAGAAATGGCCAGAGGTTCGATTATATACTGATTCATGGGCTGTAGCCAATGGTTTGGCTGGATGGTCAGGGACTTGGAAGGAGCATGACTGGAAAATTGGTGAGAAAGACATTTGGGGAAGAAGTATGTGGATAGAGCTCTCTGAATGGTCAAAGGATGTGAAGATACTTGTGTCTCATGTAAATGCTCATCAAAAGGTGATCTCAGCAGAGGATGAGTTTAATAATCAAGTAGATCGGATGACTCGTTCTGTGGATAGTCAGCCTCTTTCTCCAGCTATCCCTGTTGTTGCTCAATGGGCCCATGAACAAAGTGGTCATGGTGGCAGAGATGGAGGTTATGCATGGGCTCAACAGCATGGACTCCCACTCACTAAGGCTGATCTGGCTACAGCTGCTGCCGAGTGCCAGATTTGCCAACAGCAGAGACCAACATTGAGCCCCCGATATGGTGCTATTCCCCGGGGTGACCAGCCAGCAACCTGGTGGCAGGTTGACTACATTGGACCACTTCCATCATGGAGGGGACAGCGTTTTGTTCTTACAGGAATAGATACTTATTCTGGTTATGGATTTGCCTTTCCTGCACGTAATGCTTCTGCCAAAACTACCATCCAGGGACTTACGGAATGCCTTATCCACCGTCATGGTATTCCTCACAGCATTGCTTCTGATCAAGGAACTCACTTCACAGCCAAAGAAGTGCGACTGTGGGCCCATGGTCATGGTATCCACTGGTCTTACCATGTTCCCCACCACCCAGAAGCAGCTGGCTTGATAGAACGATGGAATGGCCTCTTGAAGACACAGTTACAGCGCCAATTAGGTAGCAATACCCTGGAGGGCTGGGGCAAGGTTCTCCAGCAAGCAGTATATGCTTTGAATCAGCGTCCACTATATGGTACTGTTTCTCCTATAGCCAGAATTCATGGGTCCAGGAACCAAGGGGTGGAAGTGGGAATGATTCCACTCACTATCACCCCTAGTGACCCAGTAGGAAAATTTTTGCTTCCTGTACCCACGACCTTGCGTTCTGCTGGTCTAGACGTTTTGGCTCCAATGGGGGGAGTGCTTTTGCCAGGAGATACAGCAAACGTTCTATTGAACTGGAAGCTAAGACTTCCCCCTGGCCACTTCGGGCTTCTACTGCCTTTAAGCCAACAGGCTAAGGAAGGAATAACAGTAGTAGGAGGAGTGATTGATCCAGACTACCATGGGGAAATTGGACTTTTTCTCCACAATGGGGGCAAGGAAGATTATGTCTGGAAGGCAGGAGATGCTGTAGGGCGCCTTCTGGTGCTACCATGTCCTATGATTAAGGTCAATGGGAAACTCCAACAACCCAAACCAGACAGGACAATAAATGGCCCAGACCCTTCAGGGATGAAGGTATGGGTCACTCCTCCAGGGAAAGAGCCAAGACCTGCAGAGGTGCTTGCTGATGGCGGAGGAAATACAGAATGGGTAGTAGAAGAAGGTAGTCATAAATATCAGCTGAAGCCACGGGACCAGTTGCAGAAACGTGGATTATAATAGATATTAACCTTCGTCCTATTTGGTTAAGAATGTGCTTGTTTATATATGTATATATATATATATATATATATATGTATATTAAGTGGATACTTGTGTTCCCCTTTGAATGTGCAACTGAGATATGTGTTAAGTGTTGTCATATTTAGGTTATTAGATACTGAAGGACTAAGTTCTTCTCAAGGACATTACCACCTACTCTAAGATATAATGCTTTGCTATTGCACATGAGATACTTATAACATGTTAGGTGGAATTATGACCCTGCCATCGTTTGCAATTGACATTTAAGCAGAGGCTATTTATTGGGTGTCAAGTTGACAAGGGGTGGACTTGTCATGGTTAATCCTGGGTGTCAACTTGACTGGACTAAGGAACAAATAAGAGAAAAGGGTCTTCTGATTGGACCACCTCAACCCGGATGGCCCACCCCAAATGTGGGTGTTACCTTCTGCCGGCAGGCAGTATTTAAGGCCACGGCAGCGGGAGCTGGTCCCTTTTTCTTCTTCCTGCGGCTTGCCTCTCTCTCATCTGGTGAGTTTGCCTTGCTGCTGTGATCAACCTTTCGGATCCCAGCGTGTACTGAGACTGGCAGATCTCCTGGAATCCATTCGGGCCTTCAGCACTAGACTGGGACTCCTGAGACATCCAGCCTTGCGGACTGAGCAGTTCCCTGGATTCCCGGCCTCTCCAGTTCGGCGCTACTGTTGAGCTCCATCACGTGAGCAAATCAATAAATTGTATATAGTTATATATATTCATCCTGTTGCTTCTGTTTCTTTAGAGAACCCTGACTAATACACTATGCATCTGAGCTGCTTGAATTAGGGAAGACTTACACGACACGGGAAAACAGTTGAGCCTCAGTTCTGTGTCTTATTTCCCACAGCAAAGGACACACAACCGATGCCACAGTCTGTGACCCTGTCTCATCCACACTATTTCGGGGATTGTAATATATTCTCCAGTCTATCAGCAGTTCAGAGAACATTTGTGTACTTGTGTAGTGGACCCCATTCATTAAGGAGGCATGCCACCTCACATTAAGAAGATGGCTACCCTCATACCATAGCTCAGGCCAGCTTGGAATCCACTACATAGCAGAGCCTGACCTCAAACTTGTGGCAATCCTCCTGCCTCAGCCTCTTAAGAACTGGGGTCAGAAGTAAAAGCCACCATACCTGGCTTATATGTGTTTTTCAGTTCAGTACTTTATCACCCATCATGGGGGACACAATTTTTTCCACCGCAAGGAGCCTTGCCATCCCATAGTACAATGGAGAAGGATGGACACATCAGGGTTGTGCCCCCTCCCAGATGCTCCACCTCAGATGGCTTAGCTTCAGTTGCATGTCTAACCCTTCATGGCAGGATTGATGCCGCTGTGCCCATTTGGATAGTGTTATGTGACTTTAGGCCAAATTGTCTCCTCTGTGACCAGAGCCCCTCAGACAAGAAACTTATTTATAAACTGGGCGTGGTGGCACATACCTGTAATCTCAGCATTCGAGAAGCAGAGGCAGGTGGATCTCTGTGAGTTCAAGGCCAGCCTGGTCTACATAGTGAGCTCCAGGCCAGCTGGGACTAAAGAGAGACCCTGTCTCAAAACAACAAAAAAAGAAAGAAACTTATTTACCTGGCAGATGCTTTTGCGGCTCCTGTCTGACTATGAGCAAAACCTGACAGCTGCTCAGGCCTGGAAGGCCAGTCCAGGAATCTGGTTCTTCTCATGTAATGTGTAGATTTAGTAGCCACACACCATACAAAGCAACAAGGACAAGGCCTCCTAACAGACCCTGGGTAGGTGGAGGCAGTGTAACAGGCACTAAGAAACTATTTCTAAAAAGCATTGACTTCTCTAGCCGGGTGTGGTGGCACACACCTTTAATCCTAGCACTTGGGAGGCAGAGGATCTTTGTGAGTCAAGGCCAGCCTGGTCTACAGAGCGAATTCCAGGACAGATGGGGCTACAAGGAAACCCTGTCTTGAAAAGACCAAAAAAATAAATAAATAAAAATAAAAATAAAAAAAATAAATAAAATAAAATAAAAAGACTTTGAATAACCACACCACACATGGACCAGGACTGCCTAATTATGGGCACCTCTTGCTCTCTGCTGCAATTCCTTCTTTATTTAAACCTAATTTCATGTCATCTTGAAGATGAACTTGAGGTCACTGAACCCCTTTGTGTCTCTTCTCAATTGGATGACATCTCCTTTCTCCCTTTTCATCTTTGTCTCTTAATTGTCATTCTGAGCAGGTGACAGCCCAGCCTGTTGGGGCCGCTGCAGCCAAGCCTCCAGCCTTGTGGGCAAAGCAACTAGTCACTAGCAGTATTCGTGGGGAAGTTGGGCTGGGTTGCTCTAAGTTCTCTGGCCAATGCCTGGCTATCCATCCAGATGAAGCAATAGGTACCCAGGCTGCCAGTGACCCCATATATCTACCCAGTCAGTCCCTAGAGGCAGCCTCCATGGAAAAGTCCATCTTTCAGTGAGTTTGAAACAAATGGCTGCCAAAGCCAAATATGGTGGGCAAATGCCTGTAAACAGAGCAGTTGGGTGGCTAGGCAGGAAGGTCAAGAGTTCAAGGCCAGTCTCTTGATACAAGAGACCCTGTCTCAACTCCCCTCCCCCCAAAACAAAACAAAACAAAACAAAAACCTAACTTTAAAAAAATGAGAAAAATGGATGGTACGCTAAAAACTGAGAGAAAATATCTGCAATATGTACATATGAGAAATAATTCGATCAGTATGTGCACAGTACGGCAAGAAATAGTGAAAAGAGAACACTTAAGTACGTGCCTTACAGATAGATATTTTTTACTACTGAGTTGAAGAGATAATCCCAGTCCCACCTTCTCAACCTGCTGTTCATTTGGGACAGCTCCAAAATCAAGGGCGAGGGACTCCTGAGCTGCGTAGGCAGGGGCCACCCCGGGCCAGCCTTGATTGATCTTGGTCATTCTTTATGGCCCTAGGCCTGCGTTGGGCAAGGGCCGGTGGGGCGCGCTTCTCCGGGTCCCAGGGCAGGGACGGGGGCAGGGACGGGGGCGGGGGGGGGGGCAGCTAGGCATCCCACTGTAAGGAAGAGGGACGCGCCTCTCCCGGTCCCAAGACTGGGAGGAGGCGAACCTGCAGCGGACCCACGGAGGGTAGAGCGCACTCCTAGGTCACCTAGCCTCGGTGCCTGCGCCGGCCGTTGGGCGAGGAGTCCCACTCAGGTCACTTCTGTGGGGCAGGGCTGTGCAGCCTAGTCCCAGGGCGCAGCTGTCCGCTCTTCTAGCCACGTAGGCGCAGCTCTCCGCCCTCTCTGCCCACGTCGCAGATGAGCTCTAAGGGGACTATTGAGTCTGGGCTCCACGCATCCTGGACCCCCGGAAAGACCGGGTGGCCTAGGGGCAGCGGGGGTACCGCTGGGCTTCAGGTCTAGGGGCCCGCCCTACTGTGCCTTCTCCAGGCGGAGCTTGGTGGGCGTGGCCTAGTATCCAGGGGCGGGAGGTCGTCTCTCGGGGCGGGGGCCTCGCCTATCATTGCTCCGATTGGTCGAGACGCGCGGGGTATTGTGGGTCGCCGGGCTTTCGCCGCCGCGGTAGCTGCACCAGACTCGCCATGTCGGGGTCCCCAGTGAAACGTCAGAGGATGGAGTCTGCCCTGGACCAGCTCAAGCAGTTCACCACTGTGGTGGCCGACACGGGTGACTTTCACGGTAAGGGACTCGGAGCGGGCGGCCACGCGGTGCATGCGCCCTCCGCGAGCTGCGGCGCCTGGGGTTTGGGAACTCGGAGCGGTGTGGGTGCCCGGCCTCGCGGGCGCCAGGGCTGGGGCCAGTGGGTCTGCAGCCCTCGCAAGGCCCCACGCCGGTCATAGGCTCTCGGGAGCCCCCTGCGTGCAGCTTCGGCTTAAGGGGGTCCCTCTGACCCCAGATATCAGCCAGGTTAGGGGCTGGTGCACTCTCCCGGGCCCTGACGGGTCTCCGGGGCGCCACCTGCCTTTGCAGCCTGTTGCACCGGCCTTCCAGAGGGGCATGTGGTGACTATGGCCAGTGTCCAGCTCGTCTGGAATCAGACCTGATTGATGCACACACTAAAGCAAAGGGTTGTCCTATTGTCAGAACGCAGACTTTGCCTTAGCTAGTAAGTGCTTTGTCAGGCTATGCCACCACGCCCAGCTCCAGACCTCAGACTTTTCTGGGCTCCAGAGGCGTTGGAAAACACAAGTGGAAAGGCTTGCGCGGTTAGTCTAGCTCTCAGCCTTGTGGAGCGGTATAGGTGAGCCTGTTTCGCATATGCTGGGAAAGTGAGACTTTGAGGAAATGCTCCTCGGATGTGAGTACCCGGAACAAAAGTACATTCTCTTTTTTGCTTTCTCATGGTGACTTGAGAAACAGCCTTTAATTCCTCCTAACTGAGTAAGCGTATTGTTTATCTCGCAGAGTCTCAGCGTGATTAGGCGTACTTGGGCTATTTAAATATAGAGGACGGACAGACTCAGCTTGGGTCTAGTAGCAAACCCGCCTGACAGAAGCTGTTTGCTTGGTCAGAGAGCTTCCAGAGATCCAGCTGGGAGCCCTGAGGCTTCTCTCCTCTCCCTCCCCTTCCCAGATTTATGTATTTATTATGTGTATGTATGTGTGCCTGCTTGAGTTTATGTGCATCATGGGCCTATAAAATGCCCACAGAGGTCAGACGGCATTGGATCCCCTAGAACTGGAGTTACAAGTGGTTGTGAGCCACCTGATGTGGATGCTGGGAACTGAGTCTGGATCCTCTGCAAGAACAGTAACTGCTCTTAACTGAGGAGCTGTCTCTCCAGTCCCGAGGTCCATCTTGCCTGTTGGGTAGTGCAAACCTTACTGCTAAACCTTTACAAAGACAGCCAGAGAATTGGCTACACTTGTTTCTGCCTCTGTTTTCTCCCTTAGTGCTGAGAATAGTTTATAGAGATAGGTGCCCTGGAAGGGAGCCTTATTTGCATCAGCCCTTGCTGGCCAACCCCAGGGAGAGCCTCTTGTCACACCTGACAATGCAAGGCCACTCTGGATTTTCCTAAGGACACAGAGGAGGGACTTGGGGAAGTAGTAGCCTTATTTTAGAAGTCTCCAAGCGCTGGGTGTTTTGTTTTGTTTTTGTTTTGAGACAATGTCATGTAGTCCAGTTGGCCATGAACTTTAGGTCAGAGGTGGCCTTGAAACCCCTCCTGATCATCCTGCTTCTCCCCTTGAGTGCTGGGATTACAAACTTGTGTCACCGTGCCCAGCCAAGTAATAACTTTTTTTTTTTGTCTTTTTGAGACAGGGTCTCCCTGTAGCTCCAGCTGGCCTGGAACTTGCTCTGTAGACCAGGCTGGGCTTGAACTCACAGAGATCTGCTTGCCTCTGCCTCCCGAGTGCTGGGATAAAAGGCGTGCGCCACCATGCCCAGCTAATATTAACTTTATTTTTTTTGCATTTTTGAGACAGGGTCTCCCTTTTAGTCCCAGCTGGCCTGGAGCTGGATATGTAGACCAGGCTGGCCTTGTAGTAATTAGCTTTTTTGGTCTTTTCGAGACAAGGTCTCCCTGTAACCCCAGCTGTCCTGGAACTCACTCTATAGACCAGGCTGGCCTTGAACTCTGTGTGTGTGTGTGTGTGTGTGTGTGTGTGTGTGTGTGTGAGTGTGTGTGAGAGAGAGAGAGAGAGAGTGTGGTGGGGATCAAGCCCAGGGTAGGTAGAACACAAAGTATGTTTTCTGCCACTGAGTGCACCTCCAGCCCTTGGCTCTGTTGCTATTTTTTTTTTTTTTTTTTTTTTTGAGAAAGGGCTAATGTTTCTTTTTTTTTTTTTTTTTTTTTTTGGTCTTTTTGAGACAGGGTTTTTAGTATCTCCCTGTCCTGGAAACTCACTCTGTACCACCAGGCTGGCCTTGAACTCACAAAGATCGCCTGCCTCTGCCTCCCATTGTGCTAGGATTAAAGGAGTGGCCACCCACGCCTGGCCAGAGCTAATATTTTCTTTAAAAAAAAAAAACAAACAAAAAAAAAAAAAACGGGGGCTGGAGAGATGGCCTAGCGGTTTAAAAGCCCACGCTCTGCTCTTGCAGAAGACCCGGGTTCAATCCCCACACTCCACATGGCGGCTGAGAACCTTTTCTTAACTCCAGTTCCAGGGGAATCTGATGCCCTCTTCTGACCCCGTCACAGCATTGCAACGACACGAGTGCACAAACCTACATGCAGATAGTACATTTCATAATCACATACAAAAAAAAATTAAAAAAAAAAAACTTCAGAATGTGATTAAGAATATTAAAACAAACACAAACAAACTGATAAATGTCTGGGTATAATCCACCCCACTTCCACCACCCATCCCCAAAGAAATTAGAGTTGAAGCTAGCTGCAGTGTCTTGGTATCTGTCAGTGATCTGGGTCAGCATGTCTCCTAATCACTATTGAGCAGTAGGAGAATGCTTGTACATGTCCTCCAGAACCAGCATGTTTCAGTCCCCTAGCACTAAGAATAACTCTGCTTTTTTTTTTTTTTGTTATTTTTTTG
>VZQC01012659.1:2532936-2556970 GCA_009823505.1 Rhizomys pruinosus
TTTTTGTCTTTTCGAGACAGGGTCTCCCTGGAGCCCCAGCTGTCCTGGAACTCACTCTCACTCTGTAGACCAGGCTGGCCTTGAACTCACAAAGATCCGCCTGCCTCTGCCTCCCAAGTGCTAGGATTAAAGGCGTGCGCCACCACGCCGGGCTAGAATCTGCTTTAACTAAGGAACGAGCGATTGCTCTGGGGCACCTATTCTTGTCTGAGTTTGTTGTTGCTATTGTTTTTGTTTTGAAAAAGGATCTTACTATGTAGGCTTGGATGGCCTCTAACTCTGAATTTTTGAGACAATGTACTGTTCTATAATCCAGGCTGGCCTTGAACTCTGAGTCATCTTGCCCCAGCCTCCAGAATGCTAGGCTTGTAGGCTGTGCCACTACGCCCAGCTTGAGTGCCTACTCATTGTGACAGAATACCTGAAAGAACAACTTAAGGGAGGATGGCTTCTTTTTTTATTAATTTTATTTATTTTTCATGTGTATGAATGTACTGTCTGCATATAGGTTTGTGCAATGCCGTAGAGGTCAGAAGAGGGTGTCAGATTCCCCTAGAACTGGAGTTAAAGATGGTTCTCAGCCACCTTGTGGGTGCTGGAGATCGAACCCTGGTCCTCTGCAAGAGCAATCGGTGCTCTTAACCGCTAGGCTATCTCTCCAGCCCCAAGGGAGGATGGCTTCTTTTAACCCACAGCTTCAAAAGTGTCAGTTCATTTTGGTGGGGTGGTCACAGAGAGGCAGAGCATGTCCTCTCGTGGCAGACAGCAAGTGGGGAGACGCCTGTGCTGGCAGGCTTCCTCTTGCTGTTCTCCAGGCCAGCTCTGGGATGGTGCTGTCCACACTCAGAGCAGGTCTCCCTCTAGTTCACCCTCTCTGGAAGCATTCTCACAGCATGCCTGGAGGTGTACTTTGCTGACTAGCTTCTCAGTCCAGTCCAGCTGACAATCAAGATTAACCATCCCACCTGCTTTTGAAACTTATTTCCTTAGCCATTGATGAGTACAAGCCCCAAGATGCCACCACCAACCCATCCCTGATCCTGGCCGCAGCCCAGATGCCTGCCTACCAAGAGCTGGTGGAGGAGGCCATTGCCTATGGCAAGAAACTGGGCGGGTGAGTGCCTGTGCTGGGGCCCCACGTGTCCCATCCTCTAGTTGGCATCTTTTTTGTTCATTGATGTGATTTGTTTGGAGTAGAGCACTCCCAGTGTGAATGTAAGGCTCATCTATGTGAACGAACTCGCAGCTGTGATGAGAGCACTCGTCCTCTTGCTGTTGCAGCCATGCCAGGTGAATTCGGAGTAAATTCTTCATTGGCACAGTCATCACATCCTGAGTCATCTATTCTGATAGATTACATCAATTTCCAGAATGTTCTTGAGTTTTAAAACATTTTGTGTGTTGTGTATGTTGTGTATGTGCTGGGCACTGAACTCGTCCTCTCTAAGAACTGCAAGAACTTTGAACTGCTAGGCCAACTACCTAGCCCCTGTCTTGATTTTTTTTTTTTTAAGATTTAGTTTCTTTTTTTAAATTTTTATTTTATTTTATTTATTTCTGTATGTGTATGAATGTACTGTCTGTACGCAAGTTTGTGCACCCGTGTCGTGCAATGCCACGGAGGTCAGAAGAGGGCGTCGGATTCCCCTGGAACTGGAGTTCTCCTGGAATTGGAGTTTCAGACGGTTCTCGGCCGCCATGTGGGTGCTGGGGATCGAACCCAGGTCCTCTGTAAGAGCGGTCGGTGCTGCTGGGATTAAAGGTGCACCACCAAGACTGGCAAGATTGTACATATGGGTCCAGGTGCCCATGGAGGCTGGAAGAGGGTATTAGATCCCCTGGTTGTTAGCCGTCATGTGGGTGCCTGGAACTTAACCTGGGTCCTCTGCAGCTCTCTGTACCCCACTGCCCCCTAACCTGGGTCCTCTGCAGCTCTCTGTACCCCACTGCCACCCTAACCTGGGTCCTCTGCAGCTCTCTGTGCCCCACTGGCCCCCTAACCTGGGTCCTCTGCAGCTGTCTGGACCCTCACTGCCCCCCTTAAACCTGGGTCCTGTCATGCTCACGCTCTCGTGTAACCCACTGGCCCCCTAACCTGGGTCCTCTGCAGCTCTCTGTACCCCACTGCCCCCTAACCTGGGTCCTCTGCAGCTCTCCGTACCCCACTGCCCCCCTAACCTGGGTCCTCTGCAGCTCTCCGGACCCCACTTGCCTACACCACTAACCTTGTGCGCTCCTTGCAGCTCTTGTACCCACTTGGGTATTTTTTTTTCTTTTTTTTTTCTTTTGTTTTGTGACACACTGAATACCTGGCCCGCCTCCACTCTGCAGCTCTCTGTTACCCCACTTTTCACATTTCCATTTGGCTCCCGTTAACCTGGGTCCTCTGCTAGCCTGTTCCCGGCTCCTCTACTCCTCTCCCTTACCTCGCCCGGTCCTCTGCAGCTGTCCGGACCCCACTGCCCTTGTTCTCCTAAACCTGGGTCCTCTGCAGCTCTCCGGACCCCCCCTACTGCCTTCCCCTAAACCTGGGTCCTCTGCAGCTCTCCGGACCCCACTGCCCCCCTAACCTGGGTCCTCTGCAGCTCTCTGTACCCCACTGGCCCCCTAACCTGGGTCCTCTGTCAGCTCTCTCGCGTCACACTTGGCCCTCCGTAACCTGGTCCTTTGTCTGCAGCTGTCCTGGCTCCCACTTCCCTTCTCATTATTAACCTTGTGTCTCTCTGGCAGCTGTCCGGCATCCCCCATCTCTGTCCCCCTAACTACCATCCTTGTCGGGTTCCCTCCGCTGACAACTAGCTCTCCGACCCCACTGTGCACTCCCCTTAAACACTGGGTTCCTCTGCAGCTCTCTCGGACTCCACTTTGTGACGCACGCATTTCCTTCTATTTTTCTTTTTTCTTTCCAGCCACCACAGCTTCGCACACAAGCAACACTACCGGACAGGGGAATTGGCTCAAAATTCGAAAACAATCGAAAAGCCAGAAAACATGAGAGAACGCCTGACTGGTTTAAATCTGAGCTATCCACGTGTAATATGGATAACGTCACGAAGCCAGGCCATCCGAATTCATTATTAGACCAATCTTTCAGTAAAAACATAATCCCAAATTCACAAGACAAAAAAAATCAAGCCATTAACAATGGCTTTTCTAGCCGCAAAGTGCCAAAATGCTTCCATAAATCCTCCACCACAAAACAACTGGGTTGAAAGGTCTGTCACAGCATATCCTTCCTAACGATCCTGGTAACCCATTTCTGTTTCTACAGTATATGCCTTCATTGCATGTGACAAACACTCTGGAGGAGGAAAGGGTTTATTCATTCTCTACAAATCACAACGCCAGTTCACATAGTTTCATCAACATAAGGGAAGCCCAGGTAGAAAGGGCACAAACATTGGAGGCAGGACCTGAAGCACCGGAAACCTATGGAGAGAACATTGCTTACTGGCTTACTCTTTTTTTCTTTTTTTTTTTTTTTAATGCAAAATAAATGGTGTATTTTGCGTGCGTGTAATGTATAAGTAGACAGCCAGCGTGTGGTAATAATACACAGAGTGGCTACTCTAGAACTGGAGTTAACAATGTGGTTGTGAACTCCCTCAATGAGGGTGCTGGGAAAACTCAAGTACTCATAAAGAAGAAACAACCAGTGTCTTTACCAACGCAAGCCAGCTTCTCAGCGCTCCCTGGTCTCTTGATTTTCTTTTTTCTTTTCGATGCAGGTCAACTAATGTAGACCAGGCACTGCCTTGGTCACAGAAATCTACCTCTGCCTCCTGAGTGCAACACCTCACCTGATTTTTGTTTTGTTTTGTAGTCTCAAGTTGCCCAGACCAAGCTTGAACTCATAGTTGAGGATGACCTTTAACTCCTCGACCTCCTGCTTCAACCTCCTTTTCTTTTCTCTTTTCTTTTCTTTTCTCTTCTCTTCTCTTCTCTTCTCTTCTCTTCTCTTCTCTTCTCTTCTCTTCTCTTCTCTTCTCTTCTCTTCTCTTCTTTTCTTTACTTTTTTTATTTTTTTGGTCTTTTCGAGACAGGGTCTCCCTGTAGTCCCAGCTGTCCTGGAACTCACTCTGTAGACCAGGCTGGCCTTGAACTCACAAAGATCCGCCTGCCTCTGCGCCTCAGTGCTAGGATTAAAGGCGTGCGCCACCACGCCCAGCTTCAACCTCCTTTTCTATGTTCCCAGGTCTCCAAATCTTGTTTGAGATGGTCTCCCTATATAGCCCAGGCTAGCCTTAAACTCGAAGTCTGCCGCAGCCTGCCAAGGGCTAGGATTGCAGGTCTGTGCCACCAAGCTGGCCTCCCCAGTATTTCTTGTTCGTATAGTTTTACCTCTTTTAGATTATCACATAGATTGGAAATGTGAAGTTTTGGGGGAGACAAGGTCTCCCTATAGCCCTAGCTGGCCTGGAACTCACTCTGTAGACCAGGCTGGCCTTGAACTCCCGAGTGCTAGGATTAAAGGCTTGTGCCACCACACCCAGCTTAAAGATGGTTCTTAGCCACCATCTGGGTGCTGGGAATCAAACCCGGGTCCTCTGCAAGAGCAGTCAGCACTCTTAACCGCTGAGCCATCTTTCCAGCCCTGTGAAGTATTTTTCATACTTAGGGAGTACAGTATGATAATTTGATACATGTATATAATGTGTGGTCAAATCAAGGTGATTGGCCTCGCTGGCCTTCAGTGTGTATCATTTCTTGGGTTTGCATAAAAATTAATTTTTTATTTTATTTATTTATGTGTATGAATGTACTGTTTGCATGTAGGTCTGTGCACCCGTGTTGTGCAATGCCGCGGAGGTCAGAAGAGGGTGTCGAATTGACCTGGAACTGGAGTTCTTCTGGAATTGGAGTTTCAGACGGTTCTCGGCCGCCATGTGGGTGCTGGGGATCGAACCCAGGTCCTCTGCAAGAGCGGTCGGCGCTCTTAACCACTAGGCCATCTCTCCAGCCCCTGCATAAAAATTAATTTTATGCAAATACCAAAAGATAGAATTCAGTCTGAAAGATGAGAAAGTTCTGAAGATGGTGTGGTGAGAGTCCTAATCACACAAATATATTGAGCTGTGCATATATGGTTTTGTGCTACAGCTGTTTTTTTTTTTTCTATGATAAACAGTGGTTTATTGGTGTCCTTCTCTCCTTGCTTACTTGTCCTGGCTGACCTCAGATTTGGAACTCTCCTGCTTCCACCTTTGAAATTTTTTTTTTATTAATTTTTATTTATTTCTGTATGTGTATGAATGCACTGTCTGCGTGCCAGTCTGTGCACCCGTGTTGTGCAATGCCGCGGAGGTCAGAAGAGGGTGTCGGATTCTCCCTGGAACTGGAGTTCTCCTGGAATTGGAATCTCAGACGGCTCTCGGCCGCCATGTGGGTGCTGGGGATCGAACCTGGGTCCTCTGCAAGAGCGTCGGCGCTCCTAACTGCTAGGCCATCTCTCCAGCCCATGGGCATGTACTTTTTGTAAAGCCCATAAAACCATACTTTTGGAGAATAAAAAGGATGGAAGGACAGAAGTGTAGCAAAGAGGTCAGTTTGTTTTGTAGGCTCCCACAAAGCCTCAGAGGCTTCTGACCTTTTTTCCTCTGAATTTCAGGCCACAAGAGGAGCAAGTTAAAAATGCTATTGATAAACTTTTTGTGCTGTTTGGGGCAGAAATACTAAAGAAGATTCCCGGACGTGTTTCCACAGAAGTAGATGCAAGGTAGGGTGGGTGGGGAGGCAGTAGGTACCCTGGTGCAATCATCAGTAGCTCAGCAGGTAGTTTGTCCTGAGATGGCAGTGTGCATACTGTGTTGGAGGATCATACAGAACAGATAGCCTAGAACATCCTCTTAATGGTTGTTAGCCACCATCTGGGCCTGGGGACTGAACCCAGATTTTCTGAAAGAGCAGCCAGTGCTCATAACTACTGAGCTGTTTTTCTACACCCCCATCCCCAGTGTCATTTTTAAAGGCTTAAGGATATGAGTGTCGGCCTACATGTACGTATGTGCACCTGGTGTATGCCTGGTGCTTGTGGAACCCAGAAAAGGGCATCGGATCCCCTGAACTGGAGCTAAAGATGGTTGTGAGCTGCCATGTGGGTGCTGGGAACCAAACACAGGGTCTCTACAAGAACAGCAAGTTACTTTTAAAGCTGAGCCATCCATCACTTGAACCCTGAGATACTGAATTTGTTGGCCCAGGTTGACCTTGAACTCCTGATTATCCTGCCATAGCTTCCTGAGTGCTGGTTACAAGGTTAGGCTACCAGGCCTGTTTCTAAGATTGGGCCTCAAGTTGCTTTAAGTCCAGAGGAGTGGTGGGAAGGGTCTGACCAAGAGAACTCACCTATAGGACACCCCACATCTGACACACTTCCTTGGTTGGTGTCCTGTGTGATCTGAGGGCCTGGGGGTCCCCTTGCTCTCACAGGCTTTCCTTTGATAAGGATGCAATGGTGGCCCGAGCCAGGCGTCTCATTGAACTTTATAAAGAAGCTGGGATTGGCAAGGACAGAATTCTCATCAAGCTGTCCTCAACTTGGGAAGGAATTCAGGCTGGAAAGTAAGTTTCCTGCATGGAGGGAGCTTCAGATTCTGCCTCTGCTCCTGAGAGGCAGGCCCCTGGTGGTGCTGGAGTTGGGGTGCTTGAGGCAAGCCTGTGTTCTCTTCCATGGTCAATTCAGACTATCTTCTCACCAGCCAGTTGGGAAGGAATACCTCTCAACACCTGCAGGTTTTGTCTTTCAGTCTGCTGGGACAGTGAGACCTAAATTTACATAGTTTTTAAAGAAACTAATTGTCATACAAATCCTATGTTCTGAGTGGAAGAGAATGCAAAACACAAAACAGACCTTAGGCAGCAAATCCTGGGATGAGAGACATTCACTTCCTCTGCCGGTGCTGCTGAGCCAGCGTAGTATGGACTGCAGTTGTGCTTGGATGCCCAAGTAGACACCTCTGGAGCTGGGCTCTGGGGAGGAACTTGAGGCTGAAGTAGCCTAAGCAGAGGCTCGGCTGTCATGGTCCTCACTCTGACCACATGGTGGAGTGCTGCTCAGGAGTATGTATTGGGCAAGAGCCTGATGTGCTAAGGGTCTTCTCAGAGGAGTCTCTGGATTTGCTTCAGGATTGCATCAGGAAGGCTAAGTCCTGGCTGCCGTTAGAGGTGATGGGCTGACTCAAGCCTAAGAGCAGAGCCCCTGGGAGCTCTGATGAGGGACCCTGGTTCCAAGTGCTCAAGCTGGCATGTGGGCACTTAGGGCCTCTGTTGCCCTTGCCAGCTGTGGAGTGTGGATATGATGAAGTCCTGGTCACCTTTTGTCCCTACCCCTGCTGTTAGGGTGGGAGCTCAACCTGAGCCCGCACTCAGCTGTGCCCTGCCCGTCCTGTTTGCAGGGAGCTAGAGGAGCAGCACGGCATCCACTGCAACATGACACTGCTCTTCTCCTTCGCCCAGGCAGTGGCCTGTGCGGAGGCAGGTGTGACACTCATCTCCCCCTTTGTGGGGCGCATCCTTGACTGGCATGTGGCAAACACGGATAAGAAATCCTACGAGCCCCAGGAGGACCCTGGTGAGCTGCCCTTTAAGGTCTTGGGGCAGGGGAACAGCTACATTGACAAGCACACTGCTTGAGGTACTTTGTGCCACCAGAGGAAGGCTGAGGCACAGGTCAGGGAGGGGTCAGACAGCAGCTCAGGGCAGCTCCAGGGCCATCGTGGAACATGCCTAGGTTTCCTCCAGGGGTAAAGAGTGTCACCAAAATCTACAACTACTACAAGAAGTTTGACTATAAGACCATTGTCATGGGTGCCTCCTTCCGGAACACGGGTGAGATCAAGGCTCTGGCAGGCTGTGACTTCCTCACCATCTCACCCAAGCTTCTGGGGGAGCTGCTCAAGGACACCACCAAGTTGGCACCTGTTCTCTCCATCAAGGCAGGTAAGGCTGAAGGGCCCAACTGGGACCCCTGTGTGGGTGGGAGCCAAGGCCTGGTCGGGATGGGAAATGCTCAGCCCAGACCTGGCTGAGTTTGAGGGACAGCTATGAGTCCAAGGGTCAGTCAGGCATGGAGGGCTGTGCTGTTTCCCAGCCCAGGCCAGTGATTTGGAGAAGATACATCTGGATGAGAAGGCCTTCCGTTGGCTGCACAATGAGGACCAGATGGCCGTGGAAAAGCTCTCTGATGGGATCCGAAAGTTTGCTGCTGATGCCATAAAGTTAGAGAGGATGCTGACGGTGAGTTCCTGTGTGGGTAGCCTTGGAAGCAGGCATCTAAGTTGAGATAGAGTTGAAATATTGTGGCAGCCAAGCACAGGGGCACATTGTAATCCAGTACTACTTGGAAGGGTGGGGTACGAGGATCACAAATTCAAGACCAGTCTAAACTACAAAAATGCTTCAGGCAAGCCTGGGCTACATAGTGAAACCCTATTTCCTTCCTTCCTTCCTTCCTTTTTTTTTTTTTTCCTTCCTTTTTTTGTGAAACCCTATTTCTAAAATTACACGAAGGGGGCTGGTAAGATTCTGGCTCAGCAAGTAAAGGTGACTGCTGCCAAAGCTGAAGACCTAAGTTTACCTCACTAGAACCTATGTAGTGGAAGGAGAGTCCCAGCTTACACAGTTATCCTTCACACTGTGCCATGGCACACACACACACATACACATACACACACACACACACACACACACACACACATATACACACACATAGACAAATGTTTGAAAAAAATCCCGTTTTTTGCTGTTTGGTCTTTTTGGTTTTTTTTTTTTTTTTTTGGTCTTTTTGAGACAGGGTCTCCCTATATCCCTAGCTGTCCTGGAACTCACTCTGTACACCAGGCTGGCCTTGAACTCACAAAGATCCGCCTGCCTCTGCCTCCCATGTGCTAGGATTAAAGGAGTGCGCCACCACGCCTGGCCAGAGCTAATATTTCTTTAAAAAAAAAAACAAAACAAAAAAAAACCGGGGGCTGGAGAGATGGCCTAGCGGTTAAGAGCGCCGACTGCTCTGCTCTTGCAGAAGACCCGGGTTCAATCCCCAACACTCACATGGCGGCTGAGAACCATTTTTAACTCCAGTTCCAGGGGAATCTGATGCCCTCTTCTGACCTCCACAGCATTGCACGACACGAGTGCACAAACCTACATGCAGATAGTACATTCATACACATACAAAAATAAAAATTAAAAAAAAAAACAACTTCAGAATGTGATTAAAGAATATTAAAAACAAAACAAAACAAACTGATAACTGCTGGGTATAATCCACCCCACTTCCACCACCCATCCCCAAAGAAATTAGAGTTGAAGCTAGCTGCAGTGTCTTGGTATCTGTCAGTGATCTGGGGTCAGCATGTCTCCTAATCACTATTGAGCAGTAGGAGAAGCTTGTACATGTCCTCCAGAACCAGCATGTTTCAGTCCCTAGGCACTAAGAATCTGCTTTTTTTTTTTTTTTTTTTTTTTCGAGACAGGGTCTCCCTGGAGCCCCAGCTGTCCTGGAACTCACTCTGTAGACCAGGCTGGCCTTGAACTCACAAAGATCCGCCTGCCTCTACCTCCCAAGTGCTAGGATTAAAGGCGTGCGCCACCACGCCCGGCCTGTTTGGTCTTTTTGAAACAGGGTCTCCCTGTAGCCTTAGTTGTCCAGGAACTCACTATGTAGACCAGGCTGGCCTTGAACTCACAGAGATCCACCTGCCTCTGCCTCCCAAGTGCTGGGATTAAAGGCCTGCGCCACCACACCCGGCTTAGAATCCTGTTTTTTGTTTTTGTTTTTAATGAAAAATAGTACTAGAGAGATGGCTCAGCAGTTAAAAGCTGTGGCTGCTCTTGCAGAGACCCCAGTTTGATTCCTACCACCCACATAGTGGCTAACAACTGTCTCTAGTTCCAGGGATCATAAAATACACATTTAAAAAATATATTTTATTTTTGTGTATGAGTGTATTACTTGAATGTATGTTAGTGTACCCATGTTGTGCAATACCCTTGGAGGTCAGTAGAGGGCATAAGACTCCCTGGAACTGGAGTTATGGACCACTGGATAACATTGTTATCTGCTGTGTGGGTGCTGGGAATCAAACCTCTGCAAAAGCAGTCAGTGCTCTTAACTGCTGAGCCACCTCTCCAGCCCCAAAAGTAAATGAAAATGTTTCTGTAGGGACCCCAGGTCCAGTTGCCTATCAGTCACCCAGTGAGGCATCTGCCAAGGCCACTCTGGAGCCCTCCAGGCACTGCAGCCTTGGCAGGTGCAAGGCCAACATGATTCTAGCTCTGCTCCTTTGTAGGAACGAATGTTCAGCGCAGAGAATGGGAAGTAGCCCAGCACCTGAACTGGACCCTGAGACCTGCACTGCCTTTCATCTTGGGCCTAATCACATACGGCTTGCAACGGATCTTGTTTTTTAGCAATCGGAGCAGGAATGGATCACAGGTTTCTGATTTTATGTGAAATTTTGCCTAATTCATTAAAGCAGTTGCTTTTCCTATGCTGTGTTTCATTTTCCGTCTCCATCCCCATCTGCCTGAGCACCAGTGGTCTGGGCCTGGGGGATGAACTCTAGGCAGTTGTAACCCTTGCCCCAGAACCACTATCGCCTGAGCTGTAACTGGGACCTGCGGACTCTATTGTGCTGCTCCCTCTGTACCTGGTCTCCCTGTGCCCTAGCCCATACTAAAGGCTGCACTGGCAGAATGGGAAGACATAAGGTGGGCCTATTCCTGGGGAGGCCACAACTCAACACGTGCTGCCTGCTGCAAAGAGAGCAGCCCAGCAAGGCTTTGTTCTCCCATCCAGGTGCTTAGCTTGGTGTGGCCAAGTTCTAAGGGTCAGTAGTGCCATCTTGTAGAGACAGCTCAGCATAAAATATCAGCTTTGAAGTCAGGCCTGGTGGCGCACGCCTTTAATCCTAGCACTTGGAAGCAGAGGCAGGTGGATCTCTTGAGTTCCAGGCCAGCCTGGTCTACAGAGTGAGTTCCAGGCCAGCTGGGGCTACAGGGAGACCCTGTCTCAAAAAGACAAAAACAAACAAAAAAAACGCCAGCTTTGAAAGGGCATGGAGGCACATACCTAGAGTCCTAGCACCCTTGGGAGCCAGCAGCAGCAGAACTGTTTGAGCGTAGCCTGGTCTACTTAGTGAGTTCCAGTCTAAGTCAGGACTACACAGAGACCCTTTCTTTAAAAAGAACAGGCCTGGGGCATGAAGAGATGGCCTAGTGGTTAAGAGCTCTTGCAGAGGACCCAGGTTTGATCCCCAGCATCTACATGGCAGCTGAGAACCATCTTTAACTCCAGTTCTAGGGGACTCTGACACCCTCTTCTGACCTCCACGGCATTGCACGACACGGGTGCACAGACCTACATGCAGACAGTACATTCACACACATACAAAAATAAATTAAAAAACACAAAAAACAAAACAGGCCGGGAATGGCGGCACACGCCTTTAATCCTAGCACTCCGGAGGCAGAGGCAGGCGGATCTTTGTGAGTTCAAGGCCAGCCTGATCTACAGAGTGAGTTCCAGGACAGCTGGGGCTACAGGGAACCCTATCTCAAAAAGACAAAAAAAAAAGTCCAACCAGGTGTGGTGGTACACACCTTTAATCCCAGCACTTGGGAGGCAGAGGCAGAGGCAGGCAGATCTCTGTGAGTTTAAGGACAGCTTGGTCTACATAGTGCGTTCTAGGACAGCTGGAATTGCAGGGAGACCCTGTCTCAAAAATACCAAAGAAAATGGGACTATGAAAGCCAGGCATGGCGGTGTGAGCCTGTAATCCCACAGCACTCAGGAAATGGAGACAGGGGCATCAAGACCAGCTTAGGCTATGTGAGACCCTGCCTTGAAAAGGCTAACAAGGCCAGGCTTGGAGGTGCACGCCTTTAATCCTAGCACTTGGGAAGCAGAGGCAGGTGGATCTTTGTGAGTTCAAGGCCAGCCTGGTGTACAGAGTGAGTTCCAGGGCAGCTGCGGCTACAGGGAGACCCTGTCTCAAAAATACCAAAAAAAAAAAAAAAAAAAAAAAAGCTAACAAGTGTTTTGGAGAATGAACTGATGTGATCCAAGCTCTAGCACAGGGTCCAGCCAGGGAATGGGAATGAGGCCCCAAAGCATAATTACTATCCATTCATTCCCTGTTCTCCAACATTAATCATCCTGCCCTATTGCCAGACACAAACCCACATGCAAACACACGTTTTCATGAACCATGGGAGGCAAGAGGCAATGACAGGTGGGGCTGCATGGAGACCCTGTCTTAAAGACAGAAAGAAAAAAACAAAAAACCCACAACAGTCTGAGTATGGTGTGAGTTTTTATTGTCTTTTTGAGAACAGGGTCGCCCTGAGCCACAAGATGTCCTGGAACTCCTCTGTATAACAGTGGCCTTGAACTCACAAAGATCTGCTGCCTCTGCCCCCCAAATCGAAGATTAAAGGCGGGCGCCACCCCACCCGGCCGTCGATTTTTTTTTTTTTGTATGTTAGGAATGTCCTGTCTGCATGCAGGTCCTTGAACCCGTGTCGTGCAAAATGCCGCGAGGTCAGAAAGAGGGTCTCGGATTCCCTGGAAAACTGGGAAGTTTCTCTCCTGGAATTGGAAGTTTTCGGACAGGTTTTCTTTGCCGCCATGTGGGGGCTGGGATCGAACCCGGTCCTCGCTAGAGCTTGATTGGGTGCTCGTACAACTGGACACCCACACACACTAGGCTAAACTCTCTCACAAGGCCGAAAAGAGCCAGGCTAAAGGATTTATTTATTTTTTTTCATTTTATTTATGTAAGTGTATGAAATGTACTGTCATGCATGTAGGTTTATGCCCCCGTGTTGTGCAATCGCAAGGTGGCCAGCGGAGGTCGCAGAGGGGTGTTGGTTCCCTGGAGACTCAGAGATCACCCTGGACTCGGAGTTCCGAAAGACCGGTTCTCGCCACCATGTTGGGTGACCTGGGGCTCGAGACTAAGGTCACACTCTGCCAGAGCAGTCGGTGCTCTTAACCGGCTAGGCCATCTCTCCAGCTCCTTTTGTTTTTTTTTTTTTTTAATTTTTTTTTAAACCGTGGATGGTTTTAATCCAAGCACTCAAGAGGGCCAGGGCAGGCAGATCTTACCATCTCCATGGTTCCCACCAACACCTAAAAGGATGGAAGGGAGCAGCCAAAAGGCCAGAGGGGCAATACCCTATCCTAGGACTCTAGAGATGACTACTACCTGTGGCCCATTCTTCCTGGAATGTTCAACTTGGAATGGGTGCACACATCCACAACACACATGTGAAGGTCAAAGGAAAACTTCCAGAGGTTCTTCCCCTGTGGGTTCTGGGGTCACATTTTGTGTGGCACTTTGACTGAGCTGAGCTGTCTTGCAGGCCCTTTTTCACTGTGAACAATTCAGCTGTGAACACCTGTGTGGTTTCACATCTCTTGGGTAGATTGTAAATGTGCTGGTGAACACACCCTGAGCAAATGGGAAGACCTTACCTACTGAGCTGCTACTTTTCTGGGGATTTGTTCGTTCTCTGTTCTACTCCACCCAGGACTGGGCAGTGGAGAGACCATGGAGCCAGAGTCCTGGCTGTTATAACCCACCTCACCTGCTCATACCCATGTCCCTCAGTGCAGATGCAGAGCTGGGCAATCAGCTCTCAAATGCCATCAGCATGGTATCTCCTAGGTGCAAAGGTGTCCCGTAACTCATACTAAAATGTCACCTCCAAGGTGATGTGTTGGGAGGGGGGGCGCTCTGGCTCCTGGAAGGGATCAGTGACTTCAGAAGAGGTCCCAGAGAGTACCTAGCCCCTCCCACCAGGTGAGGAGCAGGCAGGTGCATCTCAGCAAGAGAGCCCTTACCAGACACCCTCGGCTTGGACTTCCAGCCTCTAGAACTGTGAAATACATTTGCTGTTTATAGACCTCCCAGCCTTTGCCTGAACCAGCCAACTCAGGACACAGCCTCAGATTTTTTTTTTAAATTTTTTTAATTATTTTTTATGTGTATGAATGTACTGTCTGCATGTAGGTTTATGCACCCATGTCGTGCACTGCCGCGGAGGTCAGAAGAGGGCATCAGATTCCCCTGGAACTGGAGTTAAAGATGGTTCTCAGCCGCCATGTGGATGCTGGGATTGAACCTGGGTCCTCTGCAAGAGCAGTTGGTGCTCTTAACCGCTAGGCCATCTCTCCAGCCCCTCAGCCTCAGATTTTTAAAGTTTTGTTGAAGGATGTTCATCATTACACCATGTTCAGAGCAGATGGGAGCAATGTAAGGCCAGGGAAGAGTACAGACAGGTGAGGTGCCCTGCCTTTTACTTTGTTCTAGGTTTTCCTCATGAAAGGTGATTTTTGCCGGGCGTGGTGGTGCACGCCTTTAATCCTAGCACTCGGGAGGCAGAGGCAGGCGGATCTTTGTGAGTTCAAGGCCAGCCTGGTCTACAGAGTGAGTTCCAGGACAGCTGGGGCTACAGGGAGACCCTGTCTCAAAAAAGACCCCCCAAAAAACAAAAAAAAACCCAGAAAGGTGATTTTTTTCTGTTGTTGTTCTGAGACTGGGTTTCACTACATAGCCCTGGCTGGCCTAGAACTTGCTATGCAGACCAGGTTGGCCTCAGACACAGAGATCCACCTGCCTCTGCCTCCCAAATGCTGAGATTGTGTGCTACCATGAGTGTCCTCAAAGGTTTTTAACCACCAAAAAGCCTTCCCCCTGATCTCCAGCACTGCCAGGCCTGCATTGGTACCACCTTGGAGCTTGGGGTATGGAATGTTCAAATGGAGGTTGGGGTCAAGAAGTTCAAGCTCCTTCAGAGGATCTAGTCCAGGGCTAGCAGGCTGCTCATTGGAGGTTACAGTTCAGGCCACATGTCCCAGGATTGGTAGCAAATAAGTATGTCCAGGAGGGAGACAGTTTGTGGCCTCATCAAATACCCAATAAAAGTCTGTCTAGGAAAAAGAACTCATGCTACCTACCTCCTACTCCACATGGTTCAAGCCCACCTATGGCCATTCCTTCTGGAAGTATATGAAATACTTTGGTTTCTTTTTTTGTGGTGTTTTTTTTTTTTTTCTCGTCTTTTTGAGACAGGGTCTCCCTGTAGCCCCAGCTGTCCTGTAACTCACTCCATAGACCAGGCTGGCCTTGAACTCACAAAGATCCACCTGCCTCTGCCTCCCAAGTGCTAGGATTAAAGGTGTGCACCACCACGCCCGGCTGAAATACTTTGGTTTCTAATAAGCCAGAGGCCATTGGGCAGGCTGTAGGGAGCAGCAGTTTAAAGATCTTACAGTGTGACACATTCACTGATGTTTTTTTTTTTTTTTTTTCCCCATGCCATACAGGGCAGGGCAACATCACAGTTCACTCCAAAGACCCAGGATCATGCCAAGCTCAGCTGGGGCCTGGGCTGCATTTGAAACCACAGGCCCTCAAGGGCTAAACCAAGGAAGTACTGCAGCAGTAGCTGCCAATCCGGGGTCATGGTAACAGCTGTGGTTCACTTTTGGCAGGGTGAGTTCAGAGCACTCTGTAGCCTGCTGGCCCCTTCCCCATGGTTAAAGGGGGCCTAAAGGGATGGAAGCAACCAAAAGGTCACAGGGGGGCAACACTCCACCCTAAGGCTCCACACATGACTTCCTCCCACGGACTAGTCTTCCTGAAATGTTTGACTTGGAATTCTCAAGGACCACCTAGCTATCTGAGACCCTCCACACCCTACATTGTGTACTGGACCTTGGAGAAAGGGGTGTTCAGTCTTTACGTTAGAGCTAATACTTCACAGGTCTAATTCCTGTAGGCCTCCAGCATGCCACAAGGTCCAGATGGGGGCCCCTTGTCAAGTGGGGACCAGCATGGTCCATGGAGGCTGGCAGAAGAGGCCAGGGCAAGTCCGGCTACCTGGATCGTTGAGGGGACAGCATCCAGGTGTAGGTTTACTTCCTATGGGATAAACGTGCAGGTTCAGCACTAGCATGTAGGGTGTCTCTGACAAAATAGCCCAGCAGAGGGAGCCAGTCACAAAGCAGCAATCTACCCAAACCCCTTCCTGGAGCCTCACCGGCTGCCACAGAGGAAGAGCAGATTCTGGACAGCAGGAACAGTGGAGTTGGCATTCTGCCCAGTAACCAGGTGGCGGTCCAGTACCACGTGCACGGCATCAGGCTCACTGGCTAAGAAAGAAGGCACACACCTTAGGCATACAAGGCCCAAATCCTAGTCCACTCCTACCCTCTGAGAGACCTGTGAACACAGAGGTGGGGGAGACATGAGGTGGGGGAGGGGTGGGTTGAGGGTGAGGAGTCGGAGTGTATATATGATGATATATGTTCCAGCAGACACCAGGAGAACCTGCCTGGGTGAGCCTCTGGTGGGGGAGGGGGGTCTGCAGGGGCACCCAGACCAGCAGGCTGCTCCCTGAACACAGCAGGCAGCCTGACCCATTCAGGTATAGGGGCACCAGCTGGGGCTCACCACTGAAGCCAGCACCAGAGTCCTTCACAAAGTCCTCGACGACCAGTGGCAGGTGGGCGAAGCCAGGTGCCCTGACAAGCTCATACACCGAGGGCTGTGGGGTGGGACCTGGGTCAGACCAGTCAGTGGACCTGCCTGCCAGTACCCTACTGCCCTCAAGACCAACCCCAAGGACCAGGCAGGTCAAATCACAGCAGCTTCAGATGCCACATGAGGGGACACGACGAGGGGCACGGGACAAGGGCAAACCTCAGCCATTATCTTTTTAGGAGCAGGCCACTGTGGCCTAAGAGTGCTGGGCTCCCTAGTGCCAGAGCACATATGTGACCGGAATGAGATGGGCTGGAATCCTCAGGAAGGAGCCCTTGGTGGGCTCCATGAATTCCACGTAGGTATGACTTACCCTCACTTGAGGGACCAAGGCTCACCCCAGAGGCCCCAGCATGTCCCTGCCTTCATACATGTGCTGGCACCCATCACATGGGACAAGGAATGAGTATCTTTGACAGCAGGAGGAATGGCAGGTCATGATACCTGCAGGAATACTTCCTGGTATGGGGGGAGGGATAGGATGTGGTGGGGCACTGGCTTGCCACTGAGGTACTCACCCCTGTCAGACTGTAGCCCTGGAACACCCAGGACCTGTCCTCGCTGGTGGCACAGCACAGAGCAGCAACGCCATGGCCAATGGCACAGATGGGCTCTAAAAGTAGCAAGGCAATCAGTCTGAGGCCCTGGATACTAGCTGTCTAACACCCTCTCACCCACAGTGGATGCTTCGAGACCAGAGTTTACTTAGAGCCCATGCAGTCTTGGCCTTGAGAGACAAGTGCAAACATACAGAACTCTAAGTCCAGCCACTGCCTCAGGCTGCAGAGAGGAAGTCACCGTAGCTGAGTGGTAGTCCGGGGACCCTGCCCTGCAATGGGGCCTACCCTGGCTGTTCCCCAAATGCTACCTGATCACCAATACATTCCCACAGCTGAGATGGCTGGAAATGATTCCTGCAGGAACAGAAAATTAGCCCACCAACCAAGGACAATGTGTGTAGCCCAGCCTGTCTGCATGCTGGTCTCTGACAAGCACAATGCCTGAGCTTGCAAAGTGCTCATTACAACAGATGCTGTCCATTTCCACCTACTCCACCATGGAAAGGGCTAAGAGGACATGGCCACCAGCCCCTGGGCCTGCAAGGCAGTAACTGGAAGAGTACACAAAATGTTTAGTGAGATGAATCGGCTGTGCACGTGGACACAGAGCAAACTTGCGTGCTTGCAGGTCAGTCACTGTGGCTGTGCACATCTGGTGAAATGACCTGACATGTCCAGCTATGAACTCTGAACCCTGTCCCCACCAGCCACCTCCATCTGCCCCCAAGCCTGGCCTCTAGTTCCTTGTTACACACTGGTCTGTTCACCCCCTCCTAACTCCCACCCAGGCATCCTCCCCTCCCCGCAAGCCTGGCCTCCAGTTTCCTGTCACCCACTGCTCTCAGAGTGGAAGTGCTGCAGTATTCGAGCCAGGGACCCACTGCTGGCCAGGTCAGCCAGGGCACCAGGGCAGCTGGGAATCAGGAGGGCGTGGTACCGGGCACCTGGGGGAGGGAGACCACAGGTCAGTCACAAGGATATGGCCAGGGCATAAGACTCCTCCTTAGGGAGCCACTGACCAGATGGTACCAAATGTCACTTCCCCAACATGGGCTGCAACTTTCTGAGCCTCAAGTTTTTGTAGACCAGCCTGATCACAGACTTTCTGCTACAGCTCTCTGGACAGGAGTTCAAGAATGCTGGGGCCCCGGATATGAGCCAGAGGCTCCAGTCACAGTGCTTCTTAGCAAGCCCCAGGGCTGCTTCTGTGACCCCCCAACCCCACCTGTAACTTACGATACTAGGTCTCAGTTACTTGGCTAGGGGGAAGAAGCATCTGCCCAGCAGGGATAAGATCCAACCTACCATCAATGGACTCCAGCTTAGCGGGGCTGGCATAAGCCTTAAGGCGAAAGTCTTGTATCCAACGTGCATTGTTCTCAGTCACATCCACAAAGTCCATTGCCTTCCCCTGTAGGACCAGAGCCCAGAGGCCAGCTCAGTTCTGGGATCTTTTCCCACATTTGGTTCACAGGGAACTTGGAAATAGATTTGAAACACCCACCCAAGCATAGACAACAAGCCAGCTTTACTGGCTGGCCTGGGCAGAGGACCTGCAGTGGCTATACAGGGAGAGGTCAAGTATAAGGCGGGTCCAAAGAAACAAACCCCCAGTGTGTGGGAGCGCAGCACAACCCAACCCTGAGGTCTTGCCACAATTAACACACCCTGCTCCCTCCTGGTCCCCAAGAAGGAACAACTGTATTAAATCATTCAAAATCACAAATGTACACTTGCTGTGACCAATGCATCTGATGTCCCTGTGGTCCACAAAGCCAGAATCAGACTCTCCCCTAGAAGTATCTGTGCAGGTCCCCTACACTAGGGCCAAGTCTCACCTCTCATTCAAAGGCCTGCAAAAGCCGGGTGTGGTGGCGCACGCCTTTAATCCTAGCGCTTGGGAGGCAGAGGCAGGCGGATCTTTGTGAGTTCAAGGCCAGCCTGGTCTACAGAGTGAGTTCCAGGACAGCCAGGGCTACAGGGAGACCCTGTCTCGAAAAGACCAAAAAAAAAAAAGCCTGCAAAAGTGGAGGCCACAAGGAAAAGATCTCTTACCACAGGTAGTCAGAGCCTAGGGAACTGGGCCCAGGACCAGGACCATGCCACTAAGCTTGGTTGTTGATCCCCTCACTCTGAGTAGCACCCTCCTGGGCACATCAACTCCCCATACTCTGCTAGTTTCAACCCCAAAAAGGAGAGGACCTCAGGTATTCTCTGGAGAAGAGTGACTGTACTCACCCCAGGGGTGGCGACCTGTAAGTTGAAGGCAGAGCTGGCCAATGTAAAGCAGTGGAAGAAGGACTGGGCTGACACACCTGCAAGAGAAGTTTCCAGAGGGTGTGGGCATGACAGAAACAGCTGCCCACCCCTACTCTTTAAAGACTGTTCTAATGACCGTGGGCCTCTCCTGACTCCAGGGCCTACCCTCCTGGGGCAGGACAGCAGCATTTCAGGTTCAGAAATATGTATCTGAGGATGTACTTAGAGGTACACAGCCAAGTCTACACTCAGCCAGCCCTGGCCACTGCCCCCAGAAAGACCAAGAGGTGCTCCAGTGACTGCAGCGCCCAGGGCAGGGTCTCTCCTTGACCTGGTACCCTACCTTCAGGCCCCAGACCACCTCAACTGTCCAATAATACTCCCACATCCTTGGCCTCCTCCCACTCTAGGCATTTCCAAAAACAAACATTCTGCTCAACCCCTACAGAATCACCAGGATCCAGGGCCTACAGGAACCTACAGCTAGGAGGACAGCAGTGAGCACCTTGTGGAAGCAGAGGCAGCAGGAGAGCCGTGTCCTGAGTCCTCCTCACGTCCAGGACACTCAGGGATCCCATCTTCACAAGGGTATGAGATTTTGGCCCCCACTAGGTTATTCCCTGCTCCCTTCTGCCCATGAAAAGGCTTTTCAAGCAGGGTATGCTGCCACATGCCTTTAATCTCAGGACTTGGGAGATAGAACCAGGTGGATCTCTGTGAGTCTGAGACCAACCTGGTCTTCATAATGAGCCCCAGGCCAGCCAGAGCTACATAGTGAGGTCCTGTCTTAAAAATCCAAAGGGGGGTTGGAATGCTTCAAAAGGAACAAAGTGGGCTGGAGAGATGGCTCAGTGGTTAAGAGCACTTACTGTTCTTGCAGAGGACCTGAGTTTGGTTCTCAGCACCCAGGTCAGGTGGCTCACAACTATCTCAAACTCCAGCTCAGAAGCCACTGGCCTCTGAGGGCACCTCTACTCATGTACACATACCCATCCACATTCACATCGTTGAAAATTAAATTTTTTAAAAGGGAACAAAGCTTTTACAGTTCAGAAGACTCCAGGCCATTATAAGAAGGGCACAATCTTACTGCCCCACTAGGGAGTGAGGACCCACATCACCTCAAGTGCAGTGATATGCGTATGCCAGTTCAATCTGAGGACACAACTCCTCAACTTCATCTGTATTTATTTTTAGACAGGGACTTCCTGTAGCCCCAGTTGGCCTGGAACTTGCTATGTAGACCTGCATGCTGGTTAAAGCCATGCAAACCACTCCCTCCCCCCATGAACCAGAATTGTTTTTTTGGAGACGGCATCTCATGTAACAAAAGCTGGTCTTGAACTCTTGATCACTCTGCCTCCATCTACCACATTTGGTTTAGTCACTGTTTTTTTCTCCCTGAGACAGGGTCTCACTATGTAGACCCTGCTAGCCTTGAATTTCAGAAATATGACTGCCTCTCTCTCCCCCCAAGTGCTGGGATTAAACTGCTGGGCCCCAAGCCCCCCTTCTTTATCCATTCTTTCTTTTAAAAAAATCCCATTTAGGCCGGGCGTGGTGGCACACGCCTTTAATCCTAGCACTTGGGAGGCAGAGGCAGGAGGATCTTTGTGAGTTCAAGGCCAGCCTGGTCTACAGAGCGAGTTCCAGGACAGCTGGGGCTACAGGGAGACCCTGTCTCAAAAAGACCAAAAAAAAAAGTCCCATTTATTATTTCGACTTTGTCTATATGAATAATGGCTGCATGTATGTAAGTGCGCTTGTGTCATACAATGCCTGTAGGGGTCAATAGAGAGCACCGGATCCCCTGGAACTGGAGATACCCACCATGTGGGTGCTGGAAACCGAACCCGGTCCTCTGCAAGAGCAGCCAGTGCACTTGGCCACCGAAACATCTCTCCAGCCCCTTCTTTACTCGTTTTCGTGATTAACACATTTCTAGTGCATTACGTTCACATAGTATGGCAAGACGGTCTCCTCAAGCGACCCCCCCATCTCCACGAGTTCTTCAACCCCCCCCCCAATACTCTCAAAGGCCCAATTAGCAGTCTGCTGAAGATTCCCCCAACCTCGCACCAGGACAAGGGGCCCCCTGAGGCTCAGTAGTGCACCATCCAGACCAAGGTGGCTCTAGGCTCCACCACCCCACAATGCCTCTACCGGGCCAGTAAAGTCACCATCTTCTCAGCTTCTTCACACACCAGGCAACTCGGACCCAATGAGAGGCCAGCAGGACCCCTTCTGTGCAAGCCCCTTTCCGGAAGCATGTGCGGCGGCTTCTAGGACCAGGGGCACGCACGGGCAGGAACGATGGGCGGAGTCGCTGACCCGCAGCAGGGTCCTCTCAGCAGTCGCCCCAGCCCCGCGCCAAGGTCCCGACGGGCTCGTCCCGGGGAACAGATGCCGGGCCCCAGGACCTCGACTCCGCCCGCGCAATCGCTCGGGGTCTGGAAAGCAACGGCCGGTGCGCTCACCTTCTGCGGCGCCGCTGGCCACAATGAGACAGGCCGGCCGGCTGGGCAGCCTTTCGGATGCCATGGCCGCAGCACTCGCTAGCCAGCGCACTGAGGGGCACGGTGCGCGTACCCGAGGGGCAGAGGCGCGCCTACCGCCGGAGGTGTAACACGCGTGCACGATGGTCAGAGTAGAGCTCCCCTGCCACAGGGAGGGGTGGGCGCCTGCGCAAGGTGCAGGGGCGGGGCCCGCCTGCTGCGGGGTGGAGGTGCGCACGCGCGAGGGCCAAAAGGCGGGGCTCGCCTGACCCGGGGAGTGGGTTGGATCTGCCTGCAAGAAGTGGGCCTGTGAGCCGGGCGTGGTGGCGCACACCTTTAATCCTAGCATTTGGGAGGCAGAGGCAGGCGGATCTTTGTGAGTTCAAGGCCAGCCTGGTCTACAGAGTGAGTTCCAGGACAGCCAGGGCTACAGGGAGACCCTGTCTCAAAAAGACAAAAAAAAAAAAAAAAAAAAAAAAAAAAAAAAAAAAGTGGGGTTTGTACCCTTCAGTCCAGTGTGAGCCGGCCTTCGACCCTTGTCCGCCGTATCTTATCAAGGGTCTGGGGGCTCGGTGGCGAGGCCTCTCGTCTTGAGCCTCTGCCAGCGGACCTCTCCGACTAGGTGAGGGGCACGCTAGCGGGTCATAGAGTTGGCGGGTCCTCTGCGGGAAGAGGTGGAGCGGATCCCTGGGTCGGGTAGGTTTGGGGTGAGCTCCAGACAGAATGGGGGGTTCACTACCTGAGTTGGGGTCACCTCCCAGAGCGGTGCTGGGTTTGGTGAGGAAAGTCCAAATTGCCTGGGAGTCCGGTCAATCTGTGTTTGGAGCCATTGTGCTTAAGTTGTACCCCATGGGAGTGAGCAAGGGGCTGGCTGGGGGTTCCTGGTGGGGCCAGGGCTGTCTGGGAGGATGCCTAGAGACTCACAAACTGGGGTGACCTCAGGGCATCTGTAGACTGCCTCCAATCCCCACAAGAACCCACCTCTGGGCATGAAGCTCAGAAGCTGCAGGAGCCATGTAGCCACACACCACCCCACTTGTGTGCTGCTGGCCCCCAAGACACCCGAAGTGGCAGAGCCAACTACAGGCTTTTCTTAGGGAGCCCTCCCCTCTGAAGTGGCTGCCCAGAGTGCCTTCTTGAACCCTAGAGGGTGCTTAACCCCAGTCTGTTGCAATTGAAGGGATGACAGAGGAATCCAGGCCCTAGTCCTAAGCTGTTGTGTGCAGTGTACTCAAGAATTGTATGTTTATGGGTAAACAGACTCTCTGGTTTCCAGTATGGGTAAACCTGTGAGTGCTCAGGGCCCATATGGAGTTCAGCACTCTGGCCTCTGTGGGCAGGTGTGGCAGAGGCAGTGGTTGACCAGAAGCTACATATGGCTCTGATATTCCTAGACTGGCTTCCCCTGGTCTCTCTCTGTGGTTAATGGTAATTACCTCAGGCCCTATCATGGTTGTCTAAGGTCAGGCCCTGGAGTGAAGTTGCCTGCTTGGTGGCCTGAACAACCCAACATCCAGGATCCTACATGCTCAGCAAAGTCTGCTGGTGCAGTTGTCCCCAGGGGCTTCCTGCTACAGTGGCTGTGGGTAGGCCCTTCTCCGCGTAGCTTCCTCCCGCCTGACTTCTAGGCCTGGACATCTGGGTATGATCAGGGCTGCTATGGGTGAGCAGTGGGCAGGCACCTCGTTAGCTTTCTATTGCTGTAGTAAAAACACTGACCACAAACAACTTGGGGAGGAAAGGGTTTATTTGGCTTATAGCTCACAGACTATTAAGGCAAGGTAGGAACTCAGGGCAGGAACTTGGAGCTTTCTGGCTTGCTACCCTGTCGCGTCCCCGTTCGTCCAGCGAAAGAAGACACGACACGAGAGCGATCTTCCTCAAGCAGTTTATTCGGGTAACCTTACATCCGCTCTCTTCTCTCCCTTCCCGGTTCACCACCTATAAGGCATGTCACAACCAATCGACTTCCACCACGTGGGTCTCAAGGATAGGATATCTCTATGTGGAACAGAGGGCTTCAGCAAAGCCAAACCAAATAAGGACATGTTTGCTGCATGGAGCGCTCACCCCCGTGGGGGTGGGAGGCGGAAACCGGCGCCATCTTTGAGGCGCGGCACTCCGCAGCTCCCAACAGTTCCCCCTTTTTGTTTTAATAGAGCATGGTCTC
>VZQC01012659.1:2560896-2687508 GCA_009823505.1 Rhizomys pruinosus
GGTTCACCACCTATAAGGCATGTCACAACCAATCGACTTCCACCACGTGGGTCTCAAGGATAGGATATCTCTATGCGGAACAGAGGGCTTCAGCAAAGCCAAACCAAATAAGGACATGTTTGCTGCATGGAGCGCTCACCCCCGTGGGGGTGGGAGGCGGAAACCGGCGCCATCTTTGAGGCGCGGCACTCTGCAGCTCGCAACACTACCCTGGCTTGTGCTCAATCTGCTTTTTTTTTTTTTTTTGAGACAGAGTCTTCCTGTAGCTCCAGCTGTCCTGGAACTCTATGTAGACCAGGCTGGCCTTGAACTCACAGAGGTCCACCTGCCTCTGCCTCCTGAGTGCTGGAGGCCTGCACCACCACACCCAGCTCAATCTGCTTTTTTATACAACACGGGTCCACCTGTCCAAGCACAGCTTTGTCCACAGTAGTCTGGGACCTCCCCACACCATTCAGCAGTCAAGAAAATGTCCTATGGACATGGCCATAGGCCAGTTCAATTGAAGAAACTCCTCAACTGAGGTTCCTTCTGTCCAGGTGTGTCAGGTTGACAACTGAAGTTATCTAGCACAATTGACCTGATACACAAACACATCACTGTTAAACCACAACCTTTCCATTCTGTATCCCCAAGATTGCATATTACTATTACAACATAAAATGGTAACTTCAGGGGCTGGAGAGATGGCCTAGCGGTTAAGAGCACCGACTGCTCTTGCAGAGGACCTGGGTTCGATCCCCAGCACCCACATGGTGGCTGAGAACTGTCTGAAGCTCGAATTCCAGGAGAACTCCAGTTCCGAGGGAGTCTGACACCCTCTTCTGACCTCCACGGCATTGCACAACACGGGTGCACAAACCTACATGCAGACAGTACATTCATACACATAAATAAAAAATAAAACAAAAAAAAATTTTTTAAATGGTAACTTTAAAATCCCCTTAAAAATTCAAACAGAAATTCAGCCTCTTGTTTAAAAAAAAATCTCTGATGCCAAGCATAGTGGCACACACCTTTAATCCTAGCACTTGGGAGGCAGAGCCAGGTAGATCTCTGTGAGTTCAATGCCAGCCTGGCCTACAGAGCGAGTTCCAGGGCAGCTGGGACTAAAGGGAGACCCTATCTCAAAAAAAAAAAAAACCCTCTAATGTGGGCTCCTGTAAAATCCCAAGCAAGTACTGTCTTATTTCAAATGGGAAGAATCAAAGTCAGGCAAAGTCACTCAAAGCTGGACATCTAGGATTCATTTGTGGTCTTCTGGGCTCCAAAGGGCTCAGCTCAGGCCGTGACCATATTTGGATATAGCCCAGCTCCTGACTAGTACAGCATCTCTCCTGTACTAGTCAGGAGCTCCACCCCACCCAAGGGCCTGCCTAAGACTCAATGTATGACCATACTTAGGTACAGAGCTGGCTAACATCTCTATGGTGGACTACAAAATCCCCTTGCCTGGCCTGAGCACATGACTTCTCTAGCCCCTTTCTCTCGGGACTGGTGAACCCACCCAGGAGTTGTATCTCCCAATAAACCTATGTTTGATACCAGTTTGGTCTGATTTGGCCTTTTATGTTGGTGAAAACTTTCATCTGGTGCCGAACTCGGTTGGAGTTGTGTACCCCTGGCTTGGTGGGCCAGGCCCTTGGCCACTGGGGACCACTCCACTCCTCTTTGTGCCCAACGTGATCAAATTCGATTCAGAGTAAGTCACCTGTCCCTAGCCATTGCCTCTCTCTCTTTGGGCCCCTATCTGTAGTTGTGGCCGTGCTAGAACAAGCCCTTTCCATTTTTTTCTGTCTCTGGGGAGCCTCTACTGTCCAGCCACAGGTTACTATGTGGGATGCCTTGCCCTAGGTTTTGGCCTCCAGCACAGACTCTGAGCTGGGAAACGCCAAGTCTAAACCGGATCCTCAGACACCCCTGGGGTGTCTGCTATGAAATGTGTCTAAATTGAGGCTCTCTCAGACCCTACACCCAAAGCTTCTAATTTTCTTTTTTTCTTTTTTTCTTTGTTTTGGTCTTTTCGAGACAGGGTCTACCTATAGCCTCAGCTGTCCTAGAACTCATTCTGTAGACCAAGCTGGCCTTGAACTCACAAAGATCCACCTGTCTCTGTCTCCCAAGTGCTAGGATTAAAGGTGTGTGCCATGCTTCTAATTTTCTTTTGTTCTGTAGCCTGAACTCAGTATGCCCTGGACAACCAGTCAGTGGTCCCCAGAGGGTACTTTCAATTTCAACATCCGCAATCTTGAAAAATTACTGTAAATGCATGGACAAATGGGCTGAGCTCCTCTATACTCAAGGTTTGGGGACTTGCAGTCTTGCCCCTCTCTTTGTTCCTAGTGCTCCATGGCTCAAGTCTTACTGGTGAGGGGGAGAGCAGCTCTGGAAGCTCCCTCTTCCAGAGACCCAGACCCTGAGCCCTCTGAGCCATCTAAGTCACCTCCCAGGGCTTCCCCTCAATGGTGAACTACAAAATCCCCTGCCCCAGCCCAAGCGTGTGACTTCTCCAGCCCCTTTCTCTCAGGACTGGTGAACCTGTCCAGGAGTTGCGTCTCTGAATAAACCTGTGTTTGTTTGATACCAATTTGGTCTGATTTGGCCTTTTATGTTGGTGAAAGCGTTCATTTGGTGCCAGACCCAGTTGGAGTTGTGCATCCCTGGCTTTGCAGGCCAGGCCCTTGGCCACTAGGGACCACTCCACTCCTCTCTGCACCCAACATGACCCCTCTCTGAGCCATCCAAGTCACTGACACCCAACCATCCCCTTCCTTGCCTTCTCTGCCTACCCCTCCCCCTTGACCACTGCCACAAATTCCACCTAGTGGCCAGCCCCTTCCTCCTCTTTAGCCAGCCTTCCCCCTCCCACCCCTCACTTCCTCCACCCCTCCCTCTTCTCCCCTGCCGAAAGCTCCATCTAGAGGTTAGCCATCTCCTCCCTACACACTTCTTCCCCCTTCTCTCCCTCCCAGCTCTAAGGACAGTAGCCAGCCCCCTCTGCATCCACCTTTCTCTTCTCCTCTGTCTCTCCCTCCGCCCTTATCACCACACCCACACCCTGGTCTCTGTCCTCACAGTGTTACTCCCCCTGAGTCCTCATACCCAATCCCAGCAAGCCTCTGCCCTCTCTGCCCCCTCCGATAGATGGCCAGGGCCAAGGGGGTTGTCCAAGTACATGTCCCTTGTTCCCTCCCCAATCTCTCACAGATTGAAAATCGATTAGTCTCCTCTTCTATTAATCCATCTGGCTATATCAAAGAGTTTTGCTATCTCTCCCAAGCCTATGATCTGACCTGGCATGACCTCTGTGTCATCCTGTCCTCCACCCTCACCCATGAGGAGCATTAACGAGTTCAGCAACTGCTAGGTGGTTTTCAGACCACGTCCACTTGGTGGACAGTGCAGTCCCACTGGGTGCTATGGCGGTGCCTGTGGAGGAACCTAACTGGGATGATCAGCAGAGACAAGGTGGCCATCAGAGGAGGGACCTCATGGTCTGTTGCCTCCTCCAGGGTATGGAAACAAGGTAGCAACTATGACAAGCTCTGTGAGATTACACAGCAGGTTGATGAGAACTCACCATTTTCCTTAATAGAATACAGGAGGCTATGACTCCATATACCTTCTTTGACCTGGCCACTCCCATAAGGGCTACCATCCTAGCTACTCATTTTATTTCCCAATCATCTCCAGATATTTGGGAAAAAAATTTTAAAGGCCAAGGATGCCCCCCAGACTCTGTCCTAGTTTGTCTTCCATTGCTGTGACAAAACACTCTGACCAACACCAACTTGGGGAGGAAAGGGTTTATTCAGCTTACATCTCCTGGATCACAGTTCATCACTCAGGGAGCACAAGGCAGTAACTCAGGGCAGGAACCTGGAGGCAGGAGCTGAAGCACAAGCCATGGAGGAATGCTGTCCACTGGCTTGCTCGCTCTGGCTCATGCCCAGCCTGCCTTCTTATACCATACATAACTACCTGCCCAGGTGGCACCACTCATTGTGGGCTGGGCCCTTCCACACTGCTCGACCATCAAGACAATACTCTACAGATGTGGCCACAGGCCAATCCAATTGAGTCAATTCCCCAGTTGAGGCTCCCTCAACCCAGGTGTGTCAAGTTGACACTAAAGCTATCCAGCACAATTGACCCCTTGTCAACTTGACACACAAAACACATCACTATTAAACCACCACCTTTCCAGTTCTTATCCCCAAAGCATGATGTTAACATTAATCACAACCTAAGACAGTACATCCTTAAAAGTCCCACAGTCCTTAAAATGTCCAAACGCTTAAAAGTCCAGTCTATTAAAAGTCTCTTAACTGTGGGCTGCTGTAAAATACAAAAAAAGTACTGTCTTATTTCAAAGGGAAGAATCAGGCACTCTCTAACAAAACCTAAGTCCAGCAAAGTAGCTCAAGGCTGGATACCTGGGATTCACTCACGATCTTCTAGGCTCCAAAGGGTCTCGGCAGCTCCCCCTCTCTGACTCTGCCATCCGTGGCACACTCATCTCGCAGGCCCAGGTTGACTCCATTCTACACCTACCACTGCTCTTGGTGGTCGTCCTAGGGTACCGGCATCTCCAAAAAGCTGGGGTCGCTACTGAAACTGAGGCAGCACCTTCACCAATGGTCTCTTCTGACCTCTCCTGGTGCAAAGCCTCAGCTTCTCTCCATGACCCCTGCAATCCTGGGGTCTTCACAGCAACCGAGGTGCACTTCCACCAATGGTCTTTCCTGACCTCTCACAGTGCCAAGCCTCGGCTGCTCTCTGTGACCCCCTCAAATTTCAACACCGGAACCATATAGGAGACTCTTACACATTACCAAGTCTGGCTTCTGGCTCGAGATGGAGGCTCAGGCCCTTTCTGGGTCACAGCTTCTGTGTGCTGACCTTGAAGAAATTCTCCCCAGAAGATTTCACCTCAGTGATGCTGGTCTCTTGTTACTTACAGCTGATTTTTCAGCCCCAGCTAACCAGCATCAATTGCCCCAGTACCACAAAAATTTCACTTCAGGTTCTGGTCTCTTGTTACTTACAGCTGATTCTCCAGCCCCAGCTGACCAGAACCCACAGATTACACAGTCCTGATGATCTCTGCTCCCCTTTGAAACTAGAAACTTCACAAGCCAGGCCTCCATCTTCTACAACTCCTTCAGCAAAACTGCTCCAAGCTCCACAGCAACAATCTTTAGGCATTCAATGATCTTCCCAGCCCAAATTTCCAAACACTTCCACAATCCTTCCCCCAAACACCAAGGTCAGGTCTGTCAAAGCAATACCCCACTCTTCTGGTACCAATTTCTGTTCCAGTTTGTCTTCCATTGCTGTGACAAAACACTCTGACCAACACCAACTTGGGGAGGAAAGGGTTTATTCAGCTTACATCTCCTGGTTCATAGTTCATCACTCAGGGAGCACAAGGCAGGAACTCAGGGCAGGAACCTGGAGGCAGAAGCTGAAGCACAAGCCATGGAGGAATGCTGTCCACTGGCTTGCTCCCCTGGCTCATGCCCAGCCTGCCTTCTTATATAATACATAACAACCTGCCCAGAGTGGCACTACTCATTGTGGGCTGGGCCCTCCCACGCTGCTCAACAATCAAGACAATACTCCACAGACATGGCCACAGGCCAATCCAATGGAGTCAATTCCCCAGTTGAGGCTCCCTCAACCCAGGTGTATCAAGTTGACACTAAAGCTATCCAGCACAGACTCCCATACAGGAGTTGATGAGGATGGCCTTTAAGGTCTTTAATGCCCAAGAAGAGGCAGTAGAGTCCTCCCTAAAGGTTTGACTACAACAAGAGGCTACACTCCATGCCAAAGCCTCGGTAGCTGCCCTGAGGCCAGTGGCATTCCCACAGAGGGAGCGAGGGAAGTCTTCAAGGCCCCATCCCACTGGGCCCCAGCCCAAGTTCACTCTGCCAGGGGCCAATTTTAAATGCAGCCAAGAGGGTCATGGGGCCCAGGGCTGCCCTAATCGCTGGCCACCCACCAAGCCATGCCCCACCTGCCAGCAACCAGGCCACGGGAAGTCAGAGTGCCCCCATGGGGGCTCATCCTCTGTGCCACCTCACAGAGGTCCAGCCCCACCAGTGCAGGCACCTCAAACCTTTTCGGCCTTCAAGCTCCTTGGCCTGACAGCGGACTGACAGTACCTGGACTTGGAGACCCCCATCACCCTTGCTGAGCCCAGGGTAATACTCCAGGTACAGGGTAAGTCCACCACCTTCCTGTTGGATACTGGGGCTACCTTTTCCACCTTGACCTTACACTCGGGTCCCATGGTCCCCTCATCAGTCTCTGTTATGGGGGTGGATGGGACCTCCTCTTTCCCGCCAAGGACCTTACCTCTTCCTTGCACCCTGGCAGGACAATTTTTCTCCCATTCTTTTCTAGTTAAGCCTGACTGCCCAGTGCCTTTACTTGGCTGTGTAAAGCTGTTTTGGGACCACCCTGTACCTGGGCCCCATGACCTCTCCTAACTCTCATTTTCTTCTTCCTTTGGTTGTCTTGCAGATCCTCACCCCAGGTTACCCTGTCTCTACCCTCCCGGATCAGGTTGACCCCCAAGACTGGGATATCTCCACCCTGGTAATCACTGCCCATCACTAGCCTGTCCTAGGTCACCTTAAGGATCCCTCTTCTTTCCCTTCTAGACCCCAGTTTCCCATTTCTGAAACCCACTGCCTCAAGCCCATCATTACCTTCTGTCTCAAGGACTCTTAATCCCTATAGACTCGCCTTGCAACACCCCCATTCTCTTTGTATGTAAGCCCTCCGGGGCCTAACTCATTTCAAGAGCTCTGCTTCATCAATGAGGCAGTTACCCCAATCCACGCAGTGGTCACCAAGCTTTACACCCTTCTAATATTCCTCCCACCACTTCCCATTTCACCATTCTAGACCTAAAGGATGCCTTTTTTAATTTTTTTAAAAAATTTTATGTGTATGAATGTACTCTCTGCATGTAGGTTTGTGCACCCGTGTTGTGCAATGCCGCACAGAGGTCAGAAGAGGGTGTCAGATTCCCCTGTAACTGGAATTAAAGTTCTCAGCTGCCATGTGGGTGCTGGGGATCCAACCCGGGTCCTCTGCAAGAGCAGTCAGTGCTCTTAACCACTAGGCCATCTCTCCACCCCCAAAGGATGCCTTTTTTTTACTGTCCCTCTGCACCCTGACTCATATTTCCTCTTTGCCTTTACCTGGGAGGATCCTGATACCTGGTGGGCGGAGTCCTCCCCCAGGGCTTCTGGTATAATCCCCACTTCTTTGGCTAAAGAAGTCTGGGAGCTCTGCTCCTACCTCAGCCCTGGCACACTTGTCCAGTATGTGGATAACCTCCTACTTTGTAGCCCCTCTCTATCTCTGTCTCTGTCTCTGTCTCTGTCTTTGTCCCAGCAGGCTACCTCTCAGCTCCTAAACTTTCTAGGCTCCCAGGGATACTGCATTTCCCCATCCAAAGTTCAGTTGTTCTCCCCCACCATCATATACCTGGGTGTTCAACTCAGCCCAGGGTCCAAGACCCTCACCTCCAACCAGGTCCAAGCACTACAAGATTTATAGACCCCCAACCATAGTGGACCAGATTCTTTCATTTTGGGGGCCTAATAGGATTCTCCCGTCACTGGATCCCCAACTTTGCCATCATGGCTAAACCCCTGTATCAGGCAGCTAGGTCAACCCCCCCCCCAAGGGCTCTGCACCCATCTGACCATGTTCTGCCACCATTTTTCCCTGTTGAGGGACGCCCTCCTAATGGCCTCTGCTCTGGGCCTCCACCTGCCCCTATCACCTCTTTATTGATGAGAACATGGGAATGGCCATGGGAGTTCCAGCCCAACCCATCAGGCCCTGCCCTCTTATTGAGGGCCTCTTATAGTAGCCAGGTCTTTCACCTACTGTTTCTGGACAATCCCCAAATTATTCTGGCCTCCAGCCCTACCCTGAACCCCACCACTCTCCTCTCACTTCTGTTCTCCTTGGATACCCCCATCTCATTCCTGTCCAGAAATGGTGGAGGCCCTTCACCTGCCTTCACCCAGACTGTTGGACCACCCTCTCACAGATTCCCCAGCTAGGCCCCAAGAGCCCTAGTATCAGCGGCAAACTCACCTGTGTAGCCCTAAAAATCAATTTGTCTCAGCCTGTTACTATTTTACTCTCCCCACTGCCTGTCAGATCTACTGAGTCGCTCCTCCCTTTCCCTCCTGGGACCCTCTTGGATCCAGGTCTTTCACCTACTGTTTCTGGACAATCGCCAAATTACCCTGGCCTCCAGCCCTACCCTGAACCCCACCACTCTCCTCTCACTTCTGTTCTCCTTGGATACCCCCATCTCATTCCTGTCCTGAAGGAGGCCCTTCACCTGCCTCCACCCAGACTGCTGGACCACCCTCTCACAGATTCCCCAGCTCACCTTCTTTGTAGATGGGAGCTCACTCATAGACAGATCAGGAAACCACCAGGTGGCCTATACAGTGGTCACTTCCACTGAGACCGTAGAGGCAGTCCATCTACCAGTAGGGACTGACCACTTCACAGAAAGCCAAGCTGATCGCCCTCCAGATAGCCAAAGGTAAAGGGGCCAACATCTATACTGACTCTAAGTACGCCTTTTTGATAGCCCATACCCATTCTGTTCTTTGGGGAAAGGAAGTGGCTTCCTCACAACCAAAGGCACTCCCAGTGTCAACGGGCCTCTTATAGCCAAACTTTTGGAGGCACCAGATCTCTATAGACCCGGTGGCATTGGGCAATGCTAGGGCTGATTCAGTGGCCCAGGGATTGGCCTCCAGCCCCAACACTTCTGAAAGACATAACCTTCTCCTGACACTTTCCTATGAGCCCTATTACCAGCCAGAAGAGAAGAACAAACTCGTAAACAAAGGGACCACATGGGCAAAGGACCTCAACAACGGCCTCATCCTTTCCCAGGATCAGGCGCCTTCCATCACTCTGACCTTCACATTGGCTCCAAGGCCTTATTCCATTTCCTGGAACCCTTCTTTGACCCTACTGACCGCCAAGCTCATATTTTACAGGCTCACTCTTCCTGTCAGACGTGTGTCAAAGCCAATCCACAGGGGGCTCTTCAGATACGTCAGCCCCTGCACCAACTCTGAGAACACCAAACCGTAGTAAGACTGCCAGACTGACTTCACTCACATGCCCACTCAAAAAAACTCTGCTACCTCCTAACCCACCTCCAGGGAAACCACAGACATGGTGGCCCAAACACTTCTCAAGCACATCATTCCGAGGTTTGGCGTGCCTTGGACCATCCAAACAGACAATGTGGCCCTGCCTTCACGTCCAAAGTGGTTGAGCTTGTGTCTGATCTGAAGCTCTCAACATCTCTTAGAAATTCCACATCCTGTACCGACCACAGTCCTTTGGAAAGGTCAAGAGAGCCAACAGCTTCATCAAACAGTTGCCCTCACCTGCCTCAGAGCCACCCTGTGCTTTCCCACAGGCCTCAGCCTGTTTGGATGGCTGTTCCTCCTTAATCACCACCTACCAGCACAGACTCCTGCGTTGGTTGGTTACCTCCCCTACCTCTCCCTCCTGTGGTTCCTCCCCTGCCCTTACAGTGACAAACTCAGTCCCCACAGAGCCTACTCCCCTTTTCCTGGGGGATCAGGTATTTCTTAAATAGCTCTCTCCCAAGTCTCTGGAGCCCTGGTGGTTGGGACCCCACACTGTGGTCCTCACCACCCCTTCAGCGGCCAAGCTCCTGGGACCTCAGTGCTAGTACCACCTATCCAGGCTCAAGAGGGAACCTGTCTGTCCTGTGGCTGGGATCCACCACCCTCCAGTTTTCCAGCAATCCCTGGTAATGGGTTGGGATGGTCAAACTTATCTACCCTTACGCTTTGCTTGTTCACCCTCGCCTCCTTTGTTTTCTGGATTGTATTTTTCCTCAAATGCTCATGCTGCCAGCGACATAGGATGGGAAACCCTCCTGGGCCTTTTCTGGTAATAACCCTTCTGAGCCTCAAATGGGTAGGTGAGGACTCAGCTGGGCCTGCCTACTGTTGGTGATTCTACATCTACCAGACAGGAGAAGGTGGAGTACAGTCCGCCCTAAATCTCTCTGGTCAGGCAGACTGTGGACCCCGGGCTGTAACACCCAGGTCTCCATCAGGATACCAGACTTTAACTGTGCCCCTTGGTCATGGTCTCTGGAGGGAAGCCCCCTCTTTGGTTATTATTTCCCAGGGATATGTTTCACATACGACCAAAGTAGGGAGGATTGCTGGGGCTGGAGACATGGCCTAGCGGTTAAGAGCACCGACTGCTCTTGCAGAGGACCTGGTTTCGATCCCCAGCACCCACATGGTGGCTGAGAACCGTCTGTAACTCCAATCCCAGGAGAACTCCAGTTCCAGGGGAATCCAACGCCCTCTTCTGACCTCTGCGGCATTGCAGGACACGAGTGCACAGACCTACACGCAGACAGTACATTCATACACATAAATAAAGAAGTTAAAGAAAAAAGTAGGGAGGATTGCTACATCCAATGGGTCAAGGAAAATGGAGGTTGTCCCTAGTGGGTATGCAAAATAAACCTTCCCATGGCAGAAACGTACAGGCAATGGATGCCAAGTTGGCATCCCCATTGGCATTGCTGCCATAATGGGATGAACGAAACACAGTGCCCTGATAGCTGTTGCATCGTAAACTTCCTCACATCAGATGGCAAATCGTCCTATTGCATCAATATTAAAGATCCTTGGGACGCACAGTGAGCCAGGGGTGTACACAATGACACCACGGTGACCAGAAAGGTGTACACAACCAATGCACGTCTAACCCCTACAGGGAAATCCAAATTTTCCGGTCCTACATCGGGGTTACCTCAGACCTCACAGAAACAATCAGAAGGCAAGAAGAGATAGTCCAGACCCAAATAAAAATGGTAAGTGGGCAAACCGAGGGAACCCCTTCTCCTTATTGGCCTAGCGCAGGAGGGAGCAGCTCTCAACCTCTCAGGATTGTCTAATCTCAGTGGTTGCTTTCTTTGTGACACCCTCCTCTAGCTGCAGTTCCTCTGCCTCTCCCTTTCGAGGCCTCCTGGACCTCAGCGACACCCCCCCCAAACATGCCACCTATTCAGGGGGTACCATTTTTGGGAACACACAGTTCCCTTTCTGCTATTCAGGACCCTGGCCTCAAGATGTAACAGCACCAACCAAGCCTTGCCTGTCCCACACAATGCCCCCCACTTGGGGGGCGGTTCTTCTGGTGCAATGGCAGGATCACTTAACGAACTCTCTATCCCCTTCCCAGCTAATGTCTTTTGCCTCCTGGTAACCTTGGTCCCACAGTTAACCGTATACGGATGGGCTGAATTTGCTATGCTCTCTTCTCCTCCATCTGCTCCGTCAGGGGCCAGACACCACCTGCCTCCCGAGTGCTAGGATTAAAGGCGTGTGCCACCAGCCCTGCCATGGTGCATGCCTTTAATCCCAGCACTCGGGAGGCAGAGGCAGGAGGACCTCTGTGAGTTCAAGGCCAGCCTGGTCTACATAGCAAGCTCCAGGCCTGCTGGAACTAAAGGGAGACCCTGTCTCAAAAAGACAAAAAAAAATCTTTCTATGCAACTCCAAACAGCCATTGAGGACTTGCTGGAGCCCCTGGCCTCTCTCCAGCACCAGATCACCTCAGTGGCCCAGGTCACATTACAAAATTGCAGGGTGCTGGACTTCCTTACAGCTGACAAAGGAGACACCTGTCTGTTTCTGGGAGAAGAGTGCTGCTACTACATCAACAAAGCTGGCCTAGTGGAGATCCAGATTGAGTCACTCCAGAAGCCAGGGAGAACCTACCCATTCCCTCTCCTTCATCCTGGTGGCAGACTCCACTTTTACATGGCTGGCCATAACGGGGGCCTCATTCTCATCTGCTTGTTTGTCCTCTTTGCCCCCGTTTCCTCCAGGAATGAATCTGTGAAGTATCCAGAGTGGCGGTTCACCAAGTGCTTCTCCACACAGATGCACCTGAGCACAAGCCCATTGACTCCTTTCTCCTCCTCCCCACATCATCCTTTCCCAGCAGGAAGTCGTCAGTTCTGAACCCAAAGAGGTCTGGATGTTCTGCCAGGGCCTCGGGCTCATCCCTCCCCCACCAAGCCGAAAAGTCCAGAGTACCGGATGTGGGTGAGGCCTGGGTGGCTGATGCAGCCTGCTCCCTGATGTTGCCAGCCCACCCACGTGCTCAGCCTGCGACCATATTTGGATAAAGCCCAGCTCATCTCTCCTCGCCATTTCTCCACCCCACCTAAGGGCCCACCTAAAAACTCAATGTATGGCCGGGCATGGTGGCGCATGCCTTTAATCCTAGCACTCGGGAGGCAGAGGCAGGCGGATCTTTGTGAGTTCAAGGCCAGCCTGGTCTACAGAGTGAGTTCCAGGCCAGCTGGAGCTACAGGGAGACTTTGTCTGGAAAGACCAAAAAAAAAACCAAAAACATCAAAACTCAATGTATGACCATACTTGGGCACAGCGCCAGGTCCTGGCTGACTTGTCATCTCCCCGCAACAGTGCACTACAAAATCCATCCCCCTGCCCAGGCATGAGCACACAACTTCTCTGGCCCCTTTCTCTTGGGACTGGTGAACCCAACCCACCGGGGAGTTGCATCTCTGAATAAACCTGTTTGTTTGATACCAATTTGGTCTGATTTTGCCAATTATGTCAGCAAAACCTTTCCCACAGTCCACACAGTTTGTCGCACAGATACAAGCTAGCTTTGGTGGTCATCTCATTGCTCTGGCATCTTCAATATGCTGGGGTCTCTACTGAAACTGAGGCTGCACCAATGGCTTCTCCTGACCTCTCACAGTGCCAAGCCTCAGCTGCTCTCCAGGACCCCTTCATGCCTTTAAAACCAATACCGGGGGCTGGAGCAATGGCTCGTCAGTTAAGAGCACTAACTGCTCTTGCAGAGGACCCGGGTTCAATTCCCAACACCCACATGGCGGCTAAGAACCATCTTTAACTCCAGTTCCAGGGGAATCCGACACCCTCTTCTGACCTCTGCAGCATTGCACAACACGGGTGCACCAAACTACATGCAGACAGTACACTCAGACACATAAAAAATAATAAATAGGACTGGAGAGATGGCCCAGCGGTTAAGAGCACCGACGCTCTTGCAGAGGACCCGGGTTCGATCCCCAGCACCCACATGGCGGCTAAGAACCATCTGTAACTCCAATTCCAGGAGAACTCCAGTTCCAGGGGAATCCGAGACCCTCTTCTGACCTCCGCGGCATTGCACGACACGGGTGCACAGACCTGCATGCAGACAGTACATTCATACACATACAAAGATAAATAAATAAAAAATAATAATAAATAAATAAATAAATAAAATAAAACCAGTACCACCTCAGAGACTTAGATATTGCCAAGTTCTGCTACCAGTTTGATTGCATTCTTGGTTCCTTCTGGACCACAGCTCTGTGCTGACCATGAGGAAATTTCTGAGAGGATTTTAACCTTAATGATACCAGTCTCTTGTTAGACCTGATTTTCAGCCCCAGCTAACCAGGCATCAGTTTTCCCAGTAAAGCACAAAAGGCTTCAGTTCCAGTTTTTGTTGTTGTTGTTTTGTTTTGTTTTTGAGGGGAGTTGTCTTTGAGACAGGGTCTCCCTGTCTGGCCTGGAACTCATTATGTAGAACAAGCTGACCTTGAAGTCACAGAGATCCTCCTGCCTCTGGCTCTGGTGTGCTGGGATTAAAATGTGCACCAGCCGGGCGTGGTGGCACATGCCTTTAATCCTAGCACTCCAGAGGCAGAGGCAGGCGGATCTTTGTGAGTTCAAGGCCAGCCTGGTCTACAGAGTGAGTTCCAGGACAGCTGGGGCTACAGGGAGACCCTGTCTCGAAAAGACAAACAACAACAACAACAACAACAACAACAACAACAACAAACCCTCACCAAAACCAACTTGGGGAGGAAAGGGTTTATTTGGCTCAGAGCTCACGGTTAATCATCAGGAAAACCTAAGGCGGGGACCTGGAGTACAGACTGTGGAGGTGGACTGCTTACTGGCTTGCTCCTCTGGCCTGTGCTCAGTTTACTTTTCTTGCACAACACAAGGCCTCCGACACAGTGGTGACAGTTAGGCCCTCCCACATCACTCAGGGATGAAGACAATGTCCAACAGACATGGCCACAGGGCAAGCCAATGGAGGTAATTCTTCACCTGATGTTCGCTCTCCCCAAGGATAGCAACTTGACAACTCATGATATCCAGCACAGGGAGGTTTGAGGACTGTGTACTAGGGGTCTGTGGGAGGAGGTGTGATGATGCCCTTGAAGCTGGATCTGCTTGTGTTTGGAGACCCTGAGCCACCACAGGAATTCTTTGAACTTGAAGTGCAAGTTGGACACTAGGAGAAAAGTCTCTTAGTGTCATTTCCACACCCAGAACCTGCTCCTGCTGGTATCCTGGGGGACTTCCATTTCCCCGTGCTGACCTGGGCTGCAGGCCCTCCCACCTCCCGCACCTCTGCTGCCTTTCTGAGTCCTCTGTTTCAGAGCAGGCCTGAAGATTTCTCAGGTGCCTTTGTGCTGGTCACTCTTCCCTCTCTTGACATCTGCATTTTTTCTGTACATCAAACTCAACACTCTCAAAGCCTAGGGCAGTAGCTTCAGCATCTTCCCACCAACCTGTTTGCCTCTGACTACATACGGTCAGCCACCCTGCAGGTCTGGGACAGCACCTTGGGGAGACTTGAATCCCAGTGCTTCCAGAAAGAAGTTTGTAAAGAAAAGTTGACACGCAGGCCCTAGCAGGCAAAGTGGATTATGGATTTCGGGTGGCTGGGACTGATGCCTGGTCCATGGTGTCTGCAAAGTGTTGCTTGTGCTCATGCAGTAGAGGTGGAACATTGCTGTCCTTGGCTTGTAAACTTCTAGATACAGGTCTTTACCATGGAGAGGTTGTGGGGAAAGGGGAACACTCATCCACTGCTGGTGGGAATGTAAACTTGTACAGCCACTATGGAAAGCAGCGTGGCGAACCCTTGGAAGACTTGGAATGAACTTGCCACCCAACACAGCCATACCACTCCTAGGCATGTACCCTCAAGATTCACCCCACCACAGAGATACATGCACGGTCATGTTTATTTCAGCTCTCTTCACAATAGCAAGGAGCTGGAACCAACCCAAATGCCCCTCAACTGACAAGTGGATAGAGAAAATGTGGTACATCTACACAATGGAGTTCTATACAGCAGTAAAGAAAGATGACATCGGGCTGGAGAGATGGCCTAGCGGTTAAGAGCGCCGACCGCTCTTGCAGAGGACCCGGGTTCAATCCCCAGCACCCACATGGCGGCTGAGAACCGTCTGTAACTCCAATTCCAGGAGAACTCCAGTTCCAGGGGAATCCGAGACCCTCTTCTGACCTCCACAGCGTTGCACGACACGGGTGCACAGACCTGCATGCAGACAGTACATTCATACACATAAAAAATAAATAAAATAAAAAAAAAAGAAAGATGACATCATGAGCTTTGCAGGAAAATGGCTTGAGCTAGAAGACATCATGCTGAGTGAAGTAACAATCCCAGAAAAACAAACGACGAATGGTATCCCTCATCTGTGGATGCTAGTGCCAATTACCTAGTTGTAAGTATTTCTTGTGCTTGGCCCCTTGAGCTTTTGTCCAAAGCAGTTGGGAGTGATGCATATTGGAAACAACAACAACAACAGAAAGGACTGCATTGAAGAACTGACTGAAACAGTGAACTTCTGCTCAAAACAGTCAACTTCCACATGGAGAATATTGAGAACGACTGAGAAAGAGATGAAAAGCATGTTTGGCAGAATGCATGAGCTCTGGTGGGGTGGGGGAATGGGGGGGGGACATGGGTCTAGATTTGATAAAAATAAATAAATTAATTAATTAATTAAAATAAAAGCCAGCCTAGTCTACATAGAGAGTTCCAGGACAGCTGGGGCCACAAGGAAACCCTGTCTCAAAAAGACCAAAAAATACAAAAACAAAAACAAGAATTAGAGAACCAGGACTGGAAAGATGGCTCAGTGGTTAAGAGTGCCGACTGCTCTTGCAGAGGACCCGGGTTTGATCCCCAGCACCCATATGGCGGCTAAGAACCGTCTTTAACTCCAGTTCCAGGGGAATCCGACACCCTCTTCTGACTTCCACAGCATTGCATGACACCATGACACAAATGCACCAACCTACATGCAGACAGTACATTCATATGTACATTCATATGCATAAAAAATAATTAAAAAAATAATTAGAGAACCCTGAGATTTAGCTCAAATCTGCCTTTCAACCATGGCAGTCAGAGGCCATAGATACAAACAGAATGAAGGAAGGCTGGGCTGGAGAGATGGCCTAGTGGTTAAGAGCACCGACTGCTCTTGCAGAGGACCTGGGTTCGATCCCCCGCACCCACATGGCGTCTGAGAACCGTCTGTAACTCCAATTCCAGGAGAACTCCAGTTGCAGGGGAATCTGAGACCCTCTTCTGACCTCCATGGCATTGCATGATACGGGTGCACAAACCTCATGTGGACAGTACATTCATACCATAGAAAAATAAATTAAAAAAATTTAAAAAAAAAGAATGAAGGAAGGCTGATGGAAGGAGATACCTAGGCATGGGTAGGGATCCCGCCTCTTTCCATCTCCCTCTCCCCCTCCCGTTCCCCTTCTTCTTTCCCTCTGTCCCTCTCCCTATCTTCCACTCTTTCCTTGTCTTTTTAAAAATTTTTTATTTATTTTTTATGTGTATGAATGCACTGTCTGCATGTAGGTTGGTGCACCCGTGTCATGCAATGCCACGGAGGTCAGAAGAGGGTGTTGGATTCCCCTGGAACTGGAGTTAAAGACGGTTCTCAGCCATCATGTGAGTGCTGGGGATCGAACCCAGGTCCTCTGCAAAAGCAGTCAGTGCTCTTAACCTCTAGGCCATCTCTCCAGCCCCTCCTTGTCTTTTTCTTTCTCTATGTAGCCCAGGCTGAGTACTAACTAGGATTACAGATGGGGATCTCCACTCCCCCTTCCCCCATCTCTCTCTGTCCCCATCTCCCTGTCCTCTTCCCCTTTCCCCTCTGCCCCTCTCCTTTTCTTTCTCTCTGTGGCTGGGCACTGCATTACAGGTGAGGATTTTCCAGGAGCTGGCGGCTGCTTCTCCCCATCCTTTCTAGCCATTGTTGTCTCTCCTGGCATTAAAGTCGGGGCCTTTCCTGAGGAAGAGCAGGGCAATCAGATGGGAATGAGTGTAAAGGTGAGTGACTGCTCAACAGGCCCCTTTGCAGGAGCCTGGCTGGTCCAGTTTTATCTCACACTATTCCTGGGGCTAAGCAGGCAGCTAGCCAACTTCCTTATTTCTAGGCTATAGGAAGCACGGCTCAGGTATTATGAGTCACTCTACAGAAAATGCCAATAAACAGGTGGCGTTTTGTTTTGTTTTGATATAGGGTTTCCTTGTAGCACCAGCTAGCCTAGAAGTCACTATGTAGGCCAGGCTGGCCTTGAACTCAAGATCTGCCTGCCTCTACCTCCTGAGTGTGCTGGGATTAAAGGCGCGCCCCACTATGCTTGGCTAATAGGTGGGGGTTTTTGTTTTGTTTTGTTTTGGTTTGGTTTTTTTGAGACAGGGTCTCTCTGTAGCCCCAGCTGTCCTGGAACTCACTATGTACACCAGGCTGGCCTTGAACTCACAGACATCCACCTGCTTCTGCCTCCTGAGTACTGGGATTAAAGGCATGTGCCATCATGCCTGGCTAACAAATGTTTTTTAAAAATATTTTTATTTTCTGTGTGTGAATGTATTATCTACATGTATGTAAGGACACTATGCACTGTCTGTGGAGATCAGAAGTGGGGATCGGATTCCCCTGGAACATGAGTTAAGGACAGTTGTTAGCTGCCATGTGGGTGATGGGCATCAAACCCAGGTCCTCTGCAAGAGCAGCCAGTGCTCTTAACCTCTGAGCCATCTCTCCAGGCCCGGTTTTTTGTTTTTATTTTTCTGAGACTGGCCTGAGTCTCACTATATAGCTTTGAATTCTTGATCCTGGTACCTCTGTTCCCTCAGTGCTGGGATTACAGATGGGGTGCCACTATGCCCTGGCACAAATAAGCACATTAGCTGGCATAGGGCCCTCTTTTGGGAAGAGTGGTCATTATGTAACCATCAAGGAAAAGGAGGAGGCACTTTAAGGTGAGACATTCGCTGTAGCTATCAGATCACTGAGGCGAGGGTCTCTAGGGACTCGGAATTTCTCCCAGGAATCCCATGCTAAGGAGAGGGAACAGCTGAAGCCTAGTGCCAGCTAGAGGAGAACTTGTGTTCCAGAAGCTTCCAACAGTTCTGACAATTTATACCACTTTGCTGGACTGGAGGTGACAGTGATGGGTGAGACTATACCTTGACCAGACTGCTTATTTATGCATGTCTTTGCCCTCTAAGTCTAAACTAAACCTCTTGTAAGGACCCTAAAGAAGGACCCGGGGCCACTGAACCCCTTTATTTGTTTCTCCTACACATTGAACAAGTCTTTGCCTGCTTTTTGTCATTATTTGTTTCTTTGAGGGTGTGTGTGTGTGTGTGTGTGTGTGTGTGTGTGTGTGTGTGTGTGTGAAGCCTAGAGGCCAGTCTCCATCCAGCCTCTTATTTGTTTCTTTAACTGGTGTATTGGGGGAGGGGGGCAGTGGTCAAACTTAGGACTTTCAGAACCCAGACTTTGATCCAAACAACTGTGGTAACAGTTTGGTAACGCTGCTGACGCAAAATATACCTTTCATCTCACTGAATAAGAAATGTTTATTCTGAGCCAAATGTGAGTGAATACAGCCAGGAAACACGAATCAAATTGTCCTGAATGGATTCCAATGTGGAAGTGGTTAGATGAACTTTTTATAGTGGCAGAACAAAAAGTAATAAATTAGGGCATTTTCCAAACACATTCGTATGGGGGCATCGGGCAGGTGGGCAGCTGGGAAATCTCTGTTGTGGGTTTCACGTGCTGTCTGATAACATTCTTGGCTTTTGGGTTGGTATCAGTTAGTGATCCACTGAGTTAATACGTCCAAAGGTTCTGCCTGATAGCAGGATGTTAGATCAGACCGGCCAAGGTAATTTGGCTCTGAATCTGCAGCATTCCAGCTCTTCACAATCACAGTGAGCTTCTAATCACCCAGTCAGCCCTATAGTTTTAGTTTTGTTTGGTTGGGTTTTTTTGGTGGGGGACATGCTATGGTTTGTTTGCTTTTGGGACAAGGTCTCCTTGTAGCCCTAGCTGGCCTGGAACACACTATGTAGACCAGTCTGGTCTTGAACTCACAGAGATCCACCTGCCTCTGTTTGTACCACCATGCCCAGCTTTCTTTGGGGGGCATCTTAAGTTCACAGGGGTAGGCAAATGTGCCTTTCCTTTCTACTTGTCCTCCTTCCCCTGTCCACATCTAAGGGAGGGCTGCGAGGTGTCAAACTGAGAAGGCATTCTGAGGTGTGTGTCCCCAAACAGGGGCTGCATATGCTTGACAGGATGAAGGGTGCTGGAGAAGAGAACAGAAAATACCCACCCTATCTATCTATCTATCTATCTATCTATATATATATATGTCCTGCAGGAATCGATTTGCATTGCCGTGCTGAGGCACCCCGAGACTGACCATAGCTGGGCCATGTTAAAGCCCCAGTTGAACCCAGTAGTTAAAACTTAACTCAAAGTATACGGATATGGAAATTTGACTCAGCTGAGGAGTTTGACAACAGGTCTATGTGTTCCTGGAAGCTTTTACTAACTGCAGATTTATGGTTTCTATACTTTTTACTTAGCTTGCTCTTAGAGACTAGAAATTGTTAGAGGGGCTCTCTGGGCTAGAGAGATGGCCTAGTGGTTAAGAGCGCCGACCGCTCTTACAGAGGACCCGGGTTCGATCCCCAGCACCCACATGGCGGCTGAGAACCATCTGAAACTCCAATTCCAGGAGAACTCCAGTTCCAGGGGAATCCGACACCCTCTTCTTCTGACCTCCGTGGCATTGCACGACACGGGTGCACAAACCTGCATGCAAACAGTACATTCATACACACACAGAAATAAGTAAAAAATTAAAAAATAATAATAGAGGGGCTTTCTACCCTTAATCTTGGGAACTCAAAAATTTCCACCCCTGGATATGGTTTTTCTATATAAAAGCTCTTCCCCAAAACAGCTTGAGGCTGTACCTGGGACCAAATGCTCAGTGCATAGTCACCAGCTGGCTAAAAAGACTTTCCTTTGGCATTATCTGTGTCTGAGTGGTCTTCTCTGGTTAAATTATCTCATTACATTGCTAGCTCATGTCAAAACCTGATGACCACACCTGTAATCCCAGCACTTGGGAGGCAGAGGCAGGCAGATCTTTGTGAGTTCAAGGCCAACCTGGTCTACAGAGCGAGCTCCAGGCCAGCTGGGGCCAGCGGAGGCTACAGGGAGAATCTGTCTCAAAAAGACCAAAAAAAAAAAATAATAATAATTAATTAATTTTAAAAAGCTGATGGCCAGGGCTCTCATGGCTCATGAAGCCTGGTGAAGGGGTGAAGCCTTGAAACAGGTACTTAGAATCTGCTTTTACTCGGCCGGCAAAATGGCTCAGTGGGTAAAGAAAAGCATGTGCCACCAAGCTTGACAACCTGAGTTCCATCTCCAGGATCCACATTGGACAGAGAGAATGGACTCCAGTAAATTGTTCTTTGACCTCCACAGGCACATATACTCACTCCCACACTAAACGTAAATATAATAAAAATTACAAAAAATAAACTAAGTTTACTAAAAAGCATTAACTCCCTTCTTGGGCCCATAAGGTAACTGCAATAGTTGTCTATTTGATGGGATTTAGAATCACCATGGAAACAAACCTCTAGGCATGTCTATGAAGGTGGTTGTAGATCAAATTAAGTAAGGTAGAAAGACCCACCCTATATGTGGGGGGCACCATCTTGTATTCAGTCCTGAACTGAATAAAAAGGAAAGGAGATCAGCACCAGCATGCATCTCTTTTGGCTGGCTTCCAGACTGTGGATACCATGTGACTAGCCCCTTCACACGCTCCTGCCACCATGCATTTCCTGCTGGATGGACTACGCCTTTAAAGTATGAGGCAGAATAAACCCTTCCCTTTTTTTAATTAAAAAATTTTTATTTATTCATTTATTTGTGTGTATGAATGTACTGTCTGCATGTAGGTTTGTGTACCCATGTCGTGCAATGTCACGGAGGTCAGAAGAGGGCATCGGATTCCCCTGGAACTGGAGTTAAAGACGGTTCTCAGCTGCCGTGTGGGTGCTGGGGATCGAACCCGGGTCCTCTGCAAGAGCGGGGCTGGAGAGATGGCCTAGCAGTTATGAGTGCCAACTGCTCTTGCAGAGGACCCGGGTTCGATCCCCAGCACCCACATGGCGGCTGAGAACTGTCTTTAACTCCAGTTCCAGGGGAATCTGACACCCTCTCCTGACCTCTGTGGCATTGCACGACACGGGTGCACAAACCTACATGCAGACAGTATATTAATACACATTAAAAAAAATAAATAATGGGGCTGGAGAGATGGCCTAGCAGTTAAGAGCGCCAGTCGCTCTTGCAGAGGACCCGGGTTCGATCCCCAGCACCCACATGGCGGCTGAGAACCGTCCGAAACTCCAATTCCAGGAGAACTCCAGTTCCAGGGGAATCCGACACCCTCTTCTGAACTCCGCGGCATTGCACGACATGGGTGCACAAACTTGCATGCAGACAGTGCATTCGTACACATGCAGAAATAAATAAAATTAATAAATAAATTAAAATAATTAATTAATTAATTAATTAAAAAAAGAGCAGTCGGCGCTCTTAACCGCTAGGCCATCTCTCCAGCCCCAAACCCTTCCCTTTTTTAAGTTGTTTTTGTTGGGTATTTTGTCACAGCAACAGGAGAAGTGTAATTAAAGGCAGAGTGAAAGCCTGGTAGCTCCTTCATGCTTTGTCCCCTTCATGTTGGGTCCCTTCGGTTCTGAAGACACCCCCCCCCCCCGTTAATCACTCGAGGAATGTCTAATCTCTCCGAAGGCACAGAGATAGGTCACTATCCTAAACCTATCACGAGGCAGCTTTCCATGAGGGCCAGGCTGCACAGGAGTAGAAATCACTTTGTCCCCTCAAGCAATGACTTTTTATTTTTTTTTTATTTTTTTTTATTAATTTTATTTATTTCCGTATGTGTATGAATGTACTGTCTGCATGCAAGTCTGTGCACCCGTGTCATGCAATGCTGCGGAGGTCAGAAGAGGGTCTCGGATTCCCCTGGAACTGGAGTTCTCCTGGAATTGGAGTTTCAGACGATTCTTGGCCGCCATGTGGGTGCTGGGGATCGAACCCGGGTCCTCTGTAAGAGCGGTCAGCGCTCTTAACCGCTAGGCCATCTCTCCAGCCCCAAGCAATGACTTTTTAAAAGCTTATTTTTAATTATCTGTTATATGGGGGCTGGGGGTACATGCACCTGAGGGTAGATGCCCACAGAAGCTAGCGGCATTGGATTTCTGAAGGAGCTGGAATTACAGATGATTGTGAGCTGCCCAACAGGATCACCAGAAATTGAACTTGAGTCCTCTGTAAGAGCAGTACGTGCTCTGAACCACTGAAGCGTCTGTCCAGCCCCCAAGCAGTGAGTTCTTTGCAGCACCAGAGCTGAGACCATGGTATGAGGGACCACTCCTAAAGCAGGACTGCTTAGTTTTGCACTGCTTGCCACAGTTCTTTTTCCACTTAAACCTAAGGCTCATGTGAGTATCCCAAAAGGAACTTCGGATCACTGGGCCTTGTCCTCTTCCCATTGTGGTCACACCAATTGTATCTCCTCTTTGCTTTTCACCCTCTGTTATACTTTCATTGGCTTATTTGTCCAAATGGCTGGCTTAGCCTGTTAGGGCTGCTTGAACTGGGACTTCTGCCCTAAAGCTTCCCGTGACTGCCTGGGGCTGCCTCCAAAGCAGTCCCCCTCCAGCACCATCTTGTCCTTGGGCACTTCTGCCTGTAGAGGTGCTGTGGCCCTTCTGAACATGCCTGTTCTGTAGATATGTGTGTGATCTGGCATTCTTACTGGATTCAAGGTTAGCATCAGATCCCCCCCCCCCCCAACCAGGACAGCTTCTAGAACTGCTACTACTGCTTGGATGTTGTTCTATTTTTCAGTGTCAAGCACTGAAACTTCAGCCTTGCTCATAGCCAGGCAAGCTCTTTACCACTAGTCTACATCCCAAGCCCTTGTTTTTACAGGGTCTAAATTGTCTCTTTGTAGGTAAGGCTGGTTTTGAATTTATGGTCCTCCTGACTCAGCCTTCCAAATATCCGGGATTACAGGCCTGTGCCACCAGGAACTGCTTTGTCATTTTTGTGTTTGAAGTGGTCTCATGTAGCCCAGGGCTAACCTGAAACTCTCCATTCTTCTGCTCCAGCATTCTAAGGGATGGAGTTAGAGGCATATCTCACCATGCTGGCTTGCCCTCTGGTTCTAATGTCCCATTGAAATAGGGAACTGGAAAAGTGAAAGGACCTTTACAATGTGACTTCACAAGACAGGCATGCAGTGCATGCCTTTGATCCTAGTACATAGGGCTACTTGGTATAGCCCTGGCTGGCCTGGAACTCAATACATAGACCAGGGTGGCCTGAATCTCAGAGATCCACTTGCTTCTGCTTCCTAGTGCTGAGATTAAAGATGTGCGTCACCACACCAAGTAGCATGAGAAAGCCAGGCCTCAGTACCTAAAAATACTTGTGTTTTAAGATGCACGATGGAAAGATGAAAGGACTAGAGGAGGCAGTGCCTATCCACCAGGCAGTGCAGCCCTAGAATCTGCAGGGCAGGTGAGCTGGCAGCTTTGTGCCTGCCATAGCCACAGCACCCTGTCCTCAGGAAGCCCTGGCCCAGGCAGGTGCCAGCCTGGACTGGGATGAGGCATTTTGTGCAGGCAGTGGTCAAAGGGAGGTCAGGAAGAGTGGTCCGGGCAAAGGCATGGGGTCCATTTGGAATGTCTTCACCCTGCAGGAGTTTTCCAGAGTTGCATAGAATATGGTGGGTGGGTAGAGGGTGGGTACCAGAAGGCCAGAAAGCAAAGACTGTGCCCCTCAGACTAGCTCGAAGGCCTGTGGGAGGAGGTGGTCAACCTTTGAGTTCAGGCTCCCACAGAGACCAGAGAGAGAGCAACTGGAATAGGGAAGGATCTGGACAGCTTCTGGGCACACAGCCCACACAGATCAGGGCATGAAGGACCCAGAACTTCCCACTGAACCCTTGGAAGACAGAGGTGGTGGATCTGTGGCCCACACATGCCCCTCCCAGCTCCATGCAGGCGAAGACACCAGCTCAGCCTTTGGATAAGAGTTTATTCAGACTCAGCCTCCACTCAGGCCCAGGGTCCCTGCAGCCACTGGCCGGATGAGAGCAATATCCTTTAGAGGTCACTGCAGCCTTCTAGAAGCCTGCCCACCGTCACCACACAAGGGGCAAGCTGGGACCAGATGCACTGAGGGGCTGTGCAGCGGGTCTTCCTGCAGGCAGTGGGTGAGGAGTGATTGTCTCCCACTGGGCAGTTCTACTCTACCTGTGTTATTGCATTTATACGCTGTTAGACTCAGAGGGTGCTGGGTGCAGGCAGGAAGGGCAGTCAACTGGGGGGTACTGGGCAGGCCCAACTGTGGGTCCTTATGTTTTCTGCCTCCCCGCCAGCCTCTCAGCCACCCCCAGAACAATGGCTGCTCTGGGCAGGAAGTGAGGTGGTTCCAGCCTCGGAGGCTCTTCTGGGGCACATGTTGGAAAAAGGGAAACGGCGCGGGGTGGGGGGTGTGGGCTCCCAAATCCAGCTGTTAAGCTTTGCCTTTCCACCCAACCAAGGGACAGTGGATGTGGATAGCTCTGCAGATATGACTTCCCATCTCAGGTCAGTACCCTGCACCTGACAGACAGACAGACTCTCCCCCTGAACTCAATGAGAGAGAAGTGGGGACAGCAAACCAGCCATGCCCTTCGATGTCCCCACAGGGCCACCCCACCCCACCACCTGTCTTTCAGAGGCTACACTCAGGAGCCTTCCTTGCTGTTTGCAGTTGCCTAGCACAGGCTGACCCCTCTGCCCTATGCTAGTGTTCCACCTGCCCAGCCTCACAAACTGCAGAGCTGGGCTCCCGCCCCAGAGTTTGGGAGGGACGTTCTGGGGTCAGCAGAGGTGGGTTCGCTGTCTGTCTCCTGCTGCATAGATGTATGTGGCATACTTATGCGTGTGATGTATGTGTGTCTGTATAGATTAATATCTATGACTTCGCATGCACTATGTATTCAGGTCTGTACAGGAAGTGGTTCTGTGCCCCCACCTGGACACCAGCCATCATTTTTTCCGGGCTAGGAAGGCCACACCAAGAATTAGTGCCATGGCAGCTACAGCCACACCCCCAGCCACCAGCAAATGGGTCAAGTTCTCACAAGGCCATGGACCTCGGCCCCCTGAGCCTCCAGTATTGGACTCATCCTCTTCTGCCCCATCCCCAGGACCCTTGGGCTCTGAGGTTGAATCAGGACTGCTGGGGGCTGCAGGTGCTGTGGGGGCCGGCTTCAGGTTGCTGTGGTTGTTGAGAAGTGCAGGGTCTGCCTTGCCTGGTGTCTTCTTGGCAGGGGCTGGCCCAGGGGCTGCTGGTTGCTCCTGCTTCTCTGCCTGGGTGTCCTTCTTCACAGGTTTGGTCAAGGGGGCTTTTCCATCAGCAGCTGGGGTGGCCTTGGCCTCAGCAGTGGCCTGAGGCACCTTGGTGTCTGGCTTGGGGCTGCTGGCCGACTTTCCCCGGGACTCCATGACGGGGTTGTGCTGGCAGCTGGGTTGGGGTGTGTAGGACAGACAGGTAGCTGGACCACAGTGTCTCAGGACAGCTCAGCCCTGGGCATTATATGAGTCTGGAGAAAGACACAAGTGAGATGGTTGCAAGGGACAGAGCCCCTTCTGTACAGCTCCCCTCCACCATCCCAGAGTTGCCCTTCCCAATTCTCTGAACTCCCCAGGAAATCCAGCCCAGAAGCTCCACGTGTGCCCAGTCCTTCCTAATGTCTGGCTCTGTCTACTCCTTACCATTCTTACGGAACTCCCTCCAGCCACAAAGGCAGCAGTTGGGAAAGGGATGGCCCAGAGGGGAGCATCCAGGGGCCTCCGTTGCCTCATCTGTAGCCTACTGCCTCCACACACTGTATCCACCTCACAGGTGGTGGTAAAGGAGGCCTTGAGAGCTATGGTGGACACTGGCAGAATCATGCTGTCTTGGGAGATTGTTTGCTATTTTACGGGGGGATTAGAGGGGTGGAGGGGATGCCAAGAGGATTTGAACTTCAGCTTGGCCCTTGTCAAAAAGGAGGAAGGACAGGGCTGGAGCCAAGGGCCTGGGTTGTCAGGTAGCTGTCAGGGTGGAGTGAAAGGGAAGCAGAGAAGGCAGGCATTCCAGCAGCTGCTGCCTCTGGTCAGCCATCTCCCCCTCCCAGCTTAGACGTAGTGCCCTCTCCCCAACAGTGGTCACCTTCCAGCTCAAGGGCAAGAAGTCCTTGTTGAGCCTAAGGCTCTGCTCTGGAAACAAAGAAGGTTCCTGTCAGGAACCTGGAGTGGGTCAGGGCAGAGGATGGGCCCCAGGCTATAGGAAAGGCCTCACTTCAATTCTCAAGTGTCCCAGCTGTAAAGATGACCAGGGCCTAGTCATCCTGCCCTGTAATGGATCCAGCCGGGAAGACCAGGACCACCTGTCTGCCTCCACCCTGGGAGGGCAACCCACCCATGTGCAGGAAGGGGAAGCCACTTTGGGAGGCTAGAGCTCAGGCTCTCAGCCCCCTTGCCAGGTGCGGTGAGCACACTGAAGGTCATCTGAAGGTCACATCCTGCAGGGGATGACCCTGACAAGCCCAGCTACTGCTCACCTCCCAGGAAACCCTGGGCTCTCCTCCGTGCCACAGTTCTGGAGCTGAGGGGCAGCACATTTGCAGAGGGCAAGAAATCTGCCTCCTTGATTATTTCTAGCTTGTAAGTACATCCCCTTCCCCAAATCCCTCCTTTGCCTCCCCAGAGCTGCTAAGCCCCTCGCCACAACCCCGGTGACCTTCAAGCCAGGACGCATGACTTAACCACTGCGTCTAGCCTCCCGCGTCCTTGCCCACCCTTGGCGGGGCCCCGGCGCCTTACGCCTTCTGTCGGGCCTCCAGCTCTTCGCTGCGCACGTAGCTCCTGGGGATGACAGCGGGCGGCGGCTGAGGACACCTAGGTGCGCCCGGGAGTTTCCCACAATGCACTGCTGCTCCCGGCGCAGGACGCAAGGAACAGCGGCAAGGGGCGGGGCGGGGTAGCTGCTGGCTGCGTCAGCAGGGCCACGCCCGTCCCCTCCCCTGGGAACTCCAGGGTCCCAAAGCCTAGCCTCACTTCTGACATGTAAAGAGGCTCAGCCAGAAGGGGCAGTGAGGCTGCCTGCCTGCACCCTATCCAGGCGCGTAGCCTGGTGGCGATTACAAAGTAGAGAGGGGCCTGGGCAAAGCAATTCTGCAGGGTCTGAGAGGACCTGGTCAACATAGGTCTTCATGGGAGCCATGCCCTCCCTGCCCAGCCACTCACAGACTCCCAAGAGACCAAGCATCTATTTAGAATATTTATTTATCTTCTTACATGACAAGACACAAAAAGTTACAACTTCTTAAAACTCTTCAAAAGAAAAAAAATATAATTCTGTAAGCAGCACAGCAGCAGCTCTCAAGGTACACACACGATGGGAGGGGTGGCTCCCAGGAGCAACCGTGAACTAGGGGCCCAGACTTGAGCCCCAGGTAGTGTCACTGGGAAGGGGCCTCCACGGAGGGGCCGAGCTTGGGGGACACAGCACCAGCACTTCAGTCAATCACCAAACACAATCACATGGCCAGGGCAGGAGAAGGGGCCTGCCTTGGTTCAGGACATACAGGGTCCAGGGCTAGGAGAGTAGGGTGGACCCAGGTTTCATACTGGCTTTCATGCCTGCCCTTCCCCGGCAGGCAATCTCAGTCCAGGGATAGGGGTATCAGGAGAGGCCAGGCTGGAGAACTAAGTTCTTGGATGGGGTCAGCAGAGGGCCTGAGGCATACGTGGCACACAGGGGCACAGGATACCTGGCCACATGGGGCAGGGTGGAGATGCCCCCACAGCCCATGCCCAAGAGCCTGGCCAGTGAAGGGGCACAACCAGCCCTAGTACAACACAGACCTCACCCACAGTCTGGGTCTCACATAGGGTGGGGGCCCAAAGGCCCACCGGAGGGTCCCAAGAGTATGTGTGGGGTGCCCAGGATTCAGAACTGGGTATGGTATCACCCCCAGCCTAGGAATCCTAGCTGAACGTGGGGACAAGACACCCCAGTTCTCCTGTAAGGCTGGCTGGGGAGGTAGAGTGGGGTCCTGGCGGAGGCCAGAAGAGCAGCAGGGGTGGATAGACTAATGGACGGAGGACAGGCAGAGCCACATGGGCACAGCAGATTCAATAAATAATTTTGTAGGGGTCCCCTTTGTAGACCAGGTCAGCCTTGGAGACAAGAGCCAGTAGACCAGGGGGTGAGTCTGCCTGCCCAGCTCTGGCCTGTGGGCCCCAGCCCAGAGACCAGCTCTGTCCCAGGGGGTGTTCAGGCCAGGTGGGACTGGGTCAGGGTGGGGAGTAGGTAGGACAGGAAAGGACTGGCTCAAGGAATGTACAGATTTCTGCATTTTCTACATAAATAAGACCTTGATCCCAATTGTTGTCCCTTCAGGACCCCATGGGGGCCTATGTGTGCACCACCCACGTGGACCTTGCACTCTCCCCCTGCCTTTCTTTTTGATGGGGAAGGCTAGGGAGAGACCTTCCCTCCTCAGGTTTGGGCTGGTCACCCTGTTCTGGCGGCAGCCAGCGGGCTGGGGAGGGGCAGCCATGGGCTCAGGCCTGAGGTTCTTGCAGCAGCCCCAGCAGAGACTCAGCAATGCCCAAGAAGTAGACCACCTGGGCAATGCCGAACAGTGGGGCGATGACCAGCGCACGGCAGTAGGCGCCTTTCAGGAATGCCGAGGGGCCCTCGTGCCGCCAAATCTTCCTGTGAAGGAGGGGAAGGTCAGAACCGGTGCCTAGCCATAGCCTTAGCCCCAGCCCTGCCCCTGCTCATAGGACCTGGCCCACCTGGCACAGTCCAGAAACCCGGAGTAGGTGTCCTCATTGACGCCACGCTCCAGCGACTGAAGCCGAGTCTTCACCACTACAAGGGAGCATGTGAGTCAGTGTGGGGACCCAGCCTACTGCCCCTGCCCTATTGGTTCCCAGATCCAAGCACTGACCATCACAGGGGTTGACAGCCACGGCAGCTGCACTCCCAGCCACACAGCCTGCCAGGAAGGACACATAGAAAGGTGACTTCTCCTCGGAAGCTGGGCGGCCCAGCTGGTTCAGGTTGGCAAAAAGGGGGAAGTAGACAATGGAAAAGGGGACATCCCTGTGGGTACAGAAGGGGTGATGCGTGTGGGCGGTGGGAGCAGGCAGGCAGACCTCCTCCTCCTCCCACCTGCCTAGTCTTCACACCTGAGCAGCGTGGCCCCCAGTCCCTTGTAGAGGCCAGCGATGCCATGGCTCCGAAGCAGGTCACGGGTCAGCTGGGTGGCCGTGGGCCGAGATGCAGCTGGAGCCTCTACTGAGGGCTGAATGCCTCCCTGGGCTGAGAACTGGGTCTGGCCAGCCAGAATCTTCCTCTGAGCAGCTGGTGAGAAAACAGCTCTAGTTTCTTCCATCTTCCTTAGGGAAGGGCCAGGGGACAGGGTCTAGCTATTGTCCCTAACCCAGCCCTGTTCCCTCCTAGCCAGCCCCTTACCAATGCGACCTGCATCTTGCAACTGAATTTTCAACATCTCCATGGGGGTGGTCACGATCACCTGGCAGGTACCAGCCCCGCAGCCTGCCAACATTTCCTTAAGTAGGGTCAGCTTCTGCCTGCAGGGCAACGGCAGGGCTGTGGTGGGGTGGAGCACCAACCCTCATGGGGCAGAGACTGCCCTGCCTCACCACGTGTAAAGGGGGATGGGAATGGTGGAGGGAGATGTGGTCCTTCAGGGGTGAAGTCCCAGGACCCAGGCCCTCCAGCTATAGGTACCCAAGCCAAGGTGCAGATGACCTTATGGGGTGGGACTCACAGAGCATGGAGAATAAGAAGGGGGCAACCCTGTAGCCCCACATTCCAGTGATGGAGTAGCTGCTTGGTGCACCCAAATCCTGGCAGCAGACAGTGGCTGGGGGCCAGTGGTCACTGACTTGGCAGCTGTGTTGTGCCACACCACACAGATAGTGATCCCAATTGTTGTCCCTTCAGGACCCCATGGGGGCCTATGTGTGCACCACCCACGTGGACCTTGCACTCTCCCCCTGCCTTCCTTTTTGATGGGGAAGGCTGAGACCTTCCCTCCTCAGGTTTGGGCTGGTCACGCTGTTCTGGCGGCAGCCAGCGGGCTGGGGAGGGGCAGCCATGGGCTCAGGCCTGAGGTTCTTGCAGCAGATAGTGGGAAAGTACCCTCACAAGGTCACAGATGTTGAACGAAGTGCAAGAGGTGGAGAAACTTTGAGGGTCTGACATAAGCCCAGAGGACTGTTGTGGAGAGGGAGGACGCTAGCCACAGGGCTTCCCTTGGGGCCAGCAGCCAGGGAGGTCTGGTCCCTCACCCGTCCTTAGAGAGCTGATGTCTGAAGAAGTCATTGGCTGCCAGTTTGATGGCCTTCTCTGGGGTGACCAGGGTCAGGTTCACGGCTGCTCCTGTGGGGCATGTGGGGGTCAGGTGAGGCCTGGGGGACACAGGCAGGTCAGGTGGGAAGAGACTCACTAGGTGGCTTGGGCTGGGGAGGCTTTGGGACAGCACTTCACTTTGGCTGGCACAACCCTGCCTGGCACTCCTTGGCTGCAGCCTCCTGCCCTCTCACCCACATATGGGCTTGGTTTGTGCCAGGCAGGCGGGAACCAGGCAGGATAGGGCAGTGCCGTGGCCCTGTCTCCCTCCCTTTTTGCCTCCCCAGCAGTCCACCTCCATCTGTCTCTGATTTTGGCTGGACAGGCCTCTTGATGAAAGGCAGTGAGATCAAGCCACTAGAGCCCGTGCTTGGGCCTTTGCCTGTAGATGAAGGTGCTCCCACTGGCAGGAACGTGGTATGGGTCAGGGCTCAGGGGAGGCTGTGAATGGCCTTTTGGAGCTGAGAGCTCAGGGGTGCATAGCATCTGGGAAAATCCACCCTCAGGGATTGTTTTCTAAGCTGCTTTGCCTAATGCCCCCTGCGCTAGCTTCCAGACACAGATGTGATCTGTCTGTCATAAAGAGCAGGGAAGGACACTTCAGCTGCTAGGATAGAGAAAAAGAGCCAAAGCCTGTCCTGTCCAGCCACACCACTACTGCAGAGACTGCCCCCTCAGACATCCAACTCCCCCAGCGCCTAGGGCTGGCTGACCCCCCCTTCTGCTCAGGTGCCACCAGCACCCTATAACATGTCCATACTTACAGACCAGGCCCAAGCATAGCCCTACCCCTGCTCCCAGCCAGACCCGCTAGTCACCCTATCCTGAGCCTCACCACGGTACATGCCAAAGTAGCCTTCAGAGCGAATGGTCTTGATGAGGCAGTCAGACCTGTATCAAAAGGGAAGGTGATAGATAAGTGGTGATAAGGCCGGGTGGATCCCAGCCCTGAGCCAGGAAGGGGAAGCCAGTGTCTCCTCTGCCCTGTCTGAGCATCCAGGGCAGACAGAGAGGCCAATTACTCCGCCCTGGACAGGATCTCTCTCAGACCTGCCTTGCCCTCAGTTTCCCCTTTACAAAACCCAGCAGAGCCAAAAGTTGAAGCAGCACCCCCACTCCTCCCATGCAGCCCTCACTCACATGCTGGCATACATGCGCTGGCCATTCTGCTGGTTCTGCAGCCGTGTCTTAGCCAAGTCGATGGGGAACACACAGGTGACCCCAATCAGTCCAGCAATGCCACCATTGATGAGCTTGGCCGGCAGGCTGTGTGCAGGGGTAAGTGTTAGGGTTCACTTCCTCAACTAAGGGACAGGCTGGGGTGGGGCGGGGGTGAAAGCCAAAACTCAAGCCCAGATTGGGGTCCCTCTGACCTGATCTGTTTATCAGCCATTTAACTCAGAGAACACCAGGCAGAGCAGGCGGCTGACCCAGGTCCCGCGGTGGAAGTGGAGGCGCTGATGGGGAGGGGTGGATGCCGACAATGTTAGTGGCTGGTAGTGATTGCTGATGGGGGGGGTTGGGGACGTCCTCACCTTCAGAGGTGTTTCAAGACTTCCGTCACCTGGAAGAAAGAAGGAACAGATATGAGTGGAGGGTGCCCTCCCCCCGCCCCCGTCTGGGAAGAAGCCTCCCCACCCCATCCTCCATGTCACTCAGGGCATGGAGCCCCTCCCTCTGTAGGTCCCTTGTTCCAGGCTGGAGACATTGAGGTGCCCTAGGGATGCACTGTGGGAGGAACGGAGGAAGGGGAGGCTACCCATCCCTGGAGCCACCTGGCATCCCCTCAATGCCTTCCCATGGTGGCTTCCGGGCCTTCCACCCACAAGCTCACACAAGGGAAGCTCCAGCTTTTAAAGGGCCAGGTGCCCTTTAGAGCAATGGTACTTGGACCCTAGTCTGAGCTGTGGTGATCAATTCTCATCTGGGTGCAGAGGCAGCTAGCGTCTAGGGTCTTGAGGGTACGCGTAGGGTCTCTTCCCTGGTGCTTTTCGCCTGGACTGAGCAGCCTCACTCCTAGGACAGCCCACTTTGGGCCATGGGGTCCCCTCTCATGGAGAAGCAGGGTTCCCGACAACACCCAGCCACTGCCCAGAGTCCTTTCCTCCTCCCTAGGAGGGAATTTCACTCTGAGCCTAAGGAGTCCAGGGATCAGGACTAGGGTAGGGAGAAGTAAATGGCATGAGGGGTAGAAGAGGGATGCCTATCACCTAAGGCTCCCGCAGCTGGTATACACTATTCCCTTGGGGTGGGGGGAAGGGGCCTTTCCTACTGCCAGCAAGGCTGGGGAGCCAAGAGCCAGCCTCAGGGAGCTCCCCTGGGGGACAGTCATCAAAACTGAGCTGTGGGGACTTCTGAGTCCTCCTGTGTCTCCTCCTTCACCCCTCAGAGTCAGCTGTCAGGTCTGAAGCACCCACAGTGCTGCCCTCCGGGGTCACACTGCTGCCTTACATTACAGAGCCTCAGAGGACTTGTGACCTTCACCCCCCTGGCCTATCCATCATGGCCTCCCCTGGACCTGCTGCCCACCCTCCCCCTACCTGCTGTATCCCTGCTCACCCTGAGCGCACCTCTGTGTGCACACAACTCGATCCTCCAGCGTTCCAGCAAGCCAGCTCACCCAGATAAAGAGGCCGGCCAGGGGAGGAGGCAAAGGGCCACAGGGATTGGCTGTGGGGCGGGGTGGGGCGGACCTTGGAGGGGGGAGACTTTCTCTTTCACTTTGGGCCAGATGGTAATCCCTGCAGTTTGGGGAGTAGGAAGAGAAGGAATGAGACAGCTTCTGGGGGTGAGGCACAGAGCCCAGCCTGGGAGCCAGGGCAAAGGCAGACAAACCCTGCAGGAGCCAGGCTGCCCACCCACCCACAGGGACCCCAGCCCTGGGCCACCAAGCTCTAGGGCCACCCAGTAGGTTCCTGTCTGCAGCCTATGGGATGAGCGCAGATCTGACTGGGGCACCCTGTATGCACTGATATGTGCCCTTGCAGAGATGGGTCAGCACCCACTGTGCTGTGGGACCTGGGTGTACCTATCGGCGAGCCTTATGCTAGGGCACAAGATGCAAATGCTTGTCCTCTGGAGAGGACAAGGAGGGAGTGTCGGGTCTCAAAGGCCACTGTGAACCATGGGCCCTGCGCACCTGGCAGGTCCAGAGGGCATGGAGGTGGTATTCCAGGGGACCTCTGCCCTCTGTCCCACCTACGAGTACCAGGGGCCTCAGTGGAATACCTGTCCCTCCCAGCCCTGGTGTGTGGAGAAGGACATGACCTCTGAACTGTAATCTGATTCCTCCCTTCCCAACCCAGGCTTCAGGTGTAAACTGGCCACCCCCTAGCTCTATCTGCTGCCTCCTCTATCTAGGGGCCTCGTCTTTCCAGGGCTCCCTGCCCTTGACAATAGTGAGCCCACTGCATAAACACTTTCTTCTTCCTTAAACTCTACTTCCTTTGCACACCTGAGATCAGGGCACCTTGAGTGGTGGTCAGGGAAAGGGCCTGGAAGTCAGACCATCTGAAGCAGGGAGGGATGAGCCGGTAGTCACTGGGACTCCAAGGCTGAGTCAGCCCTGCATCCTGGGCTAGACAAAACAGGCTGAGCACCAGGGAAGGCAGTTCCTGGGCTGACGCGGAGGGGTTCTGCTGTCGGGAACAACTGGGAAGAGGACCCTCTGGGCTGTTTGTTCCAAGGCCCAGCTTTGTTTTATTTTAACTCTCATCAGTTTGAGACAGCTGTCAAGGGTTTCCTCAGCACCCAGGAATGTCTCCATAGAAACCTGGCTGTCCAGCCATGTTGCCGAGGACCCAGGGCTTTCAGCCTCCCTGACCCCAGCCTTTCCCAGCCAGGAAAACTGTGGCCATAGGCAGAGAAATCGTGAGCACACAGAGCCCACCCACCATGAAGCTTCTTTCCGCATCTGCAGGAATGAAGCTGCCCAACTCCCACCTAAAAGAAAAGCGACTAGGCTAGGGCAGATCCCCACTCCCGTTCGCCGTCCCCCACCCCCAACCTCTTTCCCTTTCCTCTCGAGGAGGTTAGCTCTGGTCCGCTAGCTAGAAGCGCTCAGAAGAGGTTTCCAATTGCCAGGCACCCCAGCTGCTCACAAAGGACCAGCGGGGTGGGAGTCACTCGCTCAGCTCCAGGCCAGATCAGACCCTGCTTTGGGGGCTCAGGTGGCCTCGCCATCCCCAGCAAGGCGACTGATTCTGACCATGTATGTGCCCGCTCAGATCCATTGGGGTGTCATGCGTGAGTACCCCCCAAGCCCAGCCTCAGGTCCGGGGCTTCCACCCACTGGGACACGTGTGCGCGGGGAGCGCGCCCGGCATCGCCGGGGCCGAGCACGGCCTCCCACACCCGGGAGACAGCGGGTCAAAGCATCCGCCGGCCTTGGTCCGCCGGAGCCGCCTTATCCGAACAGTTGTCACCGCCCCCCCTCCCCCAGCCACCATGGCATCCTCTGCCCCCCGCATCCCGGCCGGATCCTGATGGGCGCCCCGGGAGCTGCCCAGCCGGGGACTCACCGCGTTCAGCCGCCGCCGCGATCGCCTCCCCGTGGTGCCGCGCGCTCGGCCTGCACCTAGACTGGGAGGCGCGTCAATCGGCGGCGCGCCCGCTCCGCCCCCGGCTCCTCGCAGGCCTTTGGCTCCCTCTCCCGGTTGGAGTGGTCACTGCAACCAACCACAGCAAGGCCCCCAGCCCAGCGCGTGTGCGTGTACACTGTCCTGCGTGTGTGTGTGTGTGTGTGTGTGTGTGTGTGTGTGTGGTGTGTACACTTTCTGTGTACACAGCCCTGCATGTATGGGGTGTGTGTACACCTTGTGTGTGTGTGCAGTCCTGCGTGTGCACTGTGTGTACACTGTCCTGCGTGTGTGGTGTGTACACTGTGTGTACACACTGTCCTGCGTGTGTGTGTGTGTGTGTGGCAGTGTGTGTGTACACTGTCCTGGGGTGGTCACTGCAAGGCCCCCACCCTGGCAGGGTGTGTGTACACCGTCCTGCGTGTCAAGCCCCCCAACTCCTGGATGTGTGTGTGTGCATACATACACCAACACGGGACATTCTGGCTGGGTATGTGTGTATGTATACACTGTCCTGTGTGTCAGGCCTCCCAACCCTCAGATGTGTGTGTGTATACATACATCAACACAAGATAGTCTAACCAACCACAGCAAGCCCCTCACCCCTTGGGGGGGGGTTGTGTATGTATACACCATCCTGTGTGTCAGGCCCCCCAACCCCTGGATGTGTGTGTGTGTGTGTGTGTGTGTGTATGTATACACCATCCTTTGTGTCAGGCCCCCCCATCCCCCGGATGTGTGTGTGTGTGTGTAGTATACATACACCAACACAGGACATTCTAAGTGTCCCTAATGCCTCCCCTTGGTCATCCCACCTCAGGCCTCTGTGTGGGTAGACCCAGCGTCCTGTCACATAGGTAACTTTGTATCCATCCCTGGTCACTACAAGGTTATTCCCAGTGGCTCAGGAAGATCAGGAGGGCCTAGGGCTGCCAAGATGGCTCAGTGGTTAAAGGTACCTGCCACCAAGCATGGTGACCTGAGTTCAATCCCCGAGAGAACTACTTCCCGAAAGTTAACCTTTGATCTCCACATACAGACACAAAATTTTAATTAAGTAATTAATTAATGCAATAAAAAGTTTAAACAGGAAGATTCTACCATGGTGGGAGAGAGTGTGGACAGACAGGGATGAAGCCTCAGATCATTCAGCCACTATTCCCTCCACCTTATAAATAATCAGTCTATGAGAACCACTGGAAGCTGGAGGTTAGCCTGGGCTACACATAGCAAGACCCTGTCTCAAACATTAAATAACAGAAAAATCTCTCAGATCAGAATTTTTGCACACAGGGACATTGTCCCCACACAGGAGAGGTAGAAGGAAGGCTGGGGGGCTCTGCTCATCAGTCAGGGGATATCAGAGGCCAGCTCAAACCAGTGGTCCTAAGCCTGGGCAGGCTCTGGGGTCTGTGAAGCTGAGGTGCCAGGCAGAGTGTGGTCCTCAGAAGCCAGGCCTGTGCGTCGGATGCTGTCCTGGTACTTGTGACAGCCAAGTTCCAAGATGGCACGAACCTCTTCAGCCACATCCTGCCGGTCACTCTGCTCCAAGGCCTTCACCAGGAGCCCCACAGCCCCAGGACGTCCAGCCTGTTGCTCAGCCCAGGAGAAGAGCATGTGTCGAATCTGTCCATCCAGGTCATCCCTTGGAGGGGAAAGGATGGTAAAAGAGGTGTCCTGCCCAAGGGCACTCAATACACTCAGGGACTCACTGTCCCCAGCCCTGAGGCTAAGGCTGGAGGTCAGGGGACTCACCGGAATTCATGCCTGATGCGCTGTAGCTCACGGTACGACATGCCCAGGTGCAGGGCTACAGCAGACCAGTCAGGACCCAGGCGCGAGGCCACACTCAGTAGGTTGCTCTGAGTCAAGAAACCAGTCTCAGCGTCCCCCAGGTTCAGAGGCATCAGAGAAAAGTCAGCCCCTTGCCTATGCCCCTCAGGCCCCTGGAGTCTCTGTCCAGAAAAGAGGATACAGTGAGCCTGCTAGACCTTGGTCACCCCGGGACTCTGTCCCCCTTTGAAAGCTTACTTCCCTCCAGCCTCACCGGCAGCTTGATGGGCAAAGTGGCCATCCATAAGGCATCTGTGCCCTTCTTCTGCCGGGCAGCCTCAGCCTCTTGAGGCACCTCCATGGGCACTGAGCCTCGATAGAAGGACACCTAAAAAGGGATCAGGTGGGGTTCAGAGCTCGGCCTTGTCCTGGGCACAGGGAGGACGGCCCTGCCCATCAGCTCACCTGGCCTCGCACAGCCTGAGCTCCCCTGTCCAGAGCTGTGGTGATGTACACCTCCTTCACATTCTTTAGGTGGGAGTAGAAGACAAAGCAGATCCTACCATCCACACAATCTGGACGGTCTGCGGAGAGGGGGACACTCAGTAGGAGGGTCCAAAATGTCAGACTCCAGGGCCCCCTCCCCCAAGTGGGAAGACCTACCAGCATCCACATCAATGCCTCGCTCAAAGGCTGCAAAGAACTTCTCACCCTCAAACATCTCCACAGTATCAGAGGGCTCAGGGCCACGGTATCGCTCCAACAGGCGCCGCAAGGTGGCATCCACCTGCAGGGGCACCCAAAGGACTTGGAGCCCAAAGCCCTAGGCCCGCCCTGGCCCTTAGGTCACCATTGCTGCCGTCCTGTTGCTCCCACCTTATTCCGGGGCAGACACTGCAACAGGACCTGCTCAGGGTCCCGGCGCCTCTGCAGTGCAATGAGGTTCACACGGTGCAGCCGCAGCCGCTCCCAGGCCTTCCGTGCCAGACTCCCTACACAGTTCCTGGTGGTATACCACAGCCAGTACCTGGAAGGGCCCAGGGTGAGAAGCAGCCATCCAGATGGAGGACCAGGGACGGAGAACTGAGGAAGGTAGGGAGCCCTTACCAGGAGAAGTGCGTGACCTGGAAGCGTGCATACAGGTGGGTGAGCTCAATCGCCACCTGAGTGGTGATATCATCCCAGGTGGCTGTAGGGGGATCTCGGTACAGCAGGTGCAAACAGGAGCGGTCCAGACTGAAGCCTGGTCAAGACACAGAAGCAGGCTGCAGCTGCCTTGGCTGCAGCTGCCCCTTCTAAGCACCCATCCCTGGTCCACTGGTATGGCAGCCTCACCTGTAATCCCGGGAGGCAAGGGCAGCTGCACGGTGACTGGCTGTAGGAAGTTGTAGGGCCCACTCTGTGAGAGGCACAGCAGGGGGCTCACAGACGCCTCTGGTTCTTCTAGGAGGGCTCGAAGCTCTCGTCCAGCCATGCGGACTACCTAGGCAGAGAACCACCCGAGTACCTAGCTGTGTGCTAGGGCAACCCCTAACCAACCCTGGCACTGCCTCAACTATACCTGCATGGAGACTTGCCGAGGATCCTCTGTGGCCCCAGGGGGGAAGGTGACCTTGACCCCCGGATGACCTGAGGAGCACAGCAGCGCCCCCTCTGGTGGCACCAGGCAGGCATTGGATACTGGGCGTAAAACCACAAGGAACCAGGAAAAATGGGGTACCTGACAGCGAGCCCAGAGCCGCTGGGAGGATGAAGTTAGAGGGGACAGGGTGAGGGCAGGGGTGGGCGGGGTCTGGGCAGGCTGAGCCCTGTTCCCTCACTCTCCAAGGACCTTGGCAGGTCTCACCTTCGGTGCCTCGGCCTCTAGGTGAGTCTCCAGATCACTCCAGTGGTTTTCACTCCGGGTCCGCACAACCACCTCACGGCAGCGATGAGCCCGTGGGGGGACAAAGAGTAGCCACAAGCTCACATCCTGTCGGGCAATGGTGGTATGAGAGCTGGAGCCAAGCCTAAGCTTCCGCGCACCTGCCCTCTACCCAACCTGTCCATGCCTGCTGGAAAGACACCCCATGGGGCTGCAGCTCTAGGACACCACTAAGCAGGAAGTCGTGAGGACCAAGGGACACCAGGCCTGGCTCTGGCAGCCACAGTCGATAGTGGATGGTGATAGGCGTGGTGGTGGCTCCCGCTGGGAACTTCAGACGCACACCACAGGCCAGGGTCACAGAACAGCCGTGGGGAGTCACGAGGAAGCTGAGTGAGAAAAGAGGTGTGAGGGCAGACAAAGATGGACTGTGTGTCAGGACAGCTAGATCTCCTCTACTCCATCCCACCCCGTACCTGTCCAAATCTGGGGTCAGGAATAGCCTGGGCATCTCTGGAACCTGGGGTGTGCCTGCACAAAGGACAGGCGAGTGTTCAGAATGGTGACGTGCCTTTATTCTCTCGTGGTCTGTCCCTGTCCCATGCTAAGCCTACCTGGGGGACTCAGGGGTGCTGGAGAGGCCTCACCCAGGGGATTTCCCTGTAGGCGCACAAAGGGAGCGTCCAGTAGTTCTGCAGGAAGGTCCCGGAGTTGGTTGTCCCTCAGATCGAGCCGACTGATTAGTGGCAGGTGGACCAGGCCAGTGGGCACTGAGGTCAGGAGGTTGCTATGCAAAACAAGGTGCCGCAGGCACCGGAGCCCCCCTGTAGCCAAGTGCTGTGTTAGGGTTGGGAGAGGACATTCATGATGGCCCTGGGCACCACATCAGGACACCCACATTATGGGCTACAGGCTGTACTGCACGATGCTACAAAGATACATGTGAACCCCAGGCAATTAAGAAAAGGGCAGCCAAAGGGCCAGCGCAGACCAGTGAAGTTCACAGGCCGAGGGTAGGGTATAGGGGACCCTGTGGAAGAAGAAAGGGCCAGAGCCCTAAAACTGCAGGGCTATGGGGCCCAGGTAGTAGCAGCCAAGGGACACTCTGCCAGTGATGCAGAACCCAGGCAGGTTACTCACCAAGGGATGCTGGGAGGTTTCGAAGCTGGTTAGAGGCCAGATTGAGCTCACTGAGGCTGCCCAGGTTTCCAATCTCAGGGGGTATGGTGTCTAGAAGATTCTCAGAGAGATCAAGACACTGAAGAGTAGACAGGGACCCCAGTGCTGTGGGTAGCCTTTCCAGGCAATTGTGTGTCACAGTGAGGAAGGTGAGTGTGGGCAGGGCCCCCAGGGCCTCAGGCAGCTCTGACAGGTAGTTGTGAGAGAGCAGCAGTGCATCTAGGCTGTGCAACTTCAGGATGCAAGCTGGCAGTGTCTCCAGCCTGTTGAAGCTGAGGTCCAGGTGGGTGAGGCAGGCCAAGTCACTCAGGCCAGCAGGCAGCGTGGTCAGAGAACCATGGAGGCAGGCACCCAGGGCACCCCGGATATGTCCTCCTGGAAGTGAGGGAGACAGCTGTAGCACTCAGAGCTGGAATCTCCTGCCTGCCGGAGAAAGCACGGAGGAGATACAGGCCTCGCTTTAAGCCCAGTCAGACAGAAAAAGAGAGAGAGGAGGGGGGAGAAACAGAGAAGACTATCAGCTCCTATCAGTTGACAGCATTGCCTATGACCTACCCAGGAACAAAATGGGATCTGCAGATACCCCACTGGGCAGCTTAAGGCTCCAGGGCTCAGGAGCTTCAAGGCTCCAGCCAGCCTCACTATGAAATGGGGCTGAGGGACCAGGCAGGGACCCACACCTGGGATGCAGGGAGAAGCAGGTCTAGAGCTAGGGCTGGGACAAGGATACCCTTTCTGGACCAAGAAGCACAGTCAAAGCAAATCAGAGATGTGGACAGGTCAGGAGCAAGGGCTCACCTTTGAGGACCAGGGACCGAAGGTGCAGCAGGCTCTGCGGAACCTGAGCCAGGGTATCTTCCAGCAGTTGAGAATCCTCGTGGGTGCTGAGCCTCAAGAACTCCACCTGCAGCAGCTGGGGGTGTTGCTGGGCACAGAGGTGCTGTAGCCGGTGGCAGCCCCCAGTGTATAAGTCCAAGTTCAGCTGGTTCCCAGCCAAGAGCAAAGGTGCCCCAGGCCTGGACTCCACAGCCTCCACAGCCTGTCTTGCAGCACTGTCTACAGCATCCTTTGCAGCAACTGCTGTTTCCTCCAGCTCCAGCCCCTCCAACACTGCAGCCATCACCCACCGAAGATCCTTGGGGACCAGACATGTCCCAGCTTGCCAAGCAAGCCTGTTCAGGCAAGGCTCAGGGAAGCTGCAGAAGGAGGAGTGGACTGCAGTGGGGGCCAGCGCCTCCCTATCAGAGCAGTCATAATTTAGCTCAAATCATAAGCCATCTAGCTCAAGAGCCCAGGGCCAGGTGGGTACAGAGCAGAAGAGAACTTGTGGTCACTCTGCAGCCCTAGGGCCTGAATCTGTGCTGGAAATGGGCTTGGAGAAGCAGATCCTCTGGACTGGGAAGGCCATGAGGCAGGGAGGCCTTGCACACAGTACAACCTGGTGAGCTCTGCTTGACAAGGAGAGACTTTCCATCTTAGTATGGAATCTGGACGTGAGACCTCTGGACACAACACCACACCCTACTCCCCGGCCTGACAGGATGTCCTCTATGCCCTTTGTGATAACAATCCACCTTGGCCGGGCATGGCTGCCCACTCCTTTAATCCCACACTGGGAGGGAAGAGGGACAGCATTGCCTATGACCTACCCAGGAACAAAATGGGATCTGCAGAGACACCCTACTGGGCAGCTTAAGGCTCCAGGGTCAGGAGCCAGAGACCAGCCAGCCTCACTATGAAATGGGGCTGAGGGACCAGGCAGGGACTCAAACCCAGGATGCAGGGAGAAGCAGGTCTCTCTCTCTGGGAGGAAAGCTTGGTCTACATAGAGTTCCAGGCCTGCCAGGGCTACATAGTGATTGTTTCAATAATAAAATAATAATAATAATAATAATAATAATAATAATAGTAGTAGTAATAATGCCCACCTTCAGTGTTCACACTGCGTTAGAACCACCTAGGACCCTCATCCACTATGGGCGCGGCTCCGAGGACCAGCAAACACCCTGTGGGCGGAGGCAAAGGGACCTTGGGGTCATCAGCCGGTGCCCCACATCCTCGCCCCAGAGAAGGCTTTAGCACAACTCCTAGTTCGCACCTCCGTGAGCTGGGGAACGCAGAGCAGGGCTCGGCCGGCGTGGACAGCTCTGGTCCCGCCCGGTCCGTAGCAAACTTCCCGCTGCCCGCCGAGGACCTGGCCTGCAGTCCCCGCGCGCTGCCGCCCGCTTCCCGCCCGCGCGCTTCCGGGCGGGTGACGATCCAACTCCGCCCCTGCTGCCCGCCCTTCCGCGCGCCCCTGCGGCGGGCTGGGGTCCCGCTGCCCCGACTCCCCCAGCCTTCTGCCGGACCAGTGTTGCCTGCACTTTCAAGGTTTCTCAGCCACGCCAGGCTCCAGCTTCCGCCCCCAAGTACATCACCCCAAGGCAGGATTTGGGGGGCAGATTTAAGAGGATGATGGTAGGGCAGGAGAGATGGCTCAGCAGTTAATAGCACCGGCTGCTGTTGCAGAGGACCTGGGTTTGATGTCCAGGGCAGACATGGCGGCTTTCTGTGAGGTCGAGGCCAGCCTGGTCCACGTAGTGAATTTCAGGCCAGCTGGGGCTGCGGAGAGACCCTGTCTCAAAAAGACAAAAAACCGAGATGGCTCAGTGCTTAAGAGCCCCGACTGCTCTTGCAGAGTACCCGGATTTGATTCCCAGCACCCACATTGTGGCTAGGAACCGCCTTTAAACCAGGAGTGGTGGCACACGCCTTTGGAGGCAGAGACAGGCGGATCTCTGTGAGTTCAAGGCCAGCCTGGTCTACAGAGCAAGCTCCAGGACAGCTGGGGCTATAGGGAGTCCCTGTCTCAAAAAAAATAAAAAAAAAAAAAAAAAAAAGGCTGGTGGTAGAGGCTGCCCCACCTATGTCCTTTTAGAACCCAGAACTCTGAAGGCTTCAGGAGCCGCTTCAGACTGCAGAGACCTGCAGCCTGTTGAAGCTCAGATGACCCACCTTTTTTTGAGACAGGGTCTCCCTGCAGCTCCAGCTGTCCTGGAACTGGCTATTGTAGACCAGGCTGGCCTTGAACTCTCAGAGATCCATCTGCCTCTGCCTCCCTTGTGCTGGGATTAAAGGTGTGTACCACCAGCTCAGCTCAGATGACCCACCTTTTTTTTGAGACAGGGTCTCCCTGCAGCTCCAGCTGTCCTGGAACTGGCTATTGTAGACCAGACTGGCCTTGAACTCTCAGAGATCCATCTGTCTCTGCCTCCCTTATGCTGGGATTAAAGGTGTGTGCCACCAGCTCAGCTCAGATGACCCACTCTTTTAAAAAATATTTTATTCTTTTTATTTTATGTGTATGAGTGTATTGTCTGCATGCGTGTAAGTATATCCATGTCCCGTAATGCCCACAGAGTCCGAAGGCATCAGATTCCACTGGAACTGGCGTTACAGACAGTTTAGCCTCCATGTGGGTGCTGGGAACTGAACTTGGAGATAACCCTCCTTTATGAAAATCCCTCTAGGCCAGTAGTCCAGGCAATGACCTTCCTAGCTCTGCTTTCCAGAATCCTGTAGCTCTCACAAGGAAAAAAATTGAAGATATCGGATCAACACCACTGCCCAAATTCTTTGCTGGTGAGTGTCAAAGCCAACACCCAGCATCCTAAGCAAAGCCCATGGACTGTAAATAACTAAGTAGACCACTCTGCTGACTTCCTGCCAGACCTCCCTTCTTTCTAGCCTCTGCCTCTCAATGTTAACATAGAGCTGTCAAAGATCTTTATAAAACCCAGTCTCAGAAATTTGGTGTGATGATGTATGTAACCCCAGTACCCAGGAGGCTGAGGTGGGAGAGTTGGCATACATTGGAAACCACCCTGGGCTACAAAGCACAAGGCTGTCTCCAACACAACAATCCCGGGAACGGGAATATTAGTCTTTTTAAATAAATTTTTTTTTCTTCTTTTTCTTTTAGACTGTCTCCCAGTAGCCTCAGCTGGCCCGGAACTCACTGTGTAGACCAGAATGGCTTTGAACTCACAGAGAACTGCTTGCCTCTGCTTCCTGAGTGCTGGAATTAAAGGTGTGTGCCACCATGGCTGGCTTTTATTATTTTATTTATTTTATATTTCATTATTTTATGTGTGTGTATTGCCTGTGTGTATGTAAGTGGATTCATGTTGTACAATGCCCACAGAGGTCAGAAGTGGGCATCAGATTCCCTGGAACTGGGTGGGTGGTTGTTAGCCACCATGTGGATGCTGAGAATAGAACCTGGCTCCTTTGCAAGGGCAGCCAAGGCTCCTAACTGCTGAGCCTATTTCTCCACCCCCTATTTAGCCTTTTATTATGTATTTCCTTATATGTATATTTTTTGAGACAGGGCATCACTGTGTATCCCCTGCTGGCCTGGAATGTAGACCAAGTTGGCCTCAAATTCAAGAGACCTACCTGCTTTTGTCTGTAGAGAGATGGGGTTAAAGGCCATGCCACTGGCCAGCTATTACTTGGCTTTAAAAGAAAGTGAAGCCAGGCATGGTGGCGCATGCCTTTAATCCTAGCGCTTGGGAGGCAGAGGCAGGTGGATCTCTGTGAGTTCAAGGCCAGCCTGGTCTACAGAGTGAGCTCCAGGATAGCTGGGACTAAAGGGAGACCCTGTCTCAAAAATACAAAAAAAAAGTGTATGAGTGTACTGTCTGCATGTAAGTAGGTGCACCCTTGTCGTGCAGTGCTGCGGAGGTCAGAATAGGGTGTCAGGGTGTCGGATTCCCCTGGAACTGGAGTTTGGGTCCTCTTCTAAGTGCAAGTATTCTCTCAAATCCTCAACCATTTCTCCAGCCCATTAGGTATTAGAGTTTGAAAATAAAAAATAGAGCACAGCACTTGGAGATGGGGGAGGGCTGAATATAATCAAAATAGCTTGTATGAGATTCTGAAAACTTAGTAAAAAATATTTTTTAAGAAGTTGCGAGGGGCTGGAGTGATGACCTAGCGGTTAAGAGCACTCACTGCTCTTGCAGACGACCGGGGTTCAATCCTAGCACCCACATGACGGCTGAGAAGCGTCTTTAACTCCAGTTCCAGGGGAATCCGACGCCCTCTTCTGACCTCCACGGCATTGCACGACACGGGTGCACAGACCTACATACAGACAGTACATTCATACACATACGGAATAAATAAAAATTAAAAAAAAAACTTTAAAAGAAAAAAGTTGCGAGCCAGGCGTGGTGGTGCACACCTTTAATCCCAGCACTCAGGAGGCAGACACAGGCAGATCTCTGTGAGTTCAAGGCTAGCCTGGTCTACATAGCAAGCTCCAGGCCAGCTGGGACTAAAGGGAGATCCTGTCTCAAAAAGATCAAAAAAAAAAAAAAAAAAGGAAAAAGAAAAGAAGTTGCAACATAGCTAGGCATGGTGATGCATGCCTTTAATCCCAACAGTTGGGAAGCAGAGGTATGCGGTTCTCTGAGTTCCGGGAAGCCAGAGTGACGTGGTGAGACTATGTCTCAAAATATAAATACCCAAATCACAACGTGCCGCCTCCCAACCTACACCATAGAATGTTTTCCATTTGACTGCTGAAGCCGCACTTAGCTCTGTAAGAAAACCATCTGCCCAGCATTCCGCCGAAAAGGTGGGCAACGGCAGCGAACACCAAGAGGCAGAAAAGCGTGGATTCATTCTTCACTACTACATAGTGTGCTGTCCTGAAGGTCCCCTAGGTTGCCTCTGCCTGCATGACCCATCTTCAGCTTTAGCACGACCAGTCTGCTAGCCACTCCTTGGCTTGGAGGGCCCCTTTTCATCTTCAGATCAAAGCCACTTACTGGTATGTATGGACCATGCCAAAGCTAGGTTTGCTTTCTTATCCTCAAAGAGGAGCATTAACCTCTACAACGAGGGCAGTGTTTCCCTCGAGGATCCCTGAGTCTAGCTGAATCCCTCATGCCTGTGAGTGAATGACCTGTGCTAATGACTACGTGGGGCTGGTCACTCAGGCCCCATCACTCCGAGGAGGCGTGGGTAACTGCTTTAGGGGTGTTGATGCTGCTGTGCCATGGACATGAGCTCTTCTGGCCCACATAGTGGAACTGTCTCCAGATAACGGCTGCAGTCACTAGGAACCATGCAGGTCGCCCACCCTAACCCTGGCTGGACACGAGACCCTGTGGTCCCCCGCAGGACTTCGGGCCTCTGATGCCCCTGGCCAAGAAACCACCACCAGAACCAGAACTCCGCCCAGCAGCCCAATCCTACAGCTGGCTCAATCCTACAGCTGGTCCACGTGCAACCGGCACTGTACAGCAGCGCCGGCTGCACTTCCGGCGGGGCGCCCACACCTCGCTGCGATGCATCCTGGGACCTGTAGTTCTCCCGCAAAAATACTACGGCGAGGCGGCCGTGCTGCATGATGGGAGTTGAGGCGCCGCGTGGCATGATGGGGGCGCGAGGCGCTGCAGGGGCTTGCACGCCTCTTAGGTCCTAAACCTACTGCGTCCTGGATTTCGGAGGACTCTCGCCCACGCTACACGAGCAACAGGCCGTGTAATCATCGTTGCCTTCGATGCAGCGAACGCCGGATTCGGCAAACGGACAATGGCTTCTTCCTCATCGCCATTGGCTGCACGTCCCGTTACGTCACTCGGAGGCGCCCTAATGCAGCGCCGAGTACGGCCCGGGGGCTTCTGGGTAACAGTTTACTCCCGCCCCCTGCGTCAGCGTCTTCCTTTCGCTCCCCGCTGCCGCCGAAGTCGCACGCTTCAAGGCCTGTTCTCCGCTGCAGAGTGAGTAAGGTGGTCGTTCGGGCGGGCGGGCGGTCATGTGCCGGTACTTGCTACGTGGTTTCCCTGCGTTGGAGGCCTCGGACCGTACGCGGCCTCGCGGACGGGTGGGGATAGAGGGTGTGGGCCCGAGGCCGCTGGAGTAACGCGGTCGCCACGCTTCTTCGCTCGCTTCAGTATGCGCTACGTCGCCTCTTACCTGCTGGCCGCCCTCGGGGGCAACTCCTCCCCCAGCGCCAAGGACATCAAGAAGATCTTAGACAGCGTGGGCATCGAGGCGGACGATGACCGGCTCAACAAGGTAGCTGCCCCCTACCTGACCTTTGGGTTCGAGTGTGGGACCAGTGGCGGCCGGAGTCCCAAAGATATGGGACTCAATTTAGAAGGGATGGAGGGAGGCCTGGGCCGAGGCGTTGTTTTGAGGCTATCCCTTTGAGAGACTTCTAATAGCCAAGTTATTCTGCCCCCCCCCTTTTTTTTTCTTTACCTGAGATCTCTTAGCAGTCTAGACTGACCTCGAACTCCAGGCAATCTGACTGTTTAGGCCTCCCAAGTACTGGGGTTACAGGAATCAGTCACCATGCCCAGCCCAAATGGGCAATTTAAAATCTCGCTACGATTTTATTTTTAGTTGTTCTTTAGTGTTTTTGAGTCAAGGTCTCCCTGTAGCCCGAGCTAACCTGTATCTCGCCATGTAGACCAGGCTGGTCTTGAACTCTCAAGAGTTCTGCCTGCCTCTGCCTCCTGGGTGCTGGGATTAAAGGCGTGGCCCACCACTACTGGCTGTTTTGTGGTTTTTTTTTTTTTTACTTAGTGTCTGAGTGTACTGCTTGCATGTAGGTAGGTGCACCCGTGTCGTGCAATGCTGGGGAGGGCATCGTATTCCCCTGGAACTGGAGTTAAAGGCGGTTCTTAGTCTCCAGGTGGGCACTGGGAATTGAACCCTGGTCCTCTACAAGAGCAGTCAGTGCCCTTAAACCACCGAGCCATCTCTCCAACCCCTTTTTAAATTTTCAAATGGAACTTAACTTTTTTTTTTTTTTTACTAAAGAAAGTATGAATGTACTGTCTGCATGCAGGTCTGTGCACCCGTGTCGTGTAATGCCGCAGAGGTCAGAAGAGGGTCTTGGATTTCCCTGGAACTGGAGTTCTCCTGGAATTGGAGTTTCAGACGGTTTTCGGCCGCCGTGTGGGTGCTGGGGATCGAACCCGGGTCCTCTGCAAGATCGGTCGGCACTCTTAACCGCTAGGCCATCTCTCCAGCCCGGAACTTAACTTTTAAGTGATGGAGACACTTGGGGGTGGGTGGGAGTTCTCATTTGTTTTGAAATCCCAAATTAATGAGCATGATAAACTATTGCTGGCACTGTCTGACTCTCTACTCTGAGTCCTTGGTAGGTTCTCCCATCCTCCCCTGTCTCCACCCTTTCCCTTTCTATTGACTTGAGGCAGCTCTTGTCACCAATCACAGTGGGAAGGGGAAGGTGGAGGTCACAGTGCATGCCACCCCAATTTTTTAAATTGTGTCTGTAGGAGTTATATAGATGTGCCCCTAGTGGCCTTGGGTCTCCTAGAGCTGAAGTTAAAGTGTTTGCCACCTGATGTGGGTGCTGAAAACCAAACAGTTCCTTTGCAAGAGTACTGCATTCTCTTAACCGTTGATCCATCCAGCTCCTAAAGTTTCTTTAAGAAGGCAGTCTTGGGGGCTGGAGAGATGGCCTAGCGGTTAAGAGTGCCGACTGCTCTTGCAGAGGACCCGGGGATCGTCTAACTCCAATTCCAGGAGAACTCCAGTTCCAGGGGAATCCGAGACCATCTTCTGACCTCCGCAGCATTGCACGATAAGGGTGCACAAACCTGCATGTAGAAAGTACATTCATACACATACAAAAATAAGTAAAAAAAAAAAAAAGGGCAGTCGAGGCTGGAGAGATGGGTCAGTAATTAAGAATATTAGCTGCTCTTTCAGGGGACCTGGTTCGGTTTGGTTGGCAGCACCCATGTGATGGCTTTCTGTCCCTGCAGTTCCAGGAAATCCAATGCCCCCTACTCAATCTCTTCTGATGTTGCAGTATACGGGTGCACCTATGTCTACATACCAACATCACATACACATAAGTATTTTTTGAAAAATAAGGCATTTTATCTTACCCCTTGAGGCTGTGCAGGATTGAAACCTAGCTGCCTTAGTAGGCAGTGGTCTACCACTTAGGGGCATACACATACCCCCTCCCTAAAAATGGTCTTTTTAAAAACTCCTTAGTCCTGAGCCTTAGTATGTTAGCATCTTGTTCCCACTCTAGCAGATATGTTCAGAACACTCAATTCTGTGGCTGATGGCCGGCTGCTGTGTGGCCAGTGTAGATCGCAGGCTTCAGAGTATAGTCCTGTTAAGGCACCACCCTAACCAGAGGTTGTGATTGTCTGGTCTAGGTCATCAGTGAGCTGAATGGAAAAAACATTGAAGATGTCATTGCTCAGGGTGAGTTTATTTAAGGGAACCTTACACATTGGTGGTCCATCCTAATCCCTGCTGGTCAGTCAGTGACTTGCCAGGCTTCGCTTGTGGACCAGAGCACCCTAGAAGCCCTGCCAAAGTTGAGCAAGGCCTTTCTAGGCTCTGCCAGTGGCACTTCTGAACACATTGAGGAGCTGTCAGTACGTGGGCACCCTGTGGTTTTGTTGATCCCGTCAGGAGTTGAGGGCCCTTTTCCTAAGTTGGGGGGGGTGGTTTAGGCAGCATCTCAAGATGTCCTCCTGGCTGGCCTGCCTCCTATTGCTGGGATTAAATGTGTATCCCCCCACACCACCTGTTAGGGACCCTTTAGAAGGTGTTCACTAGTGTTCCTGTTTGATGATTTTCTAGTACCACCAGGCTTATACTTGTTTGTGGATGGAACTGGTGATAGTGTACTTGTCCCATGCACATGACAGGCAAAGGCAATTCAGCAAATGGTCTAGTTGAGGAGCTCACCACCTGGGGTAGAAGACTCCTTGCCCAGTGTGAAACTTCTCTAAAGTGAAGGCTACTGTGGGCCTGATTCCTAGAAACCCAAGTTCCTGTGTAGAAAAACCTCCCTGGATGTCTTAGGTCAGGGAAACTAAACATGGTAGTGTTCCTGGGTGTGTTCGGGTGGCTCCTTGTGTCATAGGAGAGCCTGTAATAAATAGTGCCTGGTATGTTGGACCACTGGTTCAGTAGCTTCCCTGGCTCATGCCACCCCTGTGAAACAGCTGTGCTGCTGCTGTGCCTTGTTCTGATCCCACCTCCTTTTTGCTTTATGTAGGTGTTGGAAAACTCGCCAGTGTGCCTGCTGGTGGGGCTGTGGCTGTCTCTGCTGCCCCTGGATCTGCAGCTCCTGCAGCTGGTTCCGCCCCTGCTGCTGGTAAGTGGAGGCCTGGTAGATGGGTGGGGCAGAAGGAGTGATGTTCAAGAGTTGCTGACTAGGTGTTCCTGGCCAGTCTGGATGGCTATTTGGGACAGTACTCACTGTGATCATCTTCTTCCACAGCAGAGGAGAAGAAAGATGAGAAGAAGGAGGAATCTGAGGAGTCAGATGACGACATGGGATTTGGCTTGTTTGATTAAATTCCCGCTTCCCTGCAAATAAAGCCTTTTTATGTACTAGAGTGGCCCTTAAGCATTTTGTCAGGGTGTAGAGAATTCTTATAGCTTTTAGGAAAAACGTATCAGAAATGTGGGCAGCAGGAACTGAATTGAAATGGTGTTTGCTGTGAGAGGATTGGTGCTTGGAGCCCTCCGGGATGTGGGGTGGGAGTGGATAGATGACTTGAATGGGCACTAAGTTCTTGAGATTGTCTAGTGGGCTAGTCAGGTCATGTTACATTGGGCAGATATGAGGGTGTGGGCAGAAGGCCATTTGGTGGTTATTAAACCTCAGGGTGGGCCCTCTGCTTACTCTTGTCACTTCCTCCCCAGTCATGGTCAACAAGGGGCTTGCCAGGCTGCTTTGGAACTGGCAGCACTTAAGTATAAGGGATCTACCTTACCCTAGGGAGACAGCCATGCTAGAGGGCTTGAGGAGCCAGAAAAGGCCTGGAGCAGATGGCATACTCCATTATAGAGTGGGAGAGGCAAGAGGTGAGGTAGGTTTTGAGTTGTTTTTATCTTTCATTGGTAGGGATGCCATCTGGGGCCCTGAGAACCTGAGGCAAACATAACTGGTAGGTTCTTATGGCAGGGACTAAGGTTGGCATGAAGCCAGTAAGGACCAGAAGCCACAGCTAGTGTCCCTTGAGATGTGTAGTTTGCTGCAAGGAAGCAGGTGATGATGGGGCTTTCGTAGGGTTAGGGTCATAGCTCAGTTCTGGCCTGGACCCTTAAGGAAGGGGCTTGTGCCACTTAGAGGTCTGATAAGCTTGCTCTTGGCATCCAGACCAAGTTGAAATTCTGGGAAAGACCAGCTGTGTTCTTGGCACCAGAGTCTCCCAGGGGCCTGGAAAGATGTGTACCCAGAACAGACTGACCCTCTGGAAATGAGGACACAGGTCTCCCTGAGCTGGGGCAGCACTGACCCTAGGCCTGTTCTTGGAAAAAGTTGTGGGGAGAACCTTAAGTTGTGACCACCCTTCTATGAGACCTGGGTGACTGAGGGCCTGCTGGAAATGTGCCATCCCTGGAGCCCCTCAGTGTCACCCAAAATCTCAGGCCCTCTTCCTGAGCCACTAATGCTAATCACTCCAACCCCCATAAGATCATTTGACCTGAAATTCATTGTGTCCCAGGGTAGTCTTAAAACTTTTTATGAGTGTTTTGCCTGCAAGTATGCAAATGTACCCATGACCAGTGCCTGTGGAGACCAGAAGACAGCAGATTCCCAGAAACTGGTTAAACTAGTTGGTGGCTATGTGTTGGGAACCAAACCAGGGCCCTTGTGAAGAGCAATTTTATTTTATTTTTTTTGAGACCAGGTCTCCCTATAGCCCCTGTTGGCCTGGAACTCTCAGAGATCCGCCTGCCTCTGCCTAGGATTAAAGGTATGTGCCTGGTTTTTGGCTGCCATGTGGGTGCTGGGAATAGAACTGGGGTCCTCTGCAAGAGCAGTCTGCCCTCTTAAGCGCTGAACCATCTCTCCAGCACTGAACCTGGTTAATTCTTTTTTTAATTTTTAAAACTTTTATATGTGTATGAATGTACTGTCTGCATGTGGGTTTGTGCACCTGTGTCGTGCAATGCCACGGAGGAGGTCAGAAGAGCGCGTCGGATTGCCCTGGAACTGGAATTCTCAGCTGCCACATGGGTGCTGGGGATTGAACCCAGATCCTCTGCAAGAGCACTCTTAACCCCCAGGCCATCTCTCCAGCCCAAAAAACCTGGTTAATTCTTATCCTTCAGATCAGAGCCCAGCAGCTCCTGGGGCTCCTTACTCACTTTGGATCCACAGTGGTTGGAGCCCTATTGGCCTCACTTTGCTATCCTATTCCTGCACCAGGCACTGCAGACTGGAGACTGGTCAGCATGGCTTCAGAGGGACCCTGTTCCCAGCACACCATCTCTCACTTCTGCCTCCACAGGCACACCAAATAGGTGTGCCAACCAGTCAGCCAACCCAGTCAGCTCCCCATATCCCCTATTCATTCCTAATTTAATCCCTGCCCTTGGAAGCACAAAGTGGATTTAAAAAGCCAGCCCTAGCCGGGTGGTCTAGCACCTGGGAGACAGGCAGGCGGATCTTTGTGAGTTCAAGGCCCGACTGGTCTACAGAGTGAGTTCCAGGACAGCTGGGGCTACAGGGAGACCCTGTTCCGAAAAGACCAAAAATTAAAAAGCCAGCCCAGACATCTAGGAATTTTTTTTTTTTTGGTTTGGTCTTTTTGAGACGGTCTCCTGTAGCCTCAGCTGTCCTGGAGCTCACTCTGTAGACCAGGCTGGCCTTGAACTCACAAAGATCCACCTGCCTCTGCCTCCCAAGTGCTAGGATTAAAGGCGTGCACCACTGTGGCCAGGAATTTTATTTATTTGTATGAATGTACTGTCTGCATGTAGGTTTGTGCACCCATGTCGTGCAATGCCTCGGAGGTCAGAAGAGGGTCTCAGATTCCCCTGGAATTGGAGTTCTGGAATTGGAGTTACAGATGGTTTGGCTTCCTTGTGGGTGCTGGGGATGGAACCCGGGTCATCTGCAAGAGCAGTCGGTGCTCTTCACCGCTAGGCTATCTCTCCAGCCCCCAAACTGGATATTTTTTTTTTATTAATTTTTATTTATTTCTGTATGTGTATGAATGTACTATGTGTATGAATGTACTGTCTGCATGCAAGTCTGTGCACCCGTGTCGTGCAATGTCGTGGAAGTCAGAAGAGGGTGTCGGATTCCCCTGGAACTGGAGTTCTCCTGGAATTGGAGTTACAGACGGTTCTTAGCCGCCATGTGGGTGCTGGGGATCGAACCCGGGTCCTCTGCAAGAGCGTCGGTGCTCTTAACCGCTAGGCTATCTCTCCAGCCCCCCAAACTGGATATTCTTAAGAGGCGCCTTGGCTTTCTGCTTAACAAGCTCACTAACTTTGCTTTCACTCTGGTCCTAAAGTTATTCCCTTTGGGTGGACCTCAAGGACCAGGGTCACCTGAGTAGTCCTGGCTTTGAGGATCTTCAAGTTGAGGTGCTGGTAACACAGTTGTATTTCTGTGCCGCTGACTTGGCTCCTGGGAGAGAGAATTTCTGGATAAAAAGACACCATCACCCAGGCCAGCCCCTTGTTTGGGGTGGGGCAAAATGAGGGCTAATCCTAAATCTAGGATAGCCTAGTCTGGGCCACAGCTGAGGGAACAATTCGGAAAAGGGGTGGGAGCATGACTTGACCCGAGTGCACCTCCTGGAGCAATTAGTGGGGGCAGGGCCCTTGCCAGAAGCCTGGCAAAACCCTGCAGTTGAGCAGCTGCGATCAGCTGCGATCTGACAGGTATAGACTGGAGAGCAGCCAGGGTACCGAGGGGCAGCTAGGATGGGGCAGGACTTGTGTCTGTGGCAGTGCTTGCCAGGCAGTGTTGGTCTGTTGCTGGGCCCGTGGGGCTGGTGGCTGAAGCGCGAGGGGCTCTGGTTTTCAGGCCCATCCAGGGCTGCGTTTTCTCCCAGGCCCCTGCTCTGCTTGGCTGTCCCCAAAGACCGGGCGGTGGCCTCACAAACCGGGCGGTCCCTGCGCGGGTGCCAGGTCTGTAGGAGACCCGCGCCTACCCACGCGCTCCGGCTGCGCAGAGCTCCGCTGCAGCCACCACACTGTCCGGGCACGGGAGCCCCTCGGACCATGGGGTCTGCCCGGCAGGTGCCGCGGAGGGGCGGGTCCTGGGGGCGCGACCGTTCTCGCTGCGATCCGGTTGGGCCGCGCGCGCAGGCCCCGCCCCTGCCGGTAGCCCCGCCCCCGACGCGCACTAAAACACCTCCTCCTCAGCTTCCCGGCACAGCGTCTCCGCCTCCGCCGGCGGGGACCCCAGCTTCAGCGACCGCGGTCCCCGCTGCCCGCAGAAGCCCGAGCCGCGATGTTCCCCAGGGAGACCAAGTGGAACATCTCGTTCGCCGGCTGCGGCTTCCTCGGAGTCTACCACATCGGCGTGGCCTCCTGCCTCCGCGAGCACGCGCCCTTCCTGGTGGCCAACGCCACGCACATCTACGGCGCCTCGGCCGGGGCGCTCACGGCCACGGCGCTGGTGACCGGGGCCTGCCTGGGTGAGCGGTGATGCTAGATGCGCGTAAGCGGGGCGGGTCTGGGCTCCGCGCGCGGCCTGGCGGTGTTCCTGCGCCCCTCCCCGGCCCTAGGGAAGCTGTCGGGTGCAGTGGGCGCGGTGGACAGGGATCTTTGCGCCGCGCTCGGGGACCACAGCGGCGGGCTCGGTTCCGGGCGCTGGCCCGGGGCCTGGTTTGTTTTTGTTCCAAAAGTGCCAGGGACTGGGGTGGGGTCTGGCGCGTTCCCGGGTGGCGGCGCTCTCTACCCGGTGCCTATGGCCCGCCTCCCGGGCACAAAGGTCGGGGGCCGAAAACACCTGCGGAGCTGTGTTATTGGAAAGCGAAAGTAAGGCGTGGGCGGGACCCTGAGAGTCGGAGGAGGGGCCTCGTCTCTCGGTTGCCCCTTGCCAGCGGGCACAGCGTACTGAGGCTGTGTGGCTCCAGGCTGCCATGGCCCTGGGCCTAGTGCACGGGTGCTTGGAAGGGGCATCTGGGTACTTCCCATGATCCCTCCTGAGGTCCTCTGAAGGCAGACCCCAGCTGGAGTCAGAGTTGGCGGAACAAGTGCTCCCTCTCTTGCCGGTGCTCTCACAGCCTGCTTCTCCAGCTGCAGCTGGCTGGCCCACTGCACCAAGTGGGCATGTTCTGTTCTCTGGAGAGTGTCAGGAGTGCAGGGATGCAGGGAGGGCTGGGCCTTGCTCACACACTTCCGGCAACCACGTGGGAGTGGTGTTTACAGCACACAGCGTTCTTCCTTCTTAGGAGTCCTGGGAACTGCTGCCCAGCCCCCAGCCCGACGGGCCGGCAAGGTGACAGGGGTGTCCTGCTCAGCAGGAGTCTGTCTGGGGTTCTCTCGTGCCCTCTTCCCATCACCTTTTCCCTGAGGAAGGAAGAGGAGGAGCAACACCGCTCTAGTTCTTGACACCTCTGAAAATCCTGCCTTCTCTCATGGAGGCCTTGAGATTGAGTAGCTGGTGTCAGGATTGTACCTGATTTGAGAATGAGTTGGGGATGCCACTCATAGAACCCTTCCTACCCACTCCCAACACTTCTCTGTCTAGGGTAGCCAGAACCCCGGCACTGTGGCAGATGTTAGCTGTGAGCCCCTGGTCTACATTGCCCCACCCTGCCAAGTAGGGAGCCTTGGAGGAGGGTGGGAATCCTCAGGGGACGACCCCAGGCTCTCTTCTCCCTGTTCATTTTGTCACTGTTCAGGGCCAGTTTCCATTGGCCCTTAGGAGTACGGGAGTGCTTGATTTTGGTTCAGTGGGACAGTAACGTCTTCCTAGGAGGTGGGTCTACCACTTTCACCCTAATGCCCTTAGGGCTATGCCCCAGGGCTGAGATGGGCTTGTGGATTTGCCCACCCACCCAGACCTGGTAAGTAGGTAAAGGTTGAAGCTGGTCAGAGTTGACCCTTTGTCTTCTCCACTCTTCTGGGCCACGTGCCATACCACGTCATGCTGGGTGACTCATGAGACAGGCAGTTGGGAAACACTGGGCATAGGGCAGGTCTCAGTCCCAGACAGCTAATCCTTGGTGTATGTCATCCCCAGGGTGGTAGCCTGCCTCTCTCCACTAGGGACAGGTAGTAAGGTCTCAGCCACAAGCCAGGTCTCAACTTGGACCTTGGGAATCTTCAGGGTTATGGTACATATCTGAGTGCTGTGATATCCCAGGTGTTGAGTCCTGGGTGGCAGTGGTTGCTGACTCCAGAGCGATGCCCTGATCCTCGCACTGCTGCTTCAGGTGAGGCAGGTGCCAACATCATTGAAGTGTCCAAGGAGGCCCGGAAGCGGTTCTTGGGTCCTCTGCACCCCTCATTCAACCTGGTGAAGACCATCCGTGGCTGCTTACTGAAGACCCTGCCTGCTGATTGCCACGAGCATGCCAGTGGACGCCTGGGCATCTCCCTGACCCGTGTTTCGGATGGAGAGAATGTCATCATATCACACTTCAGCTCTAAAGATGAGCTCATCCAGGTAGGCCCTGGAGAAGCTGCGTGTGAGATGGGATGAATCCAGGCATGGTCCTGGTCACTGCTCTGTCTTGTTCTTCAGGCAAATGTCTGCAGCACTTTCATCCCTGTGTACTGTGGCCTCATCCCTCCTACCCTCCAAGGAGTGGTGAGTATCCCTGCCCTGCTGTGCCCTGGAACCATAAGCAAGCCTCAGCTCGGGTCTGGCAGGGAGAGCACCACCCCTCTCCAGTCCCCACTCTGCCTCTGCCCATTTGCCTCAGTCCCCATTGCTCAAGATGCTGGCCAGCCCTGGGGAGATGCACACTTCCTGTGGCTGGTCCCTACTCCACCCCCATCTGCTGAGTCCCCAGTGGCCACTGCCTAGTGAGCAAATGAAACAGCCACTGAGTAGAGTTGCCAGTGCACCCTGCCGGTGCCTCAGTACATGACTATGTGTTTGTGCGTTTGTGTGTCCCTGCCAAGCGCTACGTGGATGGTGGCATTTCAGATAACCTGCCGCTCTACGAGTTGAAGAACACAATCACCGTGTCCCCGTTCTCTGGGGAGAGTGACATCTGCCCACAGGACAGCTCCACCAACATCCACGAGCTTCGTGTCACCAACACCAGCATCCAGTTCAATCTGCGCAACCTTTATCGCCTTTCCAAGGCCCTCTTCCCCCCAGAGCCCATGGTGAGTCAACACAGCCAATCCAGTCTGAGCATCAGGGGCTGAGAAAGCGGAGAGTGCTAACCAAGGAACACAGTACTTCCAGCCAGGACAGGCCACTGGTGGAAGTGGCAGTCTTAGGGACTAGCAGGGCCCTTCTGCATCTGTGCACCCCTCTGGGCTGACTGATGCATCCCCTGACACAGGTGCTTCGAGAGATGTGCAAGCAGGGCTACAGAGACGGGCTGCGCTTCCTTCGGAGGAATGGTGGGTGCAGGCAGCGGCAGGGTGGGTGGAGCTGGCTCTGCACTGCCCTCTGCTGGTGGACAGAGACCTTGACTGTATTGTATTTCCTTGTTGCCCAAACCCCAACCCAGGTCTCCTGAACCAGCCCAATCCCCTGCTGGCGCTTCCCCCAAGTGCCTCCCAGGAAGAGGAGGCAGAGGAAGCTGCTGCGGCAGAGGAGAGGACTCGAGAGGAGGACCACTTGCAGCCCCATTCGGAAGATCGCATTCTAGACCACCTGCCCGCCAGGCTCAATGAGGGTATGCCATGGGCAGTGGGGGTGGAGAAGGGGACAGAAGCTGGGCCACGAGGCCCAAGCCAGTTCCACTTCCGTGATTGGCCACCACCTTCCCACCTGCAGCCCTTCTGGAGGCCTGTGTGGAGCCCAAAGACCTGATGACCACACTGTCCAACATGCTGCCAGTGCGTCTGGCAACCGCCATGATGGTGCCTTATACCCTACCGCTGGAGAGTGCAGTGTCCTTCACCATTCGGTGAGGGTTGGGCAGGAGATATATTGAGGACAGAAGTCTGGGATCATCCATACTTGGGGACACTGGGGAGAGACGATGAGTAAGATGTGGGGGTGTGTGACAGTGAGCATCAGAGGCCAGCCGTGGTCTCTGAAGCTGTCTTGGTGCTCCCTCTCAGCTTGTTGGAGTGGCTGCCTGATGTTCCTGAGGATATCCGGTGGATGAAGGAGCAGACAGGCAGCATTTGCCAGTACCTGGTGATGCGGGCCAAGAGGAAATTGGGAGACCATCTGCCCTCCAGGTATGCTGCCCCTGCTACCTGTCCATCTGGGGCCTGGAGCTTCAGGCCTCACTGAGCATTCCGTTCTCCACCCTTCCCACCTGCAGGCTGTCTGAGCAGGTGGAACTGCGCAGAGCCCAGTCCATGCCCTCTGTGCCACTGTCTTGCGCCACCTACAGTGAGGCACTGCCCAACTGGGTACGAAACAACCTCTCCCTGGGAGATGCGCTAGCCAAATGGGAGGAGTGTCAACGTCAGCTGCTGCTGGGTCTCTTCTGCACTAACGTGGCCTTCCCTCCGGATGCCCTGCGCATGCGTTCACCTGCCAGCCCTGCCCCTGAGGACCCTGCCACCCCACAGCAACCATCCCACCTGCCTCCTTGCTGAGAGCCATGTCTACCTTCCGCAGCTAAGCTTCAAACTGTCCTCTCCCGCTAGTAGGAGTCTTGGGGCTGACTAAGACCCTGCCCCCTGGTTCTCCCCTTTTCACGCCATGGAATGAGGAGATACGGCCCTGCACAGCTGCAGAGATGGGTTTTTCTATGAACCCCCTTCATCAGCCTCTTGCTGCTCTGGGTGGGGAGGGTGAGGAACAGCCCTTCCCTGGGACCCCCAGAGGTTCCTCTTCACCTGTGCCTTACTCTCCTCTTCCCACTCACCACTTTCTCAGGGCAGGGTCACTTTTGAGGACTCCACACCTGCTCCTCCCAGTTTCTCAAGTTTCCTTGCAACATGTGTGAAGAATTATTTATTTTTGCCAAAGTAGCTACAATAAAAGCCACAGCTTGCTCTCCTTACTTCTGAGCAATTCCTCTGTCTCTGATTGAGGCCAGTGGACATAGCCTGCTTTCCTCAGCTGACCAGTGTTAGGCCTTCCAGAGCTTTGGGGCCTGGCATCTGGGAAACCCTCTCCTATGGCACACCTCTGGTAAAGACCCATAGGTATACTGCTGTTTGTCCTGAGGCCTGCTGATTGACTCTTGGGCACAGTGTTCCAAGGACCAGCAGATGTGGCTAGGATAAACTTCTGTTTGATGCTTGGCATGGTGATGCACACCTTTAATCCCAGCACTCTGCAGAGTTGAAGGCCATCCTGGTCTACATAGTGAGTTCCAGGCCAGCTATGGCTACAGGAAGACCCCGTCTCAAAAAGACCAAAATAAGTAGTAATGATACTAATATGCTGGAGAGATGGCTCAGCAGTTAAGAGCACCGACTGCTCTTGCAGAGGACACAGGTTCGATTTTCAGCACCCACATGGTGGCTAAGAACTGTCTTTAAGCAGTGAGTTCAAGGCCAGCCTGGTCTAGAGTGAGTTCCAGGCCAGCTGGGGCTACAGGGAGACCCTGTCTCAAAACAAAACAAAACAAATAAATAAAAACTAAATGTTCGGCTGGAGTGTAGCTGGGCTGGACTATAGCTCTGTACAGCCCTTGCCTAGCATACACCAGACCCTGGATTCCATCTAGGGGAAAATGTTTACAGAAGGTGTCACCCACACATCCGCTCCACATGGTGACACAGTGAGGGTGTGGGACTTACTTCAGATCCCCATGAAGGGTGAGGTTCCTGGAACCTCTGACGCCTGGGGACCAGACGACACCAGTCCCTGTCCCATGCTGGCATCTGGCCTAAAGTTCTGTGCTTGGCTCTATTCTTCCTGGTTGTCAAATGATTGCCAGGTACATGTGACTTCTCCTGCCAGGACCTGGAAGGGTCTGGAGCACTATAAGGCAGGGTAGAGTGAGGTCCTAACTCATGGGAACTGCTCACCATGCTTTCCAAAAAGTGTCCTCTGCTGGAGTGAGTGCAGCCTGAGAGGATGGGGCCTAGGAGTCAGGGGGTGATGGGACAGAATCATGAGCTGGGGTATCCATTGGATCTTTTTCTCACTGCTCAGCACCTACCTGCCCCTCCCAAAGAGAGGGGAGTGACTGTGGTTGCAGCCCCCAGCCAACAATAACGGTTGGTCTGGTTATGGGACCTGGGACAGGACTGGGAGAGCCGGCCAGGCAGGTCCCCGGCCTGGGCGCCAACCCCCCCCTCCAGGTCCTGTCCTATAAGGCCAGCCTGTTGTGGCTCTTCTTGAGAGGCAAACGGCCACAGGCTCTGCTGCAGGCAGGTGACAGCAAAATCGGCACCCCAGGTGGGTTTAGGGACTTGGTGGGAGGACCCTTAAAGTGGATAGGCTTCTTCCCAAGAAGGAAGGTTGTGTTCCAGGCTTCCAGAAGTTTCTCTAAGAATTCCCCTAGGGGAATCCTGGTCAGGACTGTTCCCCAAAAGGATTGCTGGGGAGACTAAAGTGGTACCCCTCTGCCCCCCCACACACACACGGCTTCTGATACCTTAATTGCCAATGTCTAGTATTAAAACTTAGAACCCACACTAGAAAAGTATAGAGAGAAAGTGGATTCTTCCAGCTCTAGAGACTCAACGTATTTGGTCTATTTCCTGGTTGGCTGTTTCCTACACACAACCCTTAGCGCCCCAAGTCTGGAGCCTCAGGACGGGGTAGAGGTTAGTATTGGCATCCAGCGAACTTGATCCTGCCCAGGAAGGGTCTCAGGGGTGGGAGACTAGACGTCGACCTTGCTGCCCGCGGCGGTTCTCCTGGGAGACCTCGCCACCCCGGGTCGCGCCGCCGGGACCGCACGAGAGGCGGGGACGCGGCGGTACCAGCGCGCTGACGGATCCGCCCGCGCGGGCGCTCCCGGGGTCTCCGGCCTGCAAGGTGGCAAGGTCGCTTCGGCCGGCGGGCTGGCAGGGTCCGAGCAGGGCGGGGCGCGCCGCGCGTTTCCGGGAGGAGCAGGGAGCCGCAGAAGGTGCGGCGGCTCGCAGGTAAGCGTTCGCCTGCAGGTCCCGCGCCGCGCCCTCCCGACCCCCGGCCGGGCGCACCTCCAGGCCGCCGCATGCGGCTGTGTCTGGGAAGACTGTGGGCTTGCACCGCGTCGCAGCAGAACCGGCCAGATTCCAGACGTACGTGGACACGGCCGGCTCGCCACCCCCTCCCGCCCCGCCCGCTGCCCTTCCTCCGGGCTCCTGGGGCCTCCGGCTGGGATGGACGTCCTGTCCCGTGGGGCCCGGGAGCGGTTTGGTTAGCGACCGCGCCAGGCTAAGGCGAGGGGAACAGCCAGGAGGCAGTGGCCCCAGGCAGCTCTGTCCACAAAGACTGAGACAGATGCCAGGTCTGGACTGGAGTCTCTGCTGGGGTGTAGTTTTGAGAAATCCAGGGTCGGTACATTATGCGAACAGGGGGCTTGGGTTACAGGCTGTGCAGTCTCACAAGGGCCTGAAGAGGGTCTCCAGGCGGCCTTTCCGGTGCTGAGAGGGAGGGCTCAGGGGACGGGAGGAGCCCAGAGGCTGTTAAACCCAATATATGCTACATATGCTATCCAGTACCCCGGGTTGGGACCTTGCACCTGCACCCTCGGGGCCTGCATGCCAGGTGGGAGGGGCTGCTGGAGTTCACCTGGTTTGCCAGCTGTCGGGAGGCCAGGGTACTATAGGTTCCAGCCTGGGGCTAAGGAGTTGGCCAGGGGTGACTCAGCCCTCTTCTTTGGTTATTTCTATCTTGGGATCTCCCAAGTCCAGGATGCCCTTTTTCGTCCCAAGCTCTTTCCCCTGGGTGCTACGGGCCTGCCACCCCTTTCCCAGGTCTTCCATAGCTGGAGGTTTACACCCTCACGTTGCGGCCTGGGCCCCATCCTGGGCAGCAGCCTTTCCCGGACTCCCCACCTCCTGTGAAGTCTGGTCCTAGGCAGCCCCTTTGGTGGGGGTCTGCCTCACCCAGCCCAGTGACACCTAGGCCTACAGCACCCCCTCCTGGTCTGTACCCTCTGCGACACTTCCGTTCCTCTCCCTATTTCTTCTGATCTTCTTTTGGCTTTGCAGCATCTTAACAGAGTCAAGACTTGCTCCTATGGCCAGCCCTGGGCAGCCTGGGGCTGGGGAGGGCCAGGAGAAGGAGGAGAAAGAGGGGGCCTCTGCAGGGCATCGAGCAGAGGTGCTGCAGCAGGCCCAGGAGCTCTTTCTGCTGTGTGACAAGGACGCCAAGGGCTTCATCACCAGGCAGGACTTGCAGGTGAGCCCCAGGTCCAAGAGGCTGCCTGGCCCCACGCTGACTTTGGCTGCTCACCCGGTCCTTGTCTGGCCAGGGCCTGCAGAGTGATCTTCCTCTCACGCCTGAGCAGCTGGAGGCTGTGTTTGAAAGTCTGGACCAGGCCCACACTGGCTTCCTCACAGCCCGGGAGTTCTGCCTAGGCCTGGGTGAGCAGGTCTTAGCCTTCTGGAGACCCTCTTCAGGCCCTTGTGGGACTCTGCACAACCTGTGCCCGTCACACCCCTGCAGGGCATTCCCGTGTCTACCGTCAGGCTCCCTGGGAGCCGCACCCCTGTCCCCAGCTGCTGTGCAGTGTGTGGTCCGCCCTCCCCCAATCCCTTCTCTTCTGCCAACCCAGGTGGGGCCTGGAGCTGGCTGTCACCTCCCATTCCCTGGGCCAACAGAACCAGAATAAGGAAGAAAAACAGGAAACTAAGCCCTGAGAGAGGACAGGATATGCTGGGGGTGGGAGGGAGGCGGCTAGGTCAGGGTGGTAACCCACAGTCTGGGTAATCTCTCTTCCACGTCCTTAGGGAAGTTTGTGGGGGTGGAGTCGGCCCAAGACGGGCCCCTCTCGCGGACTCGGGAGGAAACCTTTGAGTCGGGCACCCAGCGCTTTATGGAAGAGGAGGAGGAGGAGGAGGACGAGACATTCCGCACTGCCTTAGAGCAGCTGGGAGTGGCCCGGGTCTTGGGCGAGTGAGTGGAGGCTGGGCTAGCCCCCTGCCCCCGCTTCTGCCCCGCTCCTCAGCGTGCTGTCCACGTTGCCTCCGCAGAATCCCTAGTCCAGGCCAGGGCCTGCTATCTCTGAGAGCGGCCGGGTGTGATTTTCCTCAAGATTTGCATTCAGGAGGCCGCATCTACGGTTGCAGGGTGGGGCGCCGCTGGTACCTGGTCCACTGGCACCTTGGCAGCACACGCACGCGCAGAGGCCTGGCGGGCACGAGCGAGCACGCTCCCTAGGGATGCCTAGCACCGCCAAGGCTCCCGTCCTGGGCTGCGGGGTTCTAGGGGGTGGGGGTCACCGAGGTACCCGCTAGCCCTGGCTCATTCCGCTCGCACCCTGCAGGCAGAGGGCCGTGCGCGCGCTCTGGGCTCGGCTGCAGCGCGAGCGTCCGGAGCTGCTGGGCGCTTTGGAGGACGTCCTGCTGCGCGCGTCAGCGTGTCTGGAGGCGGCGGTCCGGGAGCGCGACGGCCTGGAGCAGGCGCTGCGGCGGTGAGGGCGGGCCTCGCGCGGGCTGGGTCCCGCGGAGGGGGCAAAGGCGAGGCTGGCAGAGGCTCACGCCTGTCGCATCCCGGTTCTCCGAAGGAGGGAGAGTGAGCACGAGAGGGAGGTGCGCGGCCTGTACGAGGAACTGGAGCAGCAGCTCCGGGAACAGCGGCGCCGCGGGCAGAGCCAGGTGGGTCCCCGCGCGTTGAGAACCTCGCCCCCCTCCCCGGCTCCACCTTCCCGGAACTGGTCTTTCTCCCCGAGGGCTCTCCCTCCGGGGGTCTAGGCAGCTGGGTGTCCTGGGAGGCCTCTCGTGCCTCTCCAAGTGCTCCTACGGGCGGTCTCCACCCCTCCACGCCCCACGCCAGCCCCTGCCTCCTCTGCTCCAAGGGAAGGCTCACGTGCGGTCGTGCATCCCAGAACCTGCCTCGGGAGGAGCAGAGGGGCCGCCTGGAGCTGGAGCTGCAGACCCGGGAACAGGAGTTGGAGCAAGCAGGCCTGCGGCAGCGGGAGGTAAGTTTCTGTAGGCTCACGCCTGGGTCCCGGCACATTCTTAGCTGCCTTGGGGGTTCCCTGTGCCTCAGGGACAAGGAGCAGGCGTGGGACTGGAGGTTCGCCACCCTGCACCCCAACATTTCTCCAGCTGGAACAGCAGCTGCAAGCTCGGACTGCAGAACAGCTAGAGGCTCAGGCTCGGCACACTCAGCTGCGTGGAGCCTACGAGGCACTCCGTGCACAGCTGGACCAGGCACAGGAACAGCTTAGCAGACTGGAGGGGGAAGCACAGGGCCGGCAGGAGCAAACCCAAAGGTGTGGGGGAGTGCCGGTTGGGAGGGCAGAGGGCCAGGAGCCATCTCCCACCCCCTGCATCTGGACCACCACCTTCCACCCACAGAGATGTGGTTGCTGTCTCCAGGAACATGCAGAAAGAGAAACTCAGCCTTTTAAGGCAACTGGAGCTGCTGAGGTGGGTCAGGCCTGGGCAATGTGTGTGTGGTCTGACTCCCAAATATTCTTGACTTCTGCCTCATCCCGCTGGAAGTCCTTATGTTTACCCTCTAGCCTGCAGGCTGCAGTCCTCTGGACCAAGGGAAACCAGCTCATCTTCCCCATTCAAGGCTCTGCGTCCTCTAGAGCTCATACTCCTTTTTTTAGGGAGCTGAATACGCGACTCCGAGATGAGAGGGATGCCTGTGAGACCAAGCTGCTGAGCAGCAGCCACAGGAAGGCTCTAGCTATAGCTCACAAGCCTGGGCCCGCCTGCTGCTGCTGCTGTGGCTGGGCTCGGCCCCCCAGACGGGGCTCTGGCCACCTTCCTAGTGCCTGATGACCAGCCCCACACGATCTGAAGTAGCTGCTCCTAGAAGGGGACTTTGTCTGTCTGCTCAGTATGTGGGCTCTACCTGGACAATGTCAACTGCAGGAAAGAAGATGTGAAGGAAACAACTTGACTGTGGTCAGAATCTCTGTCTCCCATGGGTACACCTGTCAGCCTCCTTCCTGTTCTCATTTGTGCTCAGCAACAACAAAACTTTCCAATAAAGTTCACTGACCACTATGCACTCCTTGGCTTTCTGTGTGTCCGGGTGCCACAGTGCATGCATGAGGTGTCCATGGTGCAAGGTGACATGGGAGAGATTTAGACATGGCACACTGCCCTGTCATCCTGGGAGTGTGGGTCACTGTGTGTCTGTGTGTTCTGTGTCCTGCTCCCTCACGGCTGAAGCTCCAGGGACTCAAGTTTCAGTAGTGGTCCATCCCCGTGCCAGTCGTCCTGTGGGAAGCTCCTTATTCTGTGGTCAGCGCTCTGGTTCAGGTCTTCTCTCTCACCCCCCAGCGACACTAGACTTTGTGCCCTCCAGACTGGGGTCCTCTCCTGTGGATCACCATGCTGTCGCGGCGTCCTCCACACTGTATCCCTCTCCGGCATCGCCCCAGTAGCTGCTCCTTGACCTACTCCAGGCCTATCTGTTGCGATTCTGCATCCTCAGAGTGTTTCCCCTGGCTGAGCCTGGAGGAGGACGCGGTCCTGGCCACAGTCCAGGGCCTCTGGCTAGCTGGGCGCCACCCCTTCCCCCGGCTCTGCTTCCCACTCAGTTCCTCTTCTCTGGGTGGCGGTTCTTGTTGAAGACCGGTGTCCAGGTGGCAGCTCTCCTGAACCTCGGACCCAGCAGGACCCCAGGTCTCGTGGAGGAGCAGCTGGGTCTGCCGCGGGTCCCAGCATCAACCAGCCAGGACCTGCCCAGCCCAGGCCAGCCGTAGGCGGGGCTGCGCCCGGGGCGGGGTCGCGGGTGGGGCGAATCCTCGCAGGCCCGGGGCCGCGCATTCTCCGCGCTGGGGAGCCACCGCCCCCGCAGCCGCCGCCCGGCTGGGATTCCGACGCTCGGTGGGTGAGTGCGGCGCGCTGGGCCGCGGGCGGGGAGCGGAGTCCCAGCCCGGGCGTCCCGGGGTCTCGAGGCCTGGGGAGGTCTGGGAGGCCGCGCCCGTTGGACGCGGCGGCAGGCCCCTTCCGGAAGGAGCCGGGAGCCTGCGGCCTGGCGGGTAGGAGTGCCAGAGGGAGGGCGCGCTGCGGGGTTCCGGGCCGGGCCGGGCCGAGCGGCCCCTTTCTTGCGGAAGCCGGGAAGTCTGAGCACCCAGCCCATTGTCCCTGGACGGGGGCGGGTGACTTCTCGGGTACGCGGGGATTCTGCACCCGCCGGCTGCAGCGAGTCCCGCGTCTCCCGGCCCGCCCGGCAGCCCGGAGGGGTCGGGAGCTGGTGGACCGCGGTGTGTCCAGGCCGCAGGTCTATCCCTTCCCGGGATTCGGTCTGCGGTCTGCGCGGAGGGCCACGGCTGGCTGTGTCTGCGCCTCCGGGCCTGGCCGCCAGCTTGCTCGGCGGCGGGGCCTGTGGTGCCCTGCTCCAGCCCGGGGTGCAGGTCTGACTTCCAAGGGGGGACACTTAGTGTTTTCTTTCCCAGGCCTCTGACGCTGCTGTCGGGTGGGGGAGGGGCAGTGATGGTCTGGAGGGTGGGGCGCCCGAGGCGTTTGGCCCCTCCCAAGACCGTGCTCGCCAGCCTTGTTCTCTGCCCCACCCTGGTCCAGACGAAAATACCACGCCTGGCCGTTGGGCCTCCCTCCAGACCCTGTGGCTCCGGAAGCCATTCGGACACCCACTGCTTTGGCCATCTCAGGAGTGGTAAGATCCCACCTGCAGGAAGCCACACCTGCAACTTGTGACTTGTTCCTGCCAGAGTCCTCCCGACCTATAGAGGTGAGTGCTGGCGGGAAGAGCCAGAGGCAGGCGGCAGGTGAAAGTCCTGTCTGGAAATGTGGCCCAGGGCGCTCAGCTGAGGTCTGCAGGGCAGTCTTGAGTGGAGTCTCAGTTGCAGACACTAGTATGCCTGAGGGCCTTGTGGGGGAGGGGCATGGCCCCTTCTGTGGGCCCTGGGGTGCGGCCCCCGAGTCTGGAGGGGAGTTTGCCATATAGGCCCCGCATACCAGCGCCTCTATTGTCTTGGGAACCAGCGCTGTTCAGAGCCCTTGTGAGAGGCCTGGCCAAGGCTGGTCTGAGCTCCCTGTCCGTCTGCCACATTTGATGGGTCTGAGTGTAGGTTCCTGCCAGCCTGTGATGGGAAACCCAGGGATTGCCATGGGGTGGCAGTCCACAGGAGTGCACCCTGAAGGTCTTCGGGGCCTCCTTCCTTCCCCTAGCTGCCAGTGAGGGTTGAGTCAGCGGCTGATGGTTGGGGGTCCTCCATGACAGTCCCAGTATGGGCACCAGGGTGTGTGACTGCAGGGGGTCAGAGCTCCTGATCAATTGTCCAGGAAGTGACTCATGTCTGGTTCCTGGGAAGGCTCCTCTGTGAAGATGGCTGGTTCAGCCCAAACCACAGTACCAGTCTGGGCATTGCTGGGTGGTCTCCTTCTTGTACCCCTTGTGTCAAGCCTCCTTTGCAGCTTATTGTACCCATCTGACCCTTTCCCCCCTCCCTAGGCCCAGGATGGGGGAGTTCAATGAGAAGAAGACAACATGTGGCACTGTGTGCCTCAAGTACCTGCTGTTCACCTATAACTGCTGCTTCTGGGTGAGGAGGGGTGCTGCCTTCTCTCCATCTCCCCATCCTCCCGGAGGCCTGGCCTAGGGCTCCACCCCAGCTCCCAGACCCAGGCCAGATGTGGTGACCATGGTACACTTCCTGCAGCTGGCTGGACTGGCTGTCATGGCAGTGGGTATTTGGACACTCGCCCTCAAGAGTGACTACATTAGTCTGCTGGCCTCAAGCACCTACCTGGCCACAGCCTATATCCTGGTGGTGGCTGGTGTTGTTGTCATGGTGACTGGTGTCCTGGGATGCTGTGCCACCTTCAAGGAGCGGCGGAACCTGCTACGCTTGGTCAGCAGGGCCTGGTGGCATGCTGGGGGGAGTGGTGGGGCAGGGCATGCTTGTGGGGTGTCTCTGTAGCCTGGGACTGGTTCTGGGACCTCACTTGGGTGAGCCACTGCAGACTGCCCCTGCTGTGCTCCCTGGGGTACCCGAGCTGGACCAGCTGAGGAAGCACACCAACTCCTAAGAAGCATCGGAGCCAGGCAGCCCTTCCGTCCCTGTTCACCTGCTGCCTGTAACCCTCCGTCTTGGCCTCTTGGGTGGGGGCTTGGCTTTGTGGTGCTCTGGCACTGGGAGCCCCCCTCACTGGGACTTTGCCCCTCAGTACTTCATCCTGCTGCTCCTCATCTTCCTGCTGGAAATCATCGCTGGCATCCTGGCCTATGTCTATTACCAGCAGGTAGGGCCTGTGGAACATGTGCACAGGAGGGGGACCCCAAGGCTGACGGGTTGAGAATCTCACTCCAGGCTGGCCTTGCTGTGCTCACCGCACTGGCAATCTCCAGTCCTGCCTAGCCCACTGAACACAGCTCTGGCCTTCCACCCTGGGCCTTCTCCAAATCCTGGACTCTCCCAGCCCCACCTTTTGAAGTCTCAAACTTTTACCTCACTCCCAGCTGAACACAGAGCTCAAGGAGAATCTGAAGGACACCATGATCAAGCGATACCACCAGCCAGGCCAGGACGGTGTGACTGCAGCTGTAGACAAGCTGCAGCAAGAGGTGAGTGTCCTGAAGGGGTGTCCCTGGGACTCCCTCTCCCTTCAGGTGTGGTGGTCTGAGCTGGCACACCCCAGGGTTCATCGGGGTACATCTTGCAGTTCCACTGCTGTGGCAGCAACAACTCAAAGGACTGGAGAGACAGTGAGTGGATCCGCTCTGGTGAGGCAGACAATCGTGTGGTCCCGGATAGCTGCTGCAAGACGGTGGTGACCGGTTGTGGTAGGCGGGATCATGCCTCCAACATCTACAAGGTAGAGGTAAGTGGGTGCCTGGCAAGGGCTAGACTGACTAGGGAGCTGGCAATGTCCACTGAACACCCTGTATCCCATAAGGGTGGCTGCATCACCAAGCTGGAAACCTTCATCCAGGAGCATTTGCGGGTCATTGGAGCTGTAGGCATCGGCATTGCCTGTGTGCAGGTAGGGTCATGGGGGTGACTCAGTGGGAACACTGGGGTGGCTGGTGGCTCATGGCCCTGCTCATACCCTCCTGGCCCTACAGGTCTTTGGCATGATCTTCACCTGCTGCTTGTACAGGAGCCTCAAATTGGAACACTACTGATCACCGTGCCTGGCTGTCTGCTGGGTCCCACCTGACTACTGAGTACTACTGAGTTAGACTGCTGACTGCCAGGGAAGTGGCCATACTCATGCCCTCCTCCCCTGCCATCACTGACCCCTGGTGACCCCACCTGGGGTAGCTTCAAGTGCCTTTCACTGCACACTAGAGTCCCGAAGCTTGAGGCAGGGTCACGGGGAAGAGGAGGATTGTGTACCCGTGTTGGGCCAGGCCTTGCTGGTAGAGTAGGGTTTAAAATTTTAACAAAAGTGCCTCTTGCCCACAGGCTCCCTCCCTTGGGGCTGTAGCAAGTTGAGGGGAATCTGGCCACACTACCTGTAGGGTGGCCAGACAGGAGGGGGCCGTTAGGGTAGGGTAGGTATAAGGACTGTCTCTTAGGCCAGGCATTCTGCATGTCTGATGGGTGTCACTGGAACTACTTGCTCCGAACAACTTGGGGAAGTTGAGGGGGACCCCATCCTGAAATCCATGCCCTACTTGTTCTCCGCAGGCCTCTCTTGCTCCCAATAACGTCAGCCCTGGCTTCTTCCCACTACTGTTAACACTATGCAGAATGGCCTGCATTCCTGCACACTGCTGAAACATCCCTGTGTAGGGCATGCACTTCCCCCACTCCCCCTTTTTAATCTACCACTGTATTTGATGTCCACAGCTGCTCCTGCCACCTAACAGGTGCTCAATAAATGTGTGAACTGTTGGGTCAGCTTGCTGATAACACAGGTGGGGCTAGACTGCCCGGAGCATACATTAGTTATAGGCCAGTATGCTCAGTGTCAGGGACAATAGGCAGACCTCTGGCAGCTGGAGAGCTGGCTCAGGTGTGGTTTGGTCTTTCAGCCACTAGAGGGCAGAGCATGTGAATTGGGGACAGGGCCTAGGTAGGTGAGAGGGATACTTCAAAATTCTGTAGGTTGGGAAGCCAGGAGAGGCACCCATGCAGAGAAGTGTGGAGCTGCAAGTTGGAGACAAGCCCTGCGGCTTCTGGGGCTGCCCCAGCTCCTGTTCCTCGGGCTTAGCATGTTGGGGCATTGGACAGCCAGTCATGAATCTGCCCAAAGAGCTGCTTTGCTGTTCCCTGCAGCCCCACACTGGTGCCAGCTGAAGGGGTGGGGCACCAGGCCCCCCCCCAGACTCCATCCCAAGGCAAAACCTCACCACACTCTTAAGCCTGAAGGGGACAGATGGACACAAAGGCCCTGGGGCACTTAATGTAAACACCAAGGTGCCAGGGTCATCCTCTGAGAATTTGGTTAAGGGGCAGGGATACCTTGCTACTGGGCTTAAGAGGGTTCTGCTCTAAGACCCTCAGCCTTGGCAACACACAGCTGATGTTCTTTGGTACAGGGTGTGATGCCAGGGACCCCAGCACTCTCAACATTCCAAAGGAACATCCTCCCTAAGCACAGGCCTTGCCTTGTGGTCTGACGTAGCCACATCCATCCTGCTAACCTTTGAACAGTGGCAGAAAGAAGGCCCTTAGGAGAGCAAGGCGGTCCAGGCGCTACCTAGTGGATCAGACTGGTCAAGACCCATCAAACTGAGGGTTCTCTCTTCCCCAAACTCTGTCTAAAGAGTAAAGGGTTGGGGTTGGAGAGATGGCCTAGCGGTTAAGAGCACCGACTGCTCTTACAGAGGACCCGGGTTTGATCCCCAGCACCCACATGGCAGCCGAAAACCGTCTGAAACTCCAATTCCAGGAGAACTCCAATTCCAGGGGAATCCAAGACCCTCTTCTGAGCTCTGTGGCATTGCACGACACGGGTGCACAGACCTGCATGCAGACAGTACATTCATACACATACAGGGAAAAAAAAAAAAGGGGTTGGAGCACTTGGGAGGCAGAGGCAGGCGGATCTTTGTGAGTTCAAGGCTAGCCTGGTCTACAGAGTGAATTACAGGACAGCTGGGGCTACGAAAAGACAAAAAAAAAAAGAGTAAAGAGTTGGGTTGAGACCAGAGAAACAGAAGCAAGGGTTTCCCACCATAAGAGTGGACTATATAGGCATGATCTACAAAGCTAGGCCTGTTGGTGGTTCTGCAAAGATCTTTACTGGTCAGTTCCTTCCAGGGTAGGACAATTCACCCACAGGGCTGCAGTCAGGCACTGCACTGGCCTCCCTAACACCTCAGGTTCAACCCGGCATGACACAGACTGTCCATGGCCAGCAGAGCAGAAGGGTGTGCTCCGTGGTCATCACTTCTCCAGAGGTGCATAATTGAGCAGCTTTTCAATCAGGTCCACGTGTGCTAGCAGCATGCGGCGACAGCAGTACCGCTTCAGGCCCAGGGCGTCCAGGGCATCCCTGGACAGAGGAGAGTGAGTATTGAGTCTCTACAGTCTGCATAAGCCTGGAGCCACCTCTAACAGACTTCTGGGTATTGTTGCAGATGACAAGGTGAGGTACCAGCTTGTTTTCAGAGAGGGTTTTTTTGTCTTTTTGAGACAGGGTCTCCCTGCAGTCCCAGCTGTCCTGGAATTCACTATGTAGACCAGGCTGGCCTTGAACTCAGAGATCCGCCTGCCTCTGCCTCCCAAGTGCTAGGATTAAAGGCGTGCACCACCAGAGAGGGTCTTTATCCCTGGCTGGCCTGGAACTTCCTTTGTTGACTCACAGATAATCTGCCTGCTTTAGCCTCCAGAGTACTGGGATTAAAGGCGTGTGCTACCACACCCAGCCCAAACCAGTAAGGTTTAATTTCTCCCGGACCCAGTTGTCAGCTTGAGAGGCTTCTACCCAGGTCAATATGCCAGTGGCTTAACACCCACCCACCCACCCACCTTCCCACCTCCTCCCAAACTGCAGAGCGAATCTCCTGGGATTGTATCACGGGCCTGGCTGGAAAAGATTCAAGACTTGTAAAGTCCTAGTGTGGCTCAGTGTGGTGGCCCCTAACTTTAAAGCCAGCATTCGGGAGGCAAAAGGCACACAGAGTGAGTTCAAGGCCAGCCTGGTCTACATAGCCAATTCCAGGCCAGCTGGGTAGGAAGGAGTCCTTGTCATCAGACCAGCGCAGGTTGTAGCACATGCCTTAATCCCACCATTGGGAGAGACAGCAGGCGGATCTTGTGAGTTCAAGGCCAGCCGGGTCTACATAGTTCCAGGGACAGCGGGGCTAAGGGAGACCACCGTCTCAAAAAAAAAAAAAAAAAAAAAGCAAAAACCCCACCAAAATAAAGTCCTGATGTGTGCGTTAGTCACCCCGTAATCCTCCGCCCAAACCGCAGCCCACCACCCCAGTCTCCCTCCGAAAGCCGGCGCGGCGCGCCCGCCGATCCTCCATCTTCAGAGGGTCCACGCATCCCGCAGCCCAGGACACCAGCTTGCAACCCGTCGTTTAGGCCTCCTATTCCACGATCTCCGGTCTTCCTCCACCCCAGTTCTCCGTTCCTGGACCCCCACCGCACCGCACCACCCATACCCCGAGCCCCTTTGCTCCAGCAGCTCAGTCCTGCCTTCTCAGCGCGGCCTGGCGGCTTTCTGCTCGCCCCCGCCCCTAGGACCCTTTGCTCCAGGACCCCAGCTCGGCCTCTCGCCCCGATCCAAGGCTCCCACGCCCGGCCCTCCCGGCCCCGGCCCCGCCGCAGACTTCCCCTCGCTCCGTCCCAGGCCGGCCTCCTCCCCGCAGGCCCGGTGCTCACCCCTCGGTGTACTCGGCCTGCAGCAGCCCCAGGTAGGCTTCCCACTTGTTACCGACGATCTTGCCGCAGGTGAAGCAGCGCACCGGGATGATCATGGCGGCGTGTGGCTCGCAGGCCGCCCGCAGCAGCTCTTTAAGCCCCACCCCGGGAGCTCCCACCGCGCGGGGCTCAAGTCACCGAGCTCCGCCCCGAGTCCGCCCCCGTCGCCCCCCGTCCGCCTCCTGCCCGTCTGGGAAAGGACGCGGCCGGGGCCAGGTTCTTGGCGCGCGCACGCGGGGCCCCTGGGGTGCACGCGCCGGCGGCCAAGCCGGGGCGCCCCCGCCCGCCGCGGTGGTACATCCCGAGCTACGGCGTCCCGGCGACGCCGAAAGGTCTGCGGCGGCGGCGGTTCGCGTTTCTCGTGTCTGCGTGACTGACAGCTGCGCAGCAGAGCTGAGGTAGGCTGCGCGCACAGGTACCGCGGGCCGCTAGTCCGGACCCGAACAGGACGCGGGACTTGAACAGAAAGCCGAGAAAGTGGTGTCGGGGCGGGGCGCGGCCGCTCGTGGGTGCGCGGCCGTCTAGGGTCCCGGACCTGGAGTCCTCCCCGGGTGCCCCGTCCCGGTCCCCTCCCTGCGGTGCCTCGTCCCCTTCCTGGGTGCCCTGTCCGGGTCCCCTCCCCGGTCCCCCGTCCCGGTCCCCCGTCCCAGTCCCCTCTCCGCGGTGTCCCCGGGCCGTGGACTTTGCGGTGTCCGCTCCCGCCCGACGGTGCAGGACCGTTGTCTGCAGCCCAGTGACCCGGGCCCTCCCCACGCGCACAGCCGTCCGTCCCCTTCCTAGGCGGGGAGGGCTCCAAGCGCCTTTCCCCAGGTCCACCCATGACCCCTTTGGAAGGGCAGGTAGTCCGGGAGGCGTTGTGGATGCCACCCTAGGCGCTGATTCTATAACCTCCTTCTCTGGAGACTGTGCAGGCTGGACCGCGGACGGCCACAGGTCTGCCTTGGCTGCAGCGGACCCGAGGACATCAGGGAAGGGATGGGGTGCAGTGTTGGTAATCCTGGCTGCCACAGCTTGGGAGGGATGGGGCAGCCGGCTGTGAGAAGCTGGGGAGGCCCCACATCATGGGGTCTAGTTGGAGTGAAGCCTCTGGGAGTCCCAAAGAGCTGCCAAATGCTCCTTGGGGCAAACCTTGGACTCTGGTCTTAATGACAGGGGACGTCAAGAAGTGGATCCAGGGTCGTGAGTGGGGCTGGCTCAGAGCCACTGCCCACTTGGGGGTTGTGCCTTTCCCCCCTCTCCGCTGTCATCCTGGACAGCATTTGCCATCCCCCATGAAGCCACGTGCAGAGCCGCGAGCCAGGCTACTTCCCAGTCCTGTCCCCTCCCCCAACATCCTGCTGGCCTGAGGGGCAGCAGGGGCCGGTGACTCACTGTGGCCTGGGGTCAGACTCAGGCTCTGCTTCCTAGACTTCGGGTGGCCAGAGGTGAGAGAGACAGGGATCCGGGATGGGGGATAATCTATGGCGTGGATCCGAGGGACAGGGTGGGGGGCAAAGCTTTGAGGCTCGGTTAGGTCCTGGTCCTTCCCTTGCCCCTGGAATACTTGTTTACTTAGGGAGAGTTGGGGAGTGAAGCCTGTACCAAGTTGACATTCCTGGAATTCCGTGTGTGTGTGTGTGTGTGTGTGTGTGTGTGTGTGTGTGTGCGCGCGCGCGTGCGCATTGCAGGCTAGGACACACACACACACGCACACACACACACACACAGAGGCACTTGTGTACACAAGCCCACCAGCTTTCCGGTGCCTTTGGGGGAGTACCCTCTCCCAGTTCCTGCTCTCGCTCCCTGGATTCATACAGCACAGGCTAGAGAATCCCACCCAGGCTGACTATTTTCTCTCATCTGCTCCTCTGAGGAGTGTGGGGAGTAGGGGGTGGGCGAGTGCTGTCAGTCAACTCTGTCCAGAACCCTGACCAGGCTCCCAGGACCCTCACCCCCCTTCTCGACCCTCCCTTTCCTTCCCTTTCCCTAAGTAGTGTTGGGACTCCATTTTGGAGTTCAGGTACTGTGGTGGGGGCTGACTGGACCCCAGGGGGAAGGCTGGTGATGATGGTGCCAGAGCAGAGACACTGGGTTCCTGAGAAAGGGTGGAGGGCCCACGGGGGGTAGGGAGGTGTGCTTACATGCAGTTTCTAACACACTGGCCACAGTTCCTCCCAGAGGAAGGGTCACTTCAGGGCAGGGGACAAGGGGAAACCCGTGATTGAAGATTTTGCTGCCCAGTCCCTCCCTTCCATGGGCGTCGCCCTGGAAACAGCCAGCCACAGGAGGGTGCTTGCTGGGCAGTGGGGTGGAGCACTGGGCAGGAATTCAGCTGACCTTGCCCCCTGGACTTGGATCACAGCCTTAAATTCTCCATCTGTAAAACTCTGCTGGGACCAGAAGCCTCCACTGAGAGGGTCCCAATTCACCCACCATGGTGCTGGCCCTGAGCTGGGGTGGGGGTGGCAATGATGACTACCCCCGAGAAACCCTGGCCCTATGATCTCTGGCTTGTTCATCTGGTGCCTTTTACCCCTGGGGTATGCTGTATGTAGCAAATGGGGGGTGAACATGCACACTCTCACACCTCACAGTGCAAGGTCAACTCCAGGCCATAGCTGCTGCTACACACACACTGTCTGGTCCATAATGCCCAAGGTAGTCTCCTCATTCTTGGAGCCTGTGTCTGAGACTGAAGTGTTTCTAATCCAAGGACCCTTGGGGCATAGTGGGGCAGGGGTACTTGGGGCCTACAACCTGAGCTGTACTAGCTGCCTGGGGTGCCCCCTGGGTCCTTTTGCCTCTGCTCCCACATGAGCTCTAGCAGAGAAATGCCAGAGGGCAAGGGGCATGAAGTGGAGGGAAGATGCTGAGCTTGGGTGTGGCCAGAGGGCCCACAAGGAAAGACTGGGATCCTTTTGGTGCTTCACTGCAAGAGAGCTGCTCCCCAATCCCCTGTCCTCTCTGTCCCTGAATTAGTAGGAGGCTGGAGGTGTGTCTTCAGTCCCCTTTAGGCTCTGTGTGTGGTTCTCCTCTGCCTCTTGGTGGGAGTTGGGAGCTAGCCAGGGCCAGGGTTGGGGTCTTAGGGCAGGCACTGGGGGCCCTGCAGGGGCTGAAGCCACAACAGGAGGGACACCACAGCCTGTTTGTGTTGGCACAGCTCTCTCTTCCTCCTCGAAGCAGCCTGGGAGGCTCCAGGGTGGGTGAGCTGTGAATGGTTTGGAGTTAGGGTCCAAACAAGCTCCTGGGGCCAATTCATGCAGCCACCACATTGAGGGGCCCGTTCCTCTGGCAACCACCTGCCCCAGGCAGCTATGGTCAAACTTTATATATACTTTAATTTTATGTGTATGAGTGGATTGCCTGTATGTAAAGTGTACCCGTGTCATGCAATGCCCACGAAGGTTAGAAGAGGGCATTGGATCCCTTGGAACTGGAGTTAAGTCTGTTGTTAGGTGCCATGTGGGTCCTCTGCAAGAGCCAGTGCTCTTAACCACTGAGCCATCTCTCCAGCGCCCTGTGGTCAAACTCTTATCTGGAGTTTGAGGAAGTCCTTTTTTTTTTTTGTCTTTTTGAGACAGGGTCTCCCTGGAGGAAGTCCCTTTTTGAATGGGAACCTGGCCTGGTCAGGTATGTATCCTTGGTCTCCTTGAGGTCCATGCCCCTGGGGTTCCACGCATTCATACCAGGGTAGTCTTATTTGGGGGCCCTGATGGCAAATGGCCTCTACGAGCACTGTAGCTGGGCACTGGCCCAGGTTGTTGAAGAAGACACTCCTGGCTCAGATGTAGTGGCCTTGTTTATGGCCCCTCACTGTTATTGGTCACCCTGGTGAATTCTGGACTTGGCAACAAAAGTGGGCCAAAGGAAGGGCACAGAGTTCAGCGGGCAGCGTCCTGAATACTGGATTCAGTGTGGAAACCAGTCCAGCTTTCCTTTGCTCCAGGAACTTTGGGCACTTCCTGGGGAGCCCTTCCGATCACCTCGAAGTCTCAGCTACTCTAGGAAGGAGAACTGGGGCTCAGTATGGCTGCTCCTGGGCTCCCCTGGATACATCTGTCAGCCTAACAGCTCTAATTCTTGGTGCCAACTGCTGCCCCTAGAGGGCACCATGGGGAACTGCAGCTCTAGCCCCCAAGGCAGTATATGTCCAAGGGATACACGTGACCAGGTGGACAGCAGGCTTATTTATGTACTACTGCTTGGGGATTCAGCTATTCAGCTGTATGGTGACTGTCTCTGACTCTGGGCTGTAGGCATGCCTCCAGAGAGCTGCTCTGCCAGCTAGCCCCATTGGGTTTATGTCAATATGGTTTTTGTTGTTGCAGTTTGTTTATTTTGGTATTTTTGAGAAAGGGTCTCGTCTCCCTGTAGCCCCAGCTGGCCTGGAATTCCCTTTGTAGACCAGGCTGGCCTTCAACTCATAGAGATCCGCCTGCCTCTACCTCCCAAGTGCTGAGATTAAAGGCGTGCACCACCAGTTATTATTATATATATATTTTTTGTAGGGGGGCCTGGGTTCTCTGGTCAGTCCTGGGCTCTGTGGCTCATCTTTCCACCTGTACCCAGACACTTACATACCTGCTTATAATCATGATGCCACTGTAGGCACCCCATCCCCAGCCCTGAGTGTGTGGCTGCCTCCGTTAGGCCAAGGGGGAGAGGGCCAGGGGCCACGGGTCACTAGGTGTCTTTTCAGGCCACTTGCTGCCACCTGCTCTCTAGGCAGAGCTTGAAGGCTGTGGGTCTTTGCTGGGCTGCAGGTCCAAGTCTGGCCGTTTCCTGGGTTCCAGACACATCAAAGAACCCTCTAGGGAATGACAGGGTGGGGGCCATGGGAAGCCCCAGGCTGAGCAGGCACTTCCTGTACTTCCTGGGGCTCCCCTGTGCCCACGTTTATGGACTGGAACCTGGGCATGAAGCACTGGGGACTGGGGTTCCAGCTCCCCACAATGTCCTCTGGGGAGCAGCAGCAGGCTGGTGCCTGGAGCCTGGGTGCTAGAGCCAGAGCTAGAGTTGCAGATCTCGAGGCATCAGAGGTTCCCACTCAGCTGTAGCCCCTCCTTAGTATGTCCCTTTAAGAGATGGTCAGCTTTGTGCACGGACACCCCTCCTTTCCCTCCTCTCTTCCCCTGCCTCCCTCAGGGACCTTTGTGTGTTTTTTTGTTTTTTTTTTATTTTTTCTTTTTATTTTTTTCTTTTTAGTTTTACCCTTTTTTTGGTATTTTTGAGACAGGGTCTCCCTTTTAGTACCAGGTGTCCTGGAGCTCGCTCTGTAGACCAGGCTGGCCTGGAATCCACAGAGATCCACTACCTCTTCCTCCCTGTGATTAAAGGCATGCGCCACCACGCCTGGCCCTCAGGGACCTTTGAAGGGACCTCCTTTCCCCATTCTGCAGTTTCCAGGCCTGCTCCTTGGGGCAAGACACCACCGTTGTGACCACCTTGGTAACAGGGATGGTTCTGGTCACAGCATAGAGCTAGTGGGCTCTGTGGCTCCCTCCTGGCCTCTGGTGGCAGATGTCGAGTCCTGGCCACATGCTACTTTATGGCCCACACCTTAGGGGCATCTTTAAAAATTATTTGTCTGTTTTGTCTTCATGTTTGTGAGTGCACCCCATGTTGTGAGATGCCTGTGGAGACCTGGAGAGGTCATTGGCCACCTTAGAACTGGAATTACAAATAGTTGTTAGTGGCCATGTAGGTGCTGGGAATAGAGCCCAGGTCTTCTGCAAGAGCACCCAATGTCTTAGCACTGAGCCATCTCTCCAGTCCCTTGGGGCTCTTTTGATCTGCACCCTTTGGTAGGGCTGGAGCTCAGAGATAGGTGTGGGATGGGGCCCAGCTCAGGGAGGCCACCTTCCCATCTTCGATTGTGGGCATGGCTGGTGTGTATCTGGGCACACCTGCAAGGGATATTGTCTGTTCGTCTGGGAGGAGTTGGGGTTCTCTAGCTGCAGGCTGACTCTTCTTGAGCTGGTCAAAGTGAAATTCATGGCTCCTTGTTTTGAAGTTAGAGAGAATTTCGGGATGGGGCCCGGGGCTAGGATGGAATCCGACCTTGTTTCCTCACCCTGGTTGACTAGACTGGATGTTGAGTGTTCAGTGAGCACTCTGGGCCTGCAAGGAGCTGGCGGGGCTCTTTGGCATTTTTCCTGTGCTGCTCTGGTCCTGTAGAAAACCTTGTGGACACCTCACCCTCCCAGGCACTGTGGGTTCCCTAAGGTGCTTAAAAGCCAGAGCTGCCCCAAGTTGCTACCAACAACTGGGCTACCCTCACTCTAGGGCCTTAGCACACCCCTCGCATGACTGGCGCTCTGTCGGGCCTGTCGGGGGCTATCCGGGCTGTGGGTTTGGGGCGGAGAGCTGCTGGGGTCTCATTCCCAGACCAGCCTCTTCAAATGCTTCCCCTGCCCTTCCAGGCCCTGGAGGATGGCGAGGGAGGCGCCCGGGGTCGCTGCGATTGGTCGATGGGGCGGGGTCCTCACGGGGCGGGGCTGCGTGGGATTGGCAGGGCGCAGCGGGCGGGTGGGCAGGTGTCTGGCCACCGCGGGTCGGAGCTGAGCCGGGGCCGGAGCGGGGCCGGGAGCGGGGCCGGGAGCGGGGCCGGGAGCGGGGCCGGGAGCGGGGCCGGGGCCAGGGCGGAAGCGGGACCGAAGCCTGCCTGCGCGGCGGGCATGGGGCGTCCCGGGGCAGCGGGCGCGGGGCGCTGACAGCGGCTGTAGCGGGCGCGCCTGGCGGCCGAGCCCGGCCTCCTCTGCGCGATGCGCCGCTCGAGCACAGACGAGTCCACGTACCGGCGCAGCCCTTCTCCGGAGGGCAAGGAGCCGGGCTTCGCGCACGGCGGCCCCTTCCGGCGCTGCAGCAGCCTGTATGGGCGCGGGGGCGCGGGGGACGCCGGGGACTCGGGGGGCAGCTTCTTCGGCCTGCACACGAACCCTGGCCCCAAGGCGGCCCAGGCCCGCTACACGACGCCCAAGGGCAACAAGTACGTGGTCTTCTACCTGGACCTCTCGTTCATCTTCCTCCTAGAGCTGAAGCGCTGCAGCATGGCGCGCGGCTGCCTTCAGGGCGTCAAGTACCTCATGTTCGCCTTCAACCTGCTCTTCTGGGTAAGTGCGGGAGCCGGGAGGACTGGGGAACACTGCTCTCCCAGCGACTGTCTGGAACCCTCCCCCTCCCCTGTGGAGACGAGAGTGTGCGTGCAGGCACGTGTGCACTGGATAGGTGGTCGGAGCGCGATGCGCCTCTACTGGGCTGGAGAACCCAGTCACAGCCTGTGTGCACCACCAAGGATGCCTCTGAGCCTCATCCCCGCCCCCCCTCTGCAGCCAGCATCCTTGCCTCGCCCCCTTCCCGCCCGCCCCGCCCCTCATGGGAGGCCGACCCACCAAGCCCTGATCCCCCAGGAGCCAGAAGAAGGGTGAGGGTGTGTGCACTGCCCTAACGCTTTGGGTCTACTGAGGTGTCCCGTACTCTGGCCAAGGCCTCCCATGACCGTGGATGGCACCTAGCTCCCTGCCATCCCAGTAGAGACTCTTAACTTTTGCTGTGATGCCCTGGGATTGCTCAGATGTGGAGCAATGTTCAGGTGGAGCACAAGATGGTGGAGCAGACCTGCAGCTTAGATGGAGGGTGGTGTGCATACTGTTACCCCCCACTCCACAGTCTACAAGGAGTGGCTTGTAGCGAGGATCACCCTTGTTTCACCGTGTGGTGAGGAGGCTGGGTTTGGCCACCGTTGGTGTCCTGGCCATGGTCTTGGACTTCACTCACTGGCTGGAGAGCTTGGAGAATGGTGCCCAAGGCCATTCCATGTGCCATCCTGAGCCAACTCTTCTGCCTGGGAATGGGTGTGTGTGTGGCTGAGGAGGGATGTGGTTGGGGGTGAGAGACTTTGGGCAGGAGTGAGGGAGGGTGGTTGGGTGAGTGGCAACACTGGGATCTCCAGTCCAGCACAGCTGGTCATTTGCATGCAGTCCAGTTCAGGTCAGATATGCAGAACCCTGGACCTCCCATTCCTTAACAGTCCTGGCTTGGACAAGGAACTAGGATTTGCTGGGAGCCTGAGCTGCCTGTGGGCAGTGGTCCAAAGAGGCTGCTGTCCAGGTATCCTCCTCCTCCACTCAAGGGTTTGTTCTCTGCCTGCGGCTCCTGAGAAGGGCAGGCCTGGGCTACCCACAGACTGGGTGTGGACTGACACTGTGAGCAGCACATATAAGTAGGTGAATGCTTGCTTCTCCTTGAGGTGCTCCAGTGGGCACTAGTGTGACAACTGGTTGGTGGGGTCAGCATGTTTCTGGGACAGTGGGGAAGGGAAGGGCTGCAGGCAACCATGTGACAGGTGGAAGAGACCCACGAGCTGCAGATGGCAAGTGTGACAGTGTGGCCAGACTTGACAGCCATAGGTCACCATGATGGTAGAAGGCGGTGAGGAGGCAGGGGTGTAGGGCCGGGTGGCTGCCAGGTGCTGTTTGGTCCAGGAAGGCTGAGACAGAGGCTATAGGCCCTGTGTCTATTCACTGCCCTCTTCCTGACCTGGACACCTGCCTGAAGAACAGGCACACTCCACTGACCCTGGGAAAGAATCAGAACTCCCTGGAAGTCCTAGCTGAAAAACCTAGTTCCCTGTGTCCTTGCAAACAGAGGCCTCAGCACCAGTGCATCTCCTCAACAGCTTGATTCCCAGTGGGTCTCGGACTAGAGCAAGGAGCCAGGGCTTGCCTACCCCAAAGGGGCTAGAGGACACCAGGCGAAGGGGGCTGTGAACAGCATGGCTTTCCCCAGAGATGTCTGCGCTGGGCTTAGCAGAGTCCATCTGGGCTGGTCAGTGTGGTGGCCACTCCCCCTTGGCCCTAGTATCGCTGAAGTAAATTGCTGTCCTGCTGACGATAGGTTGAGGATGGAAGGTACAGGGCCAGGCACTCCTTACATGGGACCCTGACAGCTTTGCCAGGCCCTTGTAAGAGAGGCTTTGGTCACCATTTTCCACTAAAAATGTGACATCTGCAGATAGGACCCTAGCCCCTGCCTCGTGTCCTACCTGGGCCTTCTGACTGGAGCTAACCCAAGGAACCCTTGCCCTCCTTCAGCAAACAGGCTCTTGAGGGACAGTGGTGCTCAGCTCTGTTGAGCACAGTGCCTGACCTGCCTCTGAGGTATGCACGGATACTGTTAAGTTAGGACTGGGAGTATCTCAGGGAAGTGCGGCAAGTACATACATGGCCCTTGAACAAGGCTGAGTGGCCAGGTGGTGTTGGGTGCTGGCACCTGGCAGTGAGGGAGTGGGGGCTGGGCAGCCCCTGAGACCCTGTATGAGGCCTCCAAGGCTGTACCGTCAGCTGGGCCTCTGCCAGCAAAGCTCTTCCCTTAATGGAAGTTGAGGTCCCCTGAGGTGGAGGGGAGTCAGCGAAGCCTGCTCTTTCTCCTTCCCTTTCCTGTGCTCAGGGCTGCCCACTGCCTTGGGCGGCCACTCTGGCCCAAGGCTAGTCTTACAGGAGCTGAGCTCTTCAGAAAGGTGAGCAAAGGTCCTTAGAAAGGTCTATGGCTTGCTGTAGTCAGGTGCTGGCCATGTCAGGGATGTCTACCTGTTAGCCAGGCCTCAGCTGTGTGGCCAGCCCCATAATGTGCTAGCCAAGCCAAGGTGGCCCTCCCTCCTCCCTCTGGTGCTCCCAGGCAGGTGGCCTTCTTCATCCTTCCCCAGGACAAGACACAGCAGAAGCCTCCAGGTGCTCCCTGGATGGCATGGTCAGTGTGAGGTGGACAAGATGGGGAGCGGAGCCATGCCTGCCACCCAGACACTCTGGGACCTGAGAAAGTCTGCCTTCCTGGGGACCTCAAATGCTCTGTCTGGACCACACTGGGGCACGCATCCAAAGACGTGTGGCCTGTGCCCTTTAGTTCCCACCCAGGTGGCCTGCGATGGCCCTAGATGGGTCCCAGCTGGGCAGAGGCCCTAAGCTGAAGGAGATACAGGATCTAAGCTCTTGTCTTTCCAGCTGGGAAGGAACAGGGGACACCCTGGGTCTGCTCTGCTGTCACCAGGACAGCCATTGCATTGCTGTCCCAGAGGAAGGTCTTGCCAGGCTTAGGCATTAGCCCCCATACTGGCAGCAAGTCTGAGGGCAGAGGCATTGCTGACAAGGCGGACAGTGGACAGTGGCCTCTGTCGCTGGCCTCTGTACAGGGCACCTTCAGTCTGGTGGATGAGGGGAGTAGGAGATGACAAAGGGTTCTGTGCCATCCCCTGTGAGGGGCCAGGACACCCATGGCAGGGAGCCCTCTTTGCCCCCTGTAATAGCTAAGTTTGTGGTGGAGATGGCAGGAAAGTGCCCCATGCAGGAAGCCACAGTCCTGTCTTCTTTGGGTTGTTGGTAGCTTCCCTGACTGTGGTGGGAGGGGCCTGCCCAACTGTGGTGGGAGGAGCCTGCCCAACCGTGGTGGGAGGGGCCTGCCCAACTGTGGTGGGAGGGGCCTGCCCATCTGTGGTGGAAGGGGCCTGCCCATCTGTGGTGGGAGGGGCCTGCCCAACTGTGGTGGGAGGGGCCTGCCCAACTGTGGTGGGAGGGGCCTGCCCAACTGTGGTGGGAGGGGCCTGTCCAACTGTGGTGGGAGGGGCCTGCCAAACTGTGGTGGGAGGGGCCTGTCCAACTGTGGTGGGAGGGGCCTGCCCAACTGTGGTGGGAGGAGCCTGCCCAACTGTGGGCTCCAGGCAGCTCTGGTGCTGTCCTGAGTGGCGAGAAAAAAATTTTATTCAGTTTTTTTGAGAAAGTCTCACTTAACTCAATCTGTTCTTTTTTTTTTTTTTTTTTTGTATTTTTGAGACAGGGTCTCCCTTTTAGTACCAGGTGTCCTGCAGCTCGCTCTGTAGACCAGGCTGGCCTTGAACCCACAGAGATCCACCTATCTCTGCCTCCAGAGTGCTGGGATTAAAGGCGTGCGCTGCCACGCCTGGCTCAATCTGTTCTTAAATTAAATTATGATGACACTGAACTCCTAATTCTGCATTCTCCACTTTTTTTGGTCTTTTTGAGACAGGGTCTCCCTGTATGTAGCCCCAGTTGTCCTGGAACTCACTCTGTAGACCAGGCTGGCCTTGAACTCACAAAGATCCTCCTGCCTCTGCCTCCTGAGTGTTAGGATTAAAGGCGTGCACCACCAGCCTGGATATTCTTTTGTCTTTTTGAGGCAGGGTCTCTTTGTAGCCCCAGCTGTACTGGAACTCACTATGTAGATCAGGCAGCCTTGAACTCACAGAGATTTGCCTGCCTCTGCCTCCTCGGTGCTGGGATTAAAGGAATGCGTCACCTCCATGCCCAACTCTTTCTCCACCTGTTAAGTGCCAGGATCACAGGTGTACACCACCACAGAGGATTTATGTGGTGCTGGGTGTCAAACCCAGGGCATTGTACATGGTGGGCAAGCACTCTACCAACTGAGCTTCATCCCAAGCATACATTCAATTTTTTTTAATTTTATTTATTTCTGTATGTGTATGAATGTACTGTCTGCATGCAGGTCTGTGCACCCATGTCGTACAATGCCGCGGAGGTCAGAAGAGGGTCTTGGATTCCCCTGGAACTGGAGTTCTCCTGGAATTGGAGTTTCAGACAGTTCTCGGCCGCCATGTGGGTGCTGGGGATCGAACCCAGGTCCTCTGTAAGAGCGGTCGGCGCTCTTAACCGCTAGGCCATCTCTCCAGCCCCGCATACATTCAATTTTAAGTGTATAAACTCACTCCATTGGGATAACCAACAACCCAGCCAAGACTGGGAAGGTTCCTGCCAACCTGGCAGAAGGGGGATTCTGGACACAGCTTACCCACTGCAGGAACACAGCCCTTCATTTTCACCAAGGGTAGCTAGCCGCTCTGCCATCTGCCTCACAGAACTGCATGGCCGGAGGGGCAGTGGGAAGAGGCCTGTTGGCACCTACCTTTGTGGACCTGGACAAGCACATTTGGTAGGCATGCAGCATCATGTGCCACTCAGCCAGAGGCTGACCCAAAAGTGCAAGACACTGGGAGCGGGAGGCGAAGTCACCTTCTGTGGACAAGGTCGGTTGGTGCCTGGGTAACAGTCCATTATGTCTCCCAAGGGGCTGTCATCATTACCACATGGAGTGCCTGGTCACAGCCGAAGGTCAGTGTGAGCTGGTGGCTGATATGGGCTGTGCCTGGGCTTAGGCATGCTTCATGGAGATCTACCAGAAGGCTAGGGTAATAGAGTAGGATGGTGGAAGGCCCTGCTTGTGGGTGGCGCCCCCAGCTGCCATTTCTCAGGACTCAGACCTCTACAGGCCACCTTAGGGAGCAGGCTCTGCTGTCCACCTAGGTTTCTGCTTAGTCTAGGGGTATGGTTCACAGAAGTGAACTAGCAATGGAAGGTGGTCTGCCTTGAGAGATGGGGCTCCAGTGCTGGGGGAACACTGTAGGGTCAGGGTAGAATTTTAGCCTCCCAGGTTTGATGGGGAGAGACATTACTCCAGGCCCCCAGGGCTCAGCCTTGCGTCATGTCTTTCTTGTCTCCTGAGTCTAATGGGTCCATTTTCTCTTGTGTGTTGAAGCTATAATTTTCCTGCCAAAATGTTTTAAAAGCTTCATGCACAGAAACATTTTCAAAATTACAGGTATGGTACTCTTACCGTGTGAGGTTTCATTAGTGCACTCGTGCATGCAGTGTTTGCCCAGGCTGACTGAGAGGGGCCACCCTGCAGGATGGTGAGAGGCTGAGGGTTGACAGACCTGTGTGACCATGTACATGACACCATGAGGTGGCCCCGTGTGTATTAGTCACTTTTCTGTTGCTGTGATAAAACACCATGACCAAGGAACTTATAAAAGGAAGAGTTTATTTGAGCTTACAATTGACGGTTCCAGGGAATTAGTCCATTGTGGCGGGAGGCATGGCGGCCGGGGCTGGAGCAGCAAGCCGAGGGTCACATCTCGCAAAGAGCAAAGGAAGCAGAGAGAGCGGCTGGAGGGCTTGTTAAACTCACCAAGCCTGCCCCCAGTGACATACCTCCCCCAGCACAGCCACACCTTTTAAGACCTCCAAAAACAGTGCCACCAACTGGAGACAAATGTCTGAATACTTACAGCCTATGGGGGACACTCATTCAAACCACTACACCGTGTGACCGTGTACGTGACACCATGGGGTGGCCCCGTGTGACCGTGTACGTGACACCATGGGGTGGCCCCGTGTGACGGTGTACGTGACACCATGGGGTGGTGGTGGGGAGTATCTGGGCTAGTGTCTGTCACAGTGAGGATGACAGGCTGAGTGGCCACAAGTGGAGGTCTTTCCTGCTTGTTCTGGGGAATGAGCTGTGAGGTGTCAATGAAGATTAGTTCTTGGTCAGGTGTGTGAGGTACTATCCTGCCCAGGTCTGTCTTGGGGACCAACCATTCCCGTTTTGTACTCTTGAAATGGGGCAACTGCCCATGCCGCCACCAGCACCCCCATGGTGTCAGCTGCTCCGACAGCACTGTCCTCCCTGTGCCCTTCCAGATCCCGCGGGGCTAGGGGCTCACTTTCCTGCTCACATGAGCCGTCTGCCGTCCTTGGAAGGCAGAGGCAGATGGCAGAGGCAGCTTGAATCTTAAGTGACATTTATTGCTTTTGTACCAGCACCACCCCTTGTCCCTGCTCGAGGACCTGCCACCATAGGCAAGACCCTCCCTTATGTGACCCACTTGTTGTCATGGCTGCCCTGGGGCCCTGTAAGGCCTAGGAGTCAGCCCTGTGGTTTGATGTCTCCTGAGGCCTCATGCTATCCTCCCAGCCTCTTCCTGGGCAGGAACAATGGGGGTTGAGAGGCCTTGCTGTCCCCACTCAGAGGTCCTGGTACTTCTGACCCAGTCCTCGAAGTCAGGGGTGTCACTTCTGCAAAGCAGTATGGGTGACCTGGAGGTCCTTCCATACTCCATCACCCCAGTGGGTCCTGAAGACCCCTTGGTGACTGGGAACTGCCAAAGGCTGTGAGACTAGCTCATGGAGACAGGTGGGCCCTGTCTGCCATGGTCCTGGAGAAGCCTCCCAGCTCCAGCAGCCTTGTGTTCATGGATTGACGCTGTGCCCTGTGGTTGGGTGATTCCGTGAGGGTCGCTTGGCCAGGAATCTCCTGTGCACTTAGTGACTCATTCCCATGGGGGTGCCCAGTCCTGCTGCTTGTGCCCAGCACTACCCTCACTCCCTCCTCACCTGGCCACCACCATGGACAGCACTGTCTCTCCGCCACTGCCCAGTAGGGCTTCCTCTGGGGGGGGGGGCATCTCTGTAGAGTGGCTCACCACTGACCCACCTTGTTGCTGTGAAGGACCCTCTCACTAGGCATCACCTGTATTGGTGCCACCCTGGGCACACACCTCCCCGGGGCAGGTTCCCTGGGCACATGCACACCTCCCCCGGGCAGGTTCCCTGGACACATGCACATCTCCATCAGGCAGGTTCCCTGAACCTTCTCCAGGATCCAGGGTCTCCCACTGTGGGCATCCTTCTCTAGCCTCTTGCTTCTGGCCAGTTCCACATTGCCTCTCCAGGGGCCATCTGTCACCCAGGACCTGGGGTCAAAGCTGGGGCAGGTCACCCAGTATCAGGGACCCTCAACTTGTGCTCACAGCACAGGGTCGTCTCTGGCATACAGTCTAGTTCCCCTGGTTCCCTCTCCCTCCCAGTACCTGGCTTAGAGTTGCAGTTCCCACTCTGCCCTGAGGAGAGTCCCATCAGGTGAGGGGACATCTGAAGGCTGGCAGGAGTTTTGGCTTTTTTTTTTTTTCTTTTCGTATGTGTATGAATGTACTGTCTGCATGCAAGTCTGTGCACCCGTGTCATGCAATGCCGCGGAGGTCAGAAGAGGGTGTCGGATTCCCCTGGAACTGGAGTTCTCCTGGAATTGGAGTTTCAGACGGTTCTCGGCCGCCATGTGGGTGCTGGGGATCGAACCCGGGTCCTCTGTAAGAGTGGTCGGTGCTCTTAACCGCTTGGCCATCTCTCCAGCCCAGGAGTTTTGGCTTTTAGCAGGAAGCATAAGGTAGATAAAAACATCTGGATGGGGGCTGGAGAGATGGCCTAGCGGTTAAAAGCGCTGACCGCTCTTGCAGAGGACCCGGGTTCGATCCCCAGCACCCACATGGCAGCTGAGAACCATCTTTGACTCCAGTTCCAGGGGAATCCGACACCCTCTTCTGACCTCTGTGGCATTGCACGACACGGGTGCACAAACCTACATGCAGACAGTACATTCATACACATAGAAAAAAACAAACAAAAACCAAAAAAACAAAAACCACATGTGGATGGGCTGGGTGGGGGAGGTCATGGGTTCTCAGCAGGGGCGGGTGAGGCTTCCTGTCACTCAGAGCTTAGCCTTGAGGGACTGAAGACAGCAGGGTGCTGAGCACCCCCAGGGACTGGTGTCTAAACTTGCCTTGGACTGGGAGTTTTTGTTTTTATACTGTGACATTGCTTTTATATTTATTTATTTATTTTGGTCTTTGTGAGACAGGGTCTCCCTTTAGTCCTACCTGGCCTGGAGTTCACAGTGTAGACCAGGCTGGCCTTGAACTCACAGAGATCAGCCTGCCTCTGCCTCCCAAGTGCTAGGATTAAAGGTGTGCACCACCATGCCCGGCTAAGCCCATTTACTTTTTTTTTCTTTTTGTGGATCCTAGCACCAAATTCTTTTGTTTTTCTCAATATTTATTTGACTTTTTTAAATATATTTTTAAATTTTATTTATTTCTATTTGACTTTTTTTTTAACAATAAGTAATAAGTAGTGAATACACAAGCCATTTTTTGGTCTTTTTGAGACAGGGTCTCCCTGTAGCTCCAGCTGTCCTGGAACTCACTCTGTAGACCAGGCTGGCCTTGAACTCACAAAGATCCGCCTGCCTCTACCTCCCAAGTGCTAGGATTAAAGGTGTGTGCAACCACGCCCAGCTCCATTTACTTTTATATTAGTGTTTTGTCTGCATATACGTAAGTGTACCAGATGTACGCAATGCCTATGGAGACCAGAAGAGGGCATTGGCCATACTCTGGTCCTCTGCAAGAGCAACCAGTGCTCTAAATTGTTGAGCCATCCTTCCAGCCCCTGGGCAAGGAGTTTTCACCTTCTCATTCACTCTGTCTCTTGCCATCCTGGGCTGATGTGTAGTGAGGGGTATACTCTGGTAGCCACAAGAACAAACTTGCCTCTACTAGTCACCTGGGCTGATGTGTAGGCCAGGGGAAGATTCAGCCTACGAGTGGGGTAGGTAGTGTCTACTTCCTGCAGGTCTCCTGGGTCTGAGCGAGTCCTGGGTTCCTTCCAGGTTCCAGGCCTGGTCTACAGGTGGGAGGTGTGGGTGGCAGGAGCCCTGCTGTTACCTTTACTTGTCCCCCTCCCTTACTGGTGCTCTGTCCCAGCTGTGCCATCCTAGGCTTGGCCTGCACAGGGGAACTTGGCACTGTGCTCTTCCCATCCAGTTTGTTTGGCCCCTGGAGCCCAGGAGGCTGTTCAGGGAGAGGACACATTCACCGTGGCCTCAGGGCTTTACTCGGTCTCCTTGGAGCCTCTAGGACTTGGGGTCAGGGCCTGCTCTGGAGAGAGTATGTGGCCACCAGTGCTGTTCAGGCCTTTCCCCAGAGCCCACTAGCCACTGTGCCCCCGCATCCTCATGGTCCTGGAACACAGTTGCCCTTTTCCTCCCCCAGTGACCCAGAGCCCAAGGCTCCGGGTGAGGGTCGAATCCCACCTACCTTGGCAGCTCTGTACCCCAAGACAGACTGGATATCTCTCTAACTGTGCCACATCCAGGCTTCTCTGGAGTCTTCACCACATGGCTGCTTCTGCTGCTTATTTTGTTTATAAAAATGAACAGTGAGGCCAGGTGTGGTGCTGCACACCTTTAATCCCAGCTCTTGGGAGGCAGAGGCAGAGGCAGAAGCAGGTGGATCTCTGAATAGCGGGTTCCAGGCCAGCTGCTGGACTATAGGAAGACCCTGTCTCAAAAAGACCAACAAAACAAAACAAAACAAAAAACCCCCCAAAAACCACAATGAAACTCGAGGCCTCTGGGTGGTAGCAGGTGTCCTGGTGAGACCCTCCTGCTGGAGCTGCAAAGCTGCACCACATCTTGATTATGAGGTGCGAGTTGAGGCTTCCCCTGCTCGGGGTGACAGGAAGCTCAGGACAGCAGAAACCCAGGGCAAGGTGGCCACAAGCTGGGTCTAGAGTCCTCAGGATCACCCACCAGGAAGTCCTGGAGCACTAGGTCCTTCTGAGGCAGGCTGAGCCGGTCTGGAGGGGCCAACCCAACTGCCATGGTCTCCATAGGGCTTACCCTGAGGGGAGTGTGGAAGGTACATAATTAAAGGGCCATTGGCAATTTAGTCACTTCTGACCAGGAAGGAAAGTGTGGATGCTTCCTGCAGGGAAGTTGTGTCTCCTGGGAAGGTAAAGGATGTCCTATACAAATCACATCACTGGGGGAGGTGAGGGAGGATGCCCTGCACAGGTCACCATCACTGGGGAAGGGAGGTGAGGGGGTCCCCTGCAGTTACCTTACTGTCTCTCTTCCCACTGCTGTGATCCTAGCTGGGTGGCTGTGGTGTCCTGGGCGTTGGGATCTGGTTGGCCGCCACACAGGGGAACTTCGCTACCCTGTCGTCCTCGTTCCCATCCTTGTCAGCTGCCAATCTTCTCATCGTCACCGGGACCTTCGTCATGGCCATTGGCTTCGTGGGCTGCATTGGGGCCCTCAAGGAGAACAAGTGCCTGCTGCTCACTGTGAGTGTGCTGGGCCCAGCCCGGCCCTCTGGTTCTCCATGCCCACCAGGGCTCAGTGGGGGTCTTCCAGGCCAGACAGGGCTGGAGGAATTGCTCAAGAGAACACATTAGAGCCGGGCCTGGTGGCCAAGGCAGGAAGATCACAAGTTCCAGGCTAGCCTGGGCTCTAGAGTGAGAGCTCGTCTCAAAGTTTGAGCCAAACAGAATGCTTACATGACACGCATGAAGCTCTGGGTGTCATTCCTAGAAAAACGCATGTTACATACAGGCTTAGAGTTCAGAGGGGCTTCTTTTGACAGGGTGCAGACCTGTGAACACACTCACATGCACACACAGGTAGCCTTAACTGGACTGTCCTGGGTCCTGGCCCTGCCTCCCGCCCCCACCCTCTGTAGAAACTTCATGCTATCATTTGGCTTTGAGAATGTATTTATGGGAGGGAACTATTTCTGCCTCTGCCATTTGCAAAGTTATTCACAGGTAATTAGGAAGGGAAAGGATTCCTGGAGGCTCATTACAAATTATTGTGCCTGGCAGAGGTTTTGGGCAGCATGGCAGATGGACTGAAGCCCCATGGCAGTAGGCTTAGAATGGTCCCTACCCCCTGCGTGGGGTGGGGCATTGCCCAGGACCTCAATCTCCTGTAGAACTCAAACTGCTCTACCCCCACCTGCTTTTAGAGGAGTGTTGCTGAATGTGCACAGGCCTTTGACAGGTGATGCTGGGGATCCCTTTCAAATGTCCCAAATGGGAGCTGGGAATGGACCTCAGTGGTAGAGTGCTTGCCTAGCAGGTGCAAGGCCCTGGATTCAATCCCAGCATTCAAAATAGTCCCAAAAGGAGATGGCGGACCAGGAGCCTGGCAAATCGGGCCATAAACCCACATGGGGATGTTTGGGTCAACAGCGGGGTGGGAGTCCACTGGCCTGGGGCCCATGTTTAGGCTCAGCAGCTGTCCTGGCCCTGGGCTCATTGTGAGGTGCTGGGGCTCCAGCTAAGGCACATGCTCCCTGCAGTTCTTCGTGCTGCTGCTGCTGGTGTTCCTGCTGGAGGCTACCATTGCTGTGCTCTTCTTCGCCTACAGTGACAAGGTATGCTGCTGTATGTGGCACGCAGGATGTTGGGCACTCAGTGCAGGTGGATGGTCATCTGGGTTTATACACTGCTAGAGACCTGGGGCATCTGTTCTCTGGCTATATGGGTAGCACAATGGCACTGACTCCCAGGGGTAGTCAGCCTGCCTGGGGCCCTCTGGGGAGTGGAGATTTTTAAGTAGGCACCCTGCTCCTCACTGCACTCAGTTGTCTGTGGGCTCAGACAGATTGAGACTTTGGGTTGTAGCCAGTGCTGTGTTCCCAGCTCTTGTGTCCCTGACTCTGGCCTGTATACAGGATGGTCCCTGCACAGCCCTCCGGTCCTGCGGGCCCTGCTTCCTTTTCTGGAGTACATAGAGATGGAAATCTGGGAGTGGTGTCCAGCCCCTCTACGTTGTATCAGGAAGTAGACTACAGTCCTACCCCAGCCAGTGGGGCAGCAGCCTTTACCAGGCTCCTTGGAGCTTCTGGGAGGACATGAGTCTGGGCCTGTCCTGAGTGTGACAGGGTGGCAGGAAGGAGGCTCAGATGGGAGTGGGTGCGGAGTCTGGGTAAGGGTGATGGTTCCTGGTCTTGGGCTAGAGGGTACTGACTTCTGCACTTCCAGATTGACAGGTATGCTCAGCAGGACCTGAAGAAGGGCCTGCACCTGTACGGCACACAAGGCAACGTGGGCCTCACCAACGCCTGGAGCATCATTCAGACTGATGTGAGGCTTGGGCGGCTGCTTGGCATGGCAGGCAGGTCAGGGTATGGGTCTTGTGGGTGCCTCCCCACCCAGCCTTTGCCTCCTCCCCACCCCAGTTCCGTTGCTGTGGAGTCTCCAACTACACTGATTGGTTTGAGGTATACAACACCACTCGAGTGCCCGATTCCTGTTGTCTGGAGTTCAGTGATAGCTGTGGCTTACACGCCCCGGGTACCTGGTGGAAAGCGGTAAGCACCGCCCCCTTCCACTGGAGGACTTGCAGGGTGGGGCCCAGTGGGGAGGCCCCAGCTAACGTTGGCTCTTCTGCAGCCCTGTTACGAGACAGTGAAGGCCTGGCTCCAGGAGAACCTTCTGGCTGTGGGCATCTTTGGACTGTGCACTGCGCTGGTACAGGTGAGGCAGGCAGGGCCTGGGCTCCTGCTCAGAGAGCACATTGGCAGAGGCCTGGGCCAGTAGTAATGCAGATTGTTAAGAAGTCAGTGTCTACCAAAAAAAAAAAAAAATTAACAAAAAAAAACAGCCGGGCGTGGTGGCACACGCCTTTAATCCTAGCACTAGGGAGGCAGAGGCAGAGGCAGGCAGATCTCTGTGAGTTCAAGGCCAGCCTGGTCTACAGAGTGAGCTCCAGGACAGCTGGGGCTACAGGGAGACCCTGTCTCAAAAATACCCCCCCCCCAAAAAAACAAAAAAGTGTCAGCTGGGTGTAGTGGTGTAATCCCAGCACTTGGGAGGCAGGCGGATCTCTTGAGGTCCAGGCCAGCCTGCTCTGCCATAGTAAGTTTCAGACCAGTTGGAGCTACGGGGAGACACTGTCTTAAAAAGGGTCAGTGTCCTGGGCTGAGGCAAGTTCACCGAGGGAGGCACATCAAGGAGGGTGCTGTCAGTGCTCCCTAAGCACAGCCTGGCAGCCATTGGTTGGTAGTAACAGTACAGAACGAGGGTGGAACTCCAGGCCAAGCAGGATAGACCACAGGGCAGCCCTACCTCATTTGGGGCAGACACTCAGGTGGCTGCATCTTGACAAGTTGGTACAGCAGGCCAGGCCATGGGATGTATGGATGGGGTTTGATAAGGCTCAGGGGTGGGGTAGTATCAGGCCACTCCAGGAAGCCTGGTTTGGGCACAGGCAGGGCACCACTGAAGCTAGGCCCCCTTAGCCTGGGTTGAACATCTAGGCCTACCCATGGTCCCTGTCTCCACAGATTCTGGGCCTCACCTTCGCCATGACCATGTATTGCCAGGTGGTAAAGGCGGACACGTACTGCGCATAGGTTTACAGCCTCTGCTTCTGCCAAAGGACCTGTCCACAGGGAGTCCCAAGAGTGCCTCCTCTGCAGGACCTGGTGCTTTGCTGGACGCGGGAAGGAGCTGGTGCCAGAGCACCCAGGATCTACCCCTGCCCCTGAGGGGCCTCAGTTTGGTGGCTACAGAGTCTCCAGACTGGAGTCGGTGCTAACCACAGCACCTGGGCTTAGACGCAGAGGGAACTCTTGATGCTTTTTATATCCATGTATTCTCCAGTGTTCAAGCACAATGGGTCCTCAGCCTTGCAGGGACACAGGGTAGGGCAGGCTCGGCCTGCTCAAGGTCCCTGCTGGTCCCGGTGCTCCAGGCAGGGCCAGACCTCGTCATTCACATTCCATGGCAGTGCCACGGTTCCAGGTGCATCTTAATAAACACATGAGCAGCCCCCGTGTCTCGCTGGGCGCACACAGGCTGCACAGCTGCAGCCTCTGACTGAGAAAGTTCTTTTAGTCGAAACTCTGGAGGGCGTGATGCATTGCTGGTTGGTTGAGGCCCAGGGAAAGGGAGGGCTTCCACCCACTCCTGCAGCTAGCCTTTCCTTGCCTTGGTTCAGAATAGACTGCAAATTGCAGGGCAAGAAGCAGAGTGTGCTTCTCCTAAGTAGGGGTGAGCACCCTTTGTAGCTACAGGGCATCTGACTCCCAGTCCCTCCATCCTGCCTTCCGGGGGTCCCACCCTTGGTCACCCTGGGGTCATTCTGTGCAGCACCCACACGCTGCAGAGAACCGTCACTAGCAAAGCTGCTGCGCCCCCCTCCTGTTCTCTGGCTCTGGGTGGAACCCCCGTGTCCCATTGTCTTCTGTGATGGAAGGCAAAGGACCCCGAGGAATCTCAGGACTGAAGCAGACACGCTTCCAGCAAGCTGCTGATCAGCAAAAAGCCATGGCATGTAGACAACAAAACGGGTATAGCAGGGTGCTGACTCCCCACTGCCATGGCCCTTCTGAGCTTCACTTGGATTACAGAATGAAGTGTTATCATATCCCTGCTGTCATCCCTAAGCTGAGCAACTCTTATGCATGGCACGTGGTAACCCTGACAGCCCTGTGGTGGCTTGATCCTTGCTGACTACCCACCACCCTGTCAGCCCTTGCACAGCACCTCTGCACACCTCAACTTTACTCACCCCAGTTCAGAACTCTAAGCACAGTGGACAAGCCTGTGGGTGGACTAGCACCTCTACTGATAGAAAAGTGGAAAGTCCAGAATCAGGTATGAGCTGACTGCCCTTACCCTGCCACTCAAGTCTCTAACTACTACTGTCAGCTCATCCAGGACCCTGCCTGAGGCCCCCTGACCCACACTGTCAGCTCACCCTGTACTCACAGCAGGTGCTTCCCAGCTTCTCCCAACATGGCCTCCAACTAAGTAGGCTCTGTTCACTTTTACTCAAAGAAGAGCTCCCATCCAACCAGATCCTCAGTGAGAGCTGAAGGGACTCGGGCTTATTCAATAGCCAGCCAGTGCGGGACAAAGCTCTTCCATGGCTCCACAGTTCCAGCCACCATCCCAACCTCTACCCCTTCCCCCAAGCATACTCAGTACTTGAGCACACTAATGACTTCTTGTCTTGCCCCAGTTCCACCCCTTCCCTGGGGTCTGCAGGGCTACGTCCATCCCCCAGAACCAGCAGGGTCAGGACAGGCCTCTGCAAGTATCAGGCAGTTGGCAGTCTGCCCCACAGATCTCCTGACCCAGCACCCTGAGTTCTAAGAGTGGGTGGCCAGGGGCAAAATACTAAGAAGTCTAGGTAGGACATTCTACCTATCCCAAAACAGCTCCAGAGTGAGGGGCCTAGTCATGTCTTTAGTGAGCTGGTCAGGTTCTGCCACCTTAGCCTCTTCCCCATTCCTATCTCTATGGTGGTGAGATGCAATCCCCCCACCCCAGACTCTCATCTACAGATCTCAGCATGAGGGGGACAGGTATTCACAGGAGGATGTCTGGGGTTACTGGCCTTCAGGGATAAGGGCTAATTGATGGGCCTTGGCTAACTGACCTTAGAAAGGTCAACCCCGGTAAGGCCTGTAGGACCAGGGACACTACCTTGAGGTTGACAGCCAGAGGCAAGGAGGGGCAGGGGTCCTGGGACAAGAGATAGATGAGAAGGGACCAGGGACTGAGGGATGAGGTAACGAGGGCTGGCAACCCCTTGCCTGCTGGCCTCGGAATTCCTGGACACGTCCCCAGCACTGGCTCGGCTTTCTGCTGTCCATCAGGGCAGATGGACCCTCTGGCCTCATGACGCCCACCCCTTCCCAGAAAGCAGACCCTGCTTTTCACTGTCCATCCGGTTGACACTGAGGCTATGCTGTGGTCCAGGGAAGTTTCTCAGAACTGGAACCAGCTTCCCTGAGCCAGTTTCTTAAAGCTCAACTCCACCAAGCTCAGTGGGACAGGTGTAGAACCTGCTGTGTCAGGCACTTGCACACACCTGTGCCTGTGGCAGGCAGGTGGCAGGCAGATGGCAGTGGTGTGCGGGCAGGACCACCAATGCTGCCCTGCCAGGCCTTCACGCTGGAGGAGCTGTTCCTGCCAGGACAGTGACTGTTCACATCTTTTTTTAGTTTTACCCTTTTTTTGGTATTTTTGAGACAGGGTCTCCTTTTAGTACCAGGTGTCCTGGAGCTCACTCTGTAGACCAGGCTGGCCTTGAACCCACAGAGATCCACCTACCTCTGCCTCCCGAGTGCTGGGATTAAAGGTGTGCGCCACAACGCCCGGCATTTGTTCACATCTTTCAAACCCACAACCCACACAGACCATGCAGAGCACTCGAGATGCCTGAGCCACCTCCCCAAGAGGGTGGGAGCTGTGAGTGGCAGGTGGGAGGGTCCCAATTCTTTTTTTTTTTTTTTTTTGTCTTTTCGAGGAAGGGTCTCCCTGTAGCCCCAGCTGTCCTGGAAGTCACTCTGTAGACCAGGCTGGCCTTGAACTCACAAAGATCCGCCTGCCTCTGCCTCCCAAGTGCTAGGATTAAAGGTGTGCGCCACCATGCCCGGCTTCTTTTTTTCTTTTTGAGACAGGGTTTCCATGTGGCCACAGCTGGCCCAGAACTTGCTATGTAGACCAGGCTGGCCTTGAACTCACAGATCTCCACCTCTTCCTCCTGAGTAATGGGATTAAACATGTGCGGCCACCATGCCAGTGGGTCCCAATTCTTATGCCAAGTCAGGGCAGCCCCATGTGTATAGGCCCTGCTGAGGACCATAGCAGATGTGTCACAGTAAACAGGGCAGAGGCCTATATTTCACCAATTACTCCACGGCTCAGAAAAGTCCATGTCCACTTGAGGGCTACTGCCCAGCCTAGAGCAGGTCGTAGAAGTAGTCTAGGCCCTGGCCCAGCTCCCAGATGGAGACCCCGACGCCCAGCTCCCTGGCCAGCTCCAGCCGCACCTGCAGGGACTGTAAGCACAAACAGAGATGTATCCACCTGCTTTACCATCCTCTCCTGACCCCTGCAATATATCCAGAACTATCCCAAGGCCATGTGCAGCCTGGAATCAAGACAGCAGAAGGCATGAAGCCTCTGCTATCTAACCAAAACAGCCACCCCTACCACATAGCACCATGGCTGGCATCAAAGACCTGGCACATACCTTTAGGGTTGGGTAGAAAACGATGTGCCTTCCCCCACGGCTCCTGCAAGAGAAATGGGATGTGTACCTGCCTTCCGAACAGGACCAGGGGTAGACTCTCCTCTGCTTAGGGTTAGGGGCCACCATCCCTGACCCCCAACTTCTCCCCACCCCCCCTGTTTCTCCCTCACAAGTGCCCTCCCTGCAAGGCCTCCTAGGAGGGTTATACATTTTTTTTTTTTTAAAGACAGGGTCTCTCTGTATCCCCAGGTGTCCTGGAACTCACTATGTAGACCAGGCTGACCTTGAACTCACTAAAACCTGCCTGCTTCTGCCTCCCAAGTGCTGGGATTAAAGGCATGTGCCACCATGCCCGGTATCACTTACTTCTTGTACTCAAAGAAGTGCTCCGCAGACTGGCTGTCCCATACCACACGGGGCCTGTGGTCCTTCAGCGTCTGGATGTACCTGGAAAGACCAGGGTGTCGCTATGAAAACTAGTTACAACCCAGCCTGCCCCAACCCCAGATTCACAGAAGGGGTGAGGGTTACCTTGTCTCCAAAGGTTTACATAGAGCTAGCAGTCTTCAGTGATTTGTGCTTAGGCAGAGGGCTAGGGTGGCCAAATCCCAACACCCACTGCACACAAGTCCTGTGTTAGGATACCAGTCTCTGAACCTCCTCAGAGCAATCACCACTCAGACCACCTGATGCTCCCTCTGTTGAACCACACGCAGGCCCAGAGCTCCTGTAACAGGCTGGCCAGCAGGCCTCAACTGGCCACCAAGCTGTGTGTTCAGACTGAGGGGGCTTCCCTCGGCAGCAGGTGGTCTCCTTCTAAAGGCTCTCCAAGCTTTGCTTCCCCAGGCGAGCAACGCTGCCCCATCCCCAAAGCTGCAGCACTGCTCCCTTCCAGAGGAAAGGCTCGTTCTCAAGTGCTGGGTCAGGACTGGAGTTTACAGCAGCCTAGGGAGGACTCAGCAAACAGCACACCCATGCTTCACATGTGAGACCAGAGCCCTAACTACAGGTCACCACCAGCAAGTGAATGGAAGATCGGAGGGCTTCTCACGTGTCTCTAGCTGGGAGTCCGCAGGTGGAAGATCGAGGCCTGCTGGGGGAAGATGGTCACACGGGATACATATGGGATACATATAGCTATAGCCAGAGGCAGGAGGGGCCCAGGACTTTCAGCCTGGGCTCTGAGGAAAGGCACAGAGGGCAGCAGAGGCTCCGGCACCCTCTGCTGTGAGGCGTGTATATCGAGCACCACGGCCCTGAGGGTTCTTCCTTTTGGAGACAGTCTGCCCAGTACCACGGCCCTGAGGGTACTTCCTTTTGGAGACAGTCTTCCCAGTACCACGGCCCTGAGGGTACTTCCTTTTGGAGATAGTCTGCCCAGTACCATGGCCCCGCGGGTACTTCCTTTTGGAGACAGTCTTACTGTGTTGACCCAGGCTGGCCCCAAGCTCACAATCCCGCCCTGCCTGAGTGCTGGGATGAGAGGCTGTGCCCCATGCCTGGCTCTGTGCACACACTCTGCTTGGCTTGTCCCCCGTAACACCAGGCCTTTCAGGTTCTCAGTGACCCCTTCTAGAGACCCACCCAAGCCAGGGCCTGCCAATGCCCAGTGACGGTGCATGTGGGACAGCACCCAGAAAATGTCAAGGGGTCTGTGGGGATCAGCCCCCTGAAGAGGCTTCCCAAACACTACTGAACCAGCTGATTCAAATGCCACTCAAGGTGCTAATGTGGTCTGTGGCTTTCCACCAAATGTCAGCTGAGCAACTCTGGAGGAACCAAGGGCCATAGGGCTGTAGACCCCTGAGTCTGTGGTAGGCTCCGGCCACACACACTGCGCCTACGGAGGCCTCCATGGCCACCCCCTTAAGACCCGCAGCCTCTTAGAGGAATGTCAGCCAGGCCACCTAAGAGCAATGGCTCCCTTCCTCTTAGCTGCCTTGGAGGCCAAGAGAATGGTGTTTATTGCAGAGGACCAAAGCAGGTGAAGGTGTGAGGAGGAGCCATGAGTAACTGCCCAGGGCCACCTGTGCTAGCCTCCCAAGGCCCAACCTTGATAATCTTGGTAGACAGAAGTCAGTCTGCAGATGTCTGCAGGATGGGGACAAATGGATGGGGGGCTGCAGGACAGTCCCTCGGACTTATACCCCTATTCCCAAGCAGAGTGGACACCAAGGCCTGGGCTTGGAGCTCTCCTCTAGAGCTCCCAAGGATGTCTGTGAAAGATAAGCACCACCTGGGGGCCGGGTTTCCAGGAACAGCATCCAAGGTCATACACACTTCCAGGAGCAAGTATGAGCAACAGCAAGCAGGGCGGCAGAGACAGGCACTGACGAGGGGCTTGTGTGGGCAGGGAGGGTTACACAGACCGTAGAGGTTGGAGCGGAAAGCTGGTTCTAGCCATCACTGCAAGTCTACAGAAATGGGCAGTAAAAAATAAAGAGCCGGGCCTGGAGAGATGGCCCAGTGGTTAAGACCACCAACTGCTCTTGCAGAGGACCTGGGTTCAATTCCCAGCACCCAGATGGCGGCTAAGAACCATCTTTAATTCCAGTTCCAGGGGAATCTGACACCCTCTTCTGACCTCCGCGGCATTGCACGACACGGGTGCACCAACCTACATGCAGACAGTACACTCATACACATAAAAAAAATTAATTAATTAAAAAAATATTAAAAAAAATAAAGAACTGACATAAACATTCAGGAAGCTGAGGTTGGGGGATCTCTTGAGTCTAGGAGTTGGGGCTAACAGAGAAACAGCAAGATCCAACTCAAAGGAGAAATGAGGACTGGACATTTCCCTAAACTAAAAAAGGCCTTGCCAGGTGTGGTGGCGCACACCTTTAATCCCAGCACTCGGGAGTCAGAGGCAGGCGGATCTCTGTGAGTTCAAGGCCAGCCTGGTCTACAGAGGGAGCTCCTGGCCAGCTGAGACTAAAGGGAGACCCTGTCTCAAAAAGACCAATAAATAAATAAATAAATAGCCTCAACCACATATTGAATTTTTTTGAGACAAAATCTTCCTGTAGTCCCAGCTGGCCTGGAACTTACTATAGAGACAGGCTGGCCTCGATCTCATAGAGATCCCAGTGCTTCTACCCCCCCCCCCCGCCCCCCGAGTGCCAGGATTAAAGACTTGAACCACCATGCCCAGCTTTCTGGTCTTTGTTGTTTTTGGAAATAGGGTCTCACTATGTAGCCCTGATGAATTCCATTTTCTTTTTTTTTTGTCTTTTCAAGACAGGGTCTCCCTGTACCCCCAAGCTGTCATGGAACTCACTCTACAGGCGAGCACTCTACTGACTGCTCTTGCAGAGGACCCGGGTTCGATTCCTAGCACCCACATGGCAGCTAAGAACTGTCTTTAAGACAGGCGTGCTGGTGCACAGCTTTAATCCTAGCACTCAGAAGGCAGAGGCAGGCAGATCTCTGTGAGCTCAAGGCCAGCCTGGTCTACAGAGTGAGTTCCAGGCCAGCTGGGGCTACAGGGAGATCCTGTATGAAAAAAGATAATAAACAAACAAACAAACAAATTAAAAAACCAGGCTGTCGCAGAGGTCAGGTCTGCAGGAAAACAGATCCAATCAGAGATAATTGGTGAAGTAAGCCAATCTCAGACAAATATCGTTATGTTTTCTCTTATTTGTGATTCCTAGATCTTTTTTAATTTTTAAAATTTTATTTATTTTTTATATGTATGAATGTACTCTCTGCATGTAGGTTTGTGTACCTGTGTCATGCAATGACGTGGAGGTCCGAAGAGTGTGTCGGATTCCCCTGGAACTGGAGTTAAAGACAGTTCTCAGCCACCATGTGGGTGCTGGGGATCGAACCAGGGTCCTTTGCAAGAGCAGATGGCGCTCTTAACCGCTAGGCCACCTCTCCAGCCCCGATTCCTAGGTCTTACGTAGATACATAAAATCATGTATGACACGAAACCGAGAGCAAAACGTCTAGGGGACACAGGGGACTAACAGGAAGCGTGAGGGGTGAAAAGGAGGGTGGCAGCAAGAGAGGGAACATGCTAAACATGCAAAACAATGTATTCTTGTAAGAAAACTCCTAGTCAGGCGTGGTGATGCGGCCTTTAATCCCAGCACTCTGGAGGCAAAGGCAGGCAGATCTCTGTGAGTTCAAGGCCAGCCTGGTCTATACAGACCACCCCCCCACCCAAAAAAAAAAGAATTTGCTATGTAGACAGACTGGTCTCAGTATCATAGAGATCTGCCAGCCCCTACCTCCCGAGCACTGGATTAAAGGTGTGTGTCACCACACCCTGCTCATATTTAAGAAAAAAAAAAAAAATTGGGGGCTGGAGAGATAGCCTAGCGGTTAAGAGCACCTACTGCTCTTACAGAGGACCTGGGTTCAATCCCCAGCACCCACATGGCGGACAAAAACCGTCTGAAACTCCAACTCCAGGAGAACTCCAGTTCCAGGGAAATCCGACGCCCTCTTCTGACCTCCGTGGCATTGCATGACACGGGTGCACAAACTTGCATGCAGATAGTACATTCATGCACATACATAAATAAAATAAAATAAAATAAAAAAAAAAGACAAAAAAATTTTTTTTGGTATTTTTGAGACAGGTCTTCCTTTAGCCCCAGCTGGCTTTGAACTCACAGAGATCCACCTGTCTCTGGGTCCTGAATTCTGGGATATTTTTATTTTATTTTATTTTGGTATTTTTGAGACAGGGTCTCCCTTTAAGTCCCAGCTGGCCTGGAGCTTACTCTGTAAGCTAGCCTTGAACTCAGAGATCCGCCTGCCTCTACCTCCTGAGTGCTAGGATTAAAGGCGTGCGCCACCACGCCTGGCTAAGAAAACTTTTAATTAGAAAACAAAACAGGGCTAATGGCTCACTGGGTAAAGGCTCTTGCTACCAAGCTGGATCTGAATGCACTGGGTAGATAGAGAAAACCAACTCCCATTAGTTGTCCTCTGACGTCTACAGGAATGCTGTAGCATGCACGTGCCATCTCATAAACATAAAAAAGTAAATGAATGAAACACAACAAAAAATAGGGCTGTATAAGAGGGCTTGACTCCACGCAGAGCCAGGAGGTACCCAGGGAAGGGGGCCCAGGATCTTTCCTAGGCCAGCTGTGGTGGAAGATACATACATAGGACGTAGTGGGGAGGGAGGGCCACACAGCTGGGCCTCATCTGCATCTGAGTTTCCACCAGGGACACAGGTAGGAGCTTCTGGCAACAGGATGGAAAGTTACCAGATATGCTGAGAGGAGAGATGCCTAGCATCACATAGAAGAGAGGAACAGGGTAGCATCAGGGCTGCTCCTCACCTGACTCCCAACTGCCTAGCTGCCTCGGTCATGCTGGGAACATCAACAGTCCATGCTGGGAGGATCCCACACACTTCCTGGCCAGCTGGCCTTGATTTCTCACACTATGAAGTCAGTGAATGGCTTATCACTAAGGCACGATTCCACTGCCTGGAGATAGATGGAGCTGGGAGACAAGGCCCAATTGGGTACAGCTTGCAGCGGGTGCAGAGAGGCAGTTAAGTAGCTGTCCAATAAGTGCACAAGAGCCATGTACATGCAGTGACTGGGCTGTGGTGCAGTGACTGGGCTGTGGCTCTGTATAACTCAGGCTGTAACCAGCTGAGTTATACAGAGCCAACCATGTGAGGGGACCAGGACAGGCACCCCAAGCCTGAGTTTCTGCTGTGAGGGGTGGCATAACTCTAAAGACAGGAATGAGGTCATCCCCGAGGTTCACTGTGAGCCCTAAGTGTAGCAATAAGGGATACCACTCTGCAGACTCCACTCCAGGGCAAGCACAGATGGTCTTCCTGGCTGGGAGAGGCAAACACACCATGGCCACTGGCTCAGGACCTTGGCTCCATCTATGGCTGAGCAGATGGTGAGGTGGCTGAACTGTACGTACCTCCCTTGGAGAGGACCAGGGCCCAGTGCTGGAGCTCAGGTGGAATGGCAGATCATTCTGAGAGGCTGCCAGAATTCTTACAGAAAGGGCACTTGACTCCTAGAGTGGAAGGGCTTCATGTTCACAAAGCTCACATGCACCTCTCGCTTCATCACTACCTGCCTGGTGGGACCATCAGCAGAGGTACCTGCCATGCCTGATCCTGCCCTAAGGGGCTGGGGGCCTGCGGCTGGGCCTTCACAGCAAACATTTCCTGCTTTTCTCAAGGCTATGTCTCCCATCTGGACTCAACTGTCATCAGGATTGGACCTCCAAGGGACAAACTATGACTCATGGCTCCAGGATCCTCTGTGCTCCCTGCCCAGAAGAAATTCTGCTTGGGGGAAAGGCCAACTGAAAGCTTATAGAGGCCATTCCTGGGACAGGCTCTTCAACCCCATGTAGAAGTCTGGGGGTGGGGGGCTGGAGAGATGGCCTAGTGGTTAAGAGCGCCGACTGCTCTTGCAGAGGACCGGGGTTCGATCCCCATCACCCACATGGCGGCTGAGAACCGTCTGTAACTCCAATTCCAGGAGAACCGCAGTTCCAGGGGAATCCGACACTCTCTTCTGACCTCGCCACTGCACGACACAGGTGCACAAACCTACATGCAGACAGTACATTCATACACATAAATAAATAAAATATTTTTTAAAAAATTAAAAAAAAAAGAAGTCTCGAGGGGGCTGGTGGGTAGGCAGCAGGCAGGGTTGAGCCCTGGGAGGAAAGAAGCACGATGTCCAATGCTTCCTCTCACTGGGTGGGCACCATGCAAGGCAGGCCTGGCAGGCACAAAAGCAGAGCTGAGATGTTCAGTGAGCTACAACTCACAGAGTGTGGGGACTGACACTGAACAGGGCCACCAGGCATGGACTCCAGGCCTGCCTGCTCTGCTGCTGCTTCTGATCATAGAAAGTGCTGGGGGCTGCCAGGCGTGGTGGCGCACGCCTTTAATCCTAGCACTTGGGAGGCAGAGGCAGGCGGATCTTTGTGAGTTCAAGGCCAGCCTGGTCTACAGAGTGAATTCCAGGACAGCTGGGGCTACAGGGAGACCCTATCTCGAAAAGACCAAAAAAAAAAAAGAAAGTGCTGGGGGCTGGAGAGTTGCTCACCAGTGAAGAGTACAGGCTCTTGGCTGGGTGTGGCGGTGCACGCACGCCTTTAACACGTGGGAGGCAGAGGCAGGCAGATCTGTGTGAGTTAAGGCCATCTGGGACTAAAGTGAGACCCTGTCTCAAAAATACAAAAAAAAAAAAAAAAAAAAAAAAAAAAAAAAAAATACAGGCTCCTGTAAAGGACCCAGGTTTGGTTCCCAGCACCCAAATGGCGGTTAACAGGCATCTGTTACTCCAGTTCCACAGGATATGATGCCCTCTTCTGATTCTGAAGGCATTGCATAACACAGATGCATCTACCTACATGAAGTGCTGCAGCTACAACTGGTACTCACGAGATCCATCACTGTGAACATGATATATGCAGGCCTGGGGCTAAGTGAGCTCACTGGGGCTCAGGCATGAAGACATTTTGTACGGTAGCCCTGGCTGCCCCTCCAGGGTTGGTTCTGGGCTCGAGTTATGCATAGGCCCTTTCTTGGAACTTCTGGCTCTCCCCTGAAGCCAGCCCCAGGTCTCCAGGGAGGTGGGCACTGATGAGACCTTTCTCTTTCAAAGGCTCAGATCCTGGGACGAGATGGCAGAGCAACCCCCAAGCCTGCCCTGTAGACAGCAAAACCTTGGGCCAGACACTCATGACTCCATAGGGTTAAAGGACTCTCACATTCAAAGTGGCTCTCTGTTGACTTCTCAGCAAATGCATAGCCTCCTCTTCGGGTTTCTCATGTCTATGGTTCGGGATCCACCACTGCCTCCTCCCATGGAGACAAGAACCAGTCTGACATGCTACCTGTCCTGGCAGAGGGGCTCACACCTAAGGCCTCAGACTTGGTCCATGAAGGCTAGTTGAGCCAGAGTGTCCAAACCCATGAGTTGGGAATACGGAGGGGACCGGCATGCAATGCAGGACTCCTCACTCCCCTTCACGGCCCTCAGATGCCTGGAGCTCTAGAAAACAGACTAAGTAGAAGGAGCAGAGCCGGGCTGAGAGGCTCAAGCCAAGAAGGTTATCATGAGTGTGAGGCCAACCTGAGCTATACAGTGAGCTCCAGAGCAGCTTGGTCCACAGTGTAAGACTCCTTAAAAAAAAAAGGCGGTGTGGTGGCCCATGCCTTTAATCCTAGCACTTGGGAGGCAGAGGCAGGCGGATCTTTGTGAGTTCAAGGCCAGCTTAGTCTACACAGTGAGTTCAGGACAGCTGGGGCTGTAGGGAGACCCTGTCTGGAAAAGACAAAAAAAAAAAAAAAAAAAAAAAACTGGGCGTGGTAGCACATGCCTTTAATCCCAGCAGGTGGATCTCTGGGAGTTCAAGGCCAGCATGGTCTACACAGTGAGTTCCAGGCCAGCTGGGACTAAAGGGAGACCCTGTCTCAAAAGGACACAAAACAAAACAAAACAAGACCAAGATCAAGAACAAGATAAAGAAAAGACCTGGTTTCACCGAGTTCTGGCAACAGGACAAGGAGTCAGAGCACTAGGTCATCCTGTCCTGCCACTGCCACGCACACATTCCAGAGGAGGAGACCAGGAAGAAGGGGTGAGGGCTCCTCACTCTGAAAGACATGCCCTGGGAGAAGACCCTATGAATAATGTCCCTGGGCAGCGCATGAGGGGTGAAGGGTGGGCTGCGGTCTTTGCTTCACCTGGGGTACAGTTCAACAGCAGTTGACAGGGAACATCAGTGAGAAACAAACTTGGTGCCAACCACAGGTGAAGGAGGTGAAGGAGGCTCAGAGCTGACATCGCACCACTGCAGTAACCAAATAAGGCACAAGTACCTCCAGAAAGGGGGACGATTAACCTTAGATTCAGGGTCTGGCAGGGAAAGACACCACAGGACACCCCAAACAGGAGGCTCATCTTACCCTGTGCTCCTAGGGAGCTGAGTTGAGTCAAGCCACGCTACACAGTTGGGGCACAGTCATGGAGGCACAGAAGGATGGGACCCCAGGGTGACGAAGGAGAGGAAGCCCGCCTGCGGGGAGGGCCAGTTGTCACTGGGCTTCGAAAGAACACTCTACAGACCTGACAGCCTGGGGACAATTGAGCAGCAGAAGCTGTGGCCAGTCTGGGGGTTTCAGCAGTCCTAAGCCAGAGACCTCCCGTGACAAGGCTGTGGGCATTGCTCTGTGCCCTCTGGTCCCTCTCCCTGCAGGACAGCCCCATACACCAGGACAAAGGTGCGGGCACATGCTCCTTGATAAGTGCCCTTGAAGCAGGAGCCAGCTGTGCAGTGTCAGCGCTCTGCCTGGCTGGGCAGCCATGAGGATGGCTGGGTGATTCAGTCCGGCTGGTTCATTCCAGCCTCTCGGGGAACAGCCCTGCTGAGTGAGCACCTGTACTGCAGCTCTGACAAGCTGAGGCTGGGCAGGCAGCATCTTTCTGCAGGGCCAGGCAAGGCAGAAGTTACCGGCTGTCCAGGCCTGGCTCCAGGGAATCCACTTTCTCCACCTACTTGTTCTCCTTGAGTAGGCACATAGACGTCTAGGCAGCCCAGACACCCCCACCCTGGCTCATACCCTATTAGCGAGATATACTTTGGGTGGGAGAAGTACATTTTCTCAGCTAGACTGGGCTCAGGAAGTGGCACCTTACATCCCTGGCTAGATAACCCTGAAATGCCATGAGGCCACAGACAGCCTGTATGGATTCATGTGTTTCTGAGTAGAGCGGAAGCAGCCCTCACCTGAGTGGCAGCCCTGTGTCTGGTCTGGTCCCTGCTGCACACATCTCCAGGCATAGGACACAGCCATAATGCTTCTTCTCAGCAGCCTGCTGTGGTAGCGACACCAAGGTCTTGACCTACTCCCCATGGATAGCTGTATGCTATCCATGTGTCTCCCTATGTCTCCGTAGGCCCTTCTCAGGCAGTAACCCTATCCCATCTTATCTGCAGTCAGGCCCAGGTTTGTGACACAGAGCAAAGCCAGTACTAGGGGCCAGGAGAACCACTTTCAGCCTGAATCTGTGCTAGACCCCAGCCCCGAGGGCCAGCTGCGTGAACATAGAAGAGTGTGCACATGCAGGGGAAGACTGCACTCTCTTCCATGGTCTTGGAGCACGGCTCAGATTAATGACACATGAACCAACAGAGGGTGGTCAGGTAAGGGGTGGCCTCAGCTCTGACAAGTGTACCTCCTTACTGTAGAAACAACCAGGACAGCAGACAGAAGTGTTCCACTCCTCCACTGACTGAGAGTCCAACTAAGGGTCAACCAAGTCAGCTCTGTCCCTGCCTCAGATGGAAAGAAACTCTGAGGCTGGGCCTGGCAGGACACTGGCACTCAGCACTTGGCACCAGGTGGGTACTGTGCTGGACAGCTTTAGTGTCAACTTGACACACCTGGGTTGAGGGAGCCTCAATTGGGGAATTGGCTCCACTGGGCTGGCCTGTGGCCACATCCATGGAGTATTGACTTGATTGTTGAGCAATGTGGGAGGGCCCAGCCCACTGTGGGTGGTGCCACCTTGGGCAGGTTGTTGAGTACCATATAAGAGGGCAGGCTGGGCATGGGCCAGGGAGCAAGCCAGTAAGCAGCACTCCTCCATGGCCTGTGCTTCAGCTCCTGCCTCCAGGTTCCTGCCCTGAGTTCCTGCCTTGGGCTCCCTGAGAACTGTGACCCAGGAGATGTAAGCTGAACAAACCCTTTCCTCCCCAAGTTGGTGTCGGTCAGAGTGTTCTGTCACAGCAATGGAAGACAAACTAGAACAGGTACCCTGGCTGCGGGTCACCTGTCCTGGGTGACTGCACTGCACTCTTCACAGAGCACGTCTGGGGGACCAGCACTCAGTGGGCGGTGACACCCAAAGCTGTCTCTGAACAACGTTCTCCATGGAAAAGACCACTAGGGAACTGGGTGGTTTAAATGGCTTCTAAGCAACTGACCACACAAAACAAAGATGCCAGATTTGTAAGAACACTAAAATTTGTTTTAACTAAAAATTTCCAAGTACCCAGTAGTGCAAGTCATACCTAACAATGCCCCCACAGGGGGTACACCACAGCCCTACAGCCCCAAGAGATGGGGAAACTGAGCAGAACTGACCCAGGAGTCAGAATACGCAGAGAAAGAACTTGGGCCATCATCACAAATGAATTGATACAGAAAGGTAAAACAAGAGCCAGAAAACTTGTAGATACGAGACAGAACCTGAGTGGAGTTAATGGTGGAGAGAGCCTGGCAGAAGCAGTGAGCTTTGGAGACGGCAACAGAAAGCAACCAAGACCAGAAATCTGTCCAGAGGAGCCTAGGGGCGACTCTACCGGCCAGAGCATGTGCATTCCCAGTCTAGGGACAGAGACAGAAGAGCTAAGGAAACTACCAAACACCTTCCAGATCTGTTAAGAAAGCGTTGAGTGGGGCTGGAGAGATGCTCAGTGGTTAAGAGCACCAACTGCTCTTGCGGAGAACCCGGGTTCGATTCCCAGTACCCATATGGCAGCTAAAAACTGTCTTTAACTCCAGTTCCAGGGAAATCCAACGCCCTGTTCTGACCTCCGTGGCATTGCACGATACGGGTGCACAAACCTACATGCAGACATACACATAAAACATAATAAATTTAAAAAATTTTAAAAAGAGGAAGCATTGAGTGCAGACCTGGAGAGCTCAACAGAGCACAAGAAACACAGAAAAGCAGAGGGCAGGGGAGAGGCATAGAAGCCTTCAACAGACATCTCCACACACAGAGCATCATCAAGCTAGCAGGGTTGACACCTGCAGAGACCCTCAGTGATGAGAATGTGGGCAGAGAGGAGGAGGAGCCAGTCCTGGCCAGTCACAGCCACAGGCACTGACCACAAGAGCTGCGGGATAAACCATGTCGTGCCCATCACCCACATCTCACCCTGGATATCCTAAGCCAGGCAGGACAACTGCACCGTGGATGTAGTCCTTGGCTCTGGCACCAGCACTATGGGGAGGGGCCTATTCTGAGGCCTCCAGGGGGTATAATGCAGGCCTGGGGGTTTCTACCCAGGGTACATCTCAGACCCCACAGTTTATAAGCCCATCTTCAGCCCCAACACTTATCTACTCTCCCCAAGACTGACACCCACATCCGGGACTGGGCGTACCTGGAATGGGACCAGCAGGGCCCTGAGCTCACCTGGCCCCAATGACAGGCTCTCGGGCATCCTTGGAAGCTGCATAATCCATGCCATAGAAGTTCAGCCCCAGGAGGATCTTGCTCCGCCACTGCGACTTAGGGTCCAGGACCTGGACACAGGCTCGAACCCAGGACAGTGGAGCATTAGGACCAGGCCTGCAGATGTGATAGGGATGGGGCCACTCTTAGTAGCATGCAGGACACCCTGTGCCTGATCTTGGTTTAGTTCGCCAGGTCATCCACCTGGGCCCATTTTTCTTCTGTGCTATGGTTAACACGTCTCAAGAATTGGGAAGCTGGACATGGTGGCACATACCCATAATCCCAACACTTAGGAGGCTAAGGCAAGAACACTGCTACAAGTCTGAGGCCAGCTTTGGCTACTCAGTGAGTTCTGGGCCAGTATGGGATACAAAGGGAGACCACCATCTCTAAAAAAAAAAAAAAAAAAAAAGGCTGGGTATGGTGGTGCAGGCCTTTAATCCCAGCATTTGGGAGGCAGAGGCAGGCAGATCTCTGTGAGTTCAAAGCCAGACTGATCTACAAAGAAAGTTCCAGGACAGCTGGGAATACAAGGAGACACTGTCTAAAAAAGACAAAAAAAAAGGGTCAGCCCCAGAAAGAACTCATCGCATCACAGAAGTGCTGCAGACAAAGCGGCTGAGCACCTTTTCATTATGTGCACTTTTCCCATTCTTCTAGATACTGGGCAAGGAGGGGTCAGCTGACAGGTAGCTAGGGCTGAGGCTCAAGGAAGACAGAGGCAGCAGACAGGCCATGGTTCTGTCACTGTGATAAGGCTTTACCTGGCAGGGACCTCCCACAGGACCACCTCTTAAACATGGAGCAGGTACAATTCCACAGCTTCTATCCCTTACATCCAGTGCAGAGGAGAGAACTGCCCATCTGTGCCCAGCCACAGAGCCACTGGCAGGTAGGTTTCTGCCTGGAAGACCAGGATGCAGGCTGACAGATTCCTGAAGGCCCACTGTGCCTCCAGCATCCTATCACCCACACTTACTGCTGTGATGTAGAGTAGTCATAGGTCATGAGGCTGAAGCCATCTAGCACAGGGGCCAGTTGCTCGAACTCCTTGTGCGTGAACATGCCTAGCTGGTCAGTCCTATGAAAGACAAGCACACCTACCTTGAATTAGTTACTATGGGTGGAGTGCTGGCCCTCCCCAGAGTCAAGTCAGAGAAAGCCTGCTTTTGGGGCCCCCAGCCTGTACCTATTCCTCCCCTCTCTAGGGAGACTTTGGGCCACTTTCCCTTGGGAATGGAGAAAGCCTGCTGCTTGGCACTCTGGGTTCTAGGATAAGGGCTGTGACCAGAGATGTCCCTCTTCCCCTGATCCCAGAGGGCTCTGCAAGAAAGAGGGACAAGAGCTGCACAGTGTACCTGAGCCTCAGCCCTGCTCGAGAACCGTTCCGTAGTGGGCACACACAGGCCAGGCCAAGCTCATAGAGGTCCCCGTTTCCCAGAGCTGGGCATCTGTCACTACAGCTTGGGCCCTTGTTTAATGGTCGCTCCTGCTCTTGGGGGCCCAGACAATGAATCTGAAAAAGTCGGGCCCAACAGGTCTCAGATCCACGGACATTGGTGGGTTCCTGTGTGACTGTCCCACCTGGGAGGCAGGCAAACATTTGCCATCTGGGGCTATTGGAGCTGAGAGGCTGTTTCTAGGACCATCAGCAGCCCAAACACAGCCATCCCCTGCATGCTCTGATCCTTTTTTTTTTTTAATATTTTTTATTTATTTTCACATGTGTATGAATGTATTGTCTGCATGTGGGTCTGTGCACCCATGTTGTGCAATGCCGCGGAGGTCAGAAGAGGGTGTCAGATTCCCCTGGAACTGGAGTTAAAGACGGTTTTCAGCCGCCATGGGGATTGAACCCGGTCCTCTGCAAGAGCAGTCAGTGCTCTTAACCGCTAGGCCATCTCTCCAGCCCCTCTGATCCTTTCTCAATCAGAGCAGAGACAATCTCTTTTTTTTTTTTTTTTTTTTTGGTCTTTTTGAGACAGGGTCTCCTCCCTGCAGCCCCAGCCTGGAACTCAAAGGTCTGGCCGCCTCTGCCTCCCATGTGCTGGGATTAAAGGTATGTGCCACCACACCCGGCTCTCTTTTCAACAGAGAGCAATGGGCTGCTCAGACCCAGCCAGTAAGTCTCGGAACTTCAGCTATAGCCATTCCTGAACACTGCTACGGGCACAGGATGAAGCTTATTCAATGGGCCCTGCCCATTTAGTCTCCCCCTCATAGAAGGGAGACTAAATCTTGAATAAGGTCTCCTTGGAACCTTCCAGGCCCCAGTACCAGTGAGCCCAGAAACAGCCTCTCAGCTCTAAGGGCTCCCACATGGCGAAGGCTCATTAGCTCCTAGGTGAGACGCTCATCCAACACCTGCTAGCGTTCACTAGCCCCTCCCCTTGACAGGCCCTGCTATTTCTAGATCTGAGGCTCATAAAGGAAGGCATGGACTGCAGCCCTTCTTAGTCCTATCTTGTGCCAAGGATTCAGGGGCACTGAAGAAGGCTCAGAGAGGTATGGCCATAGCCTTTTTGCAAAACAGGCTGCAGGGGCCTAGAAGGCTCTATGCAGAGTAGCTGCACCTGACAAAGCCCTACACAGCGATCTGCAGCTTCACTGAATGCTCGGAAAGGACACTTATTCCTGAAGACTTACAGCAGCATCGCTCAACTCCCACCCCCCAGCCCAGCACTCACCATGGAGACAAACAGGCCTTTACCAAGGCGAGGACAAATCTGCATGACATTTACACATAGCACAGGGAAGGAGCATGGACCTTGTCTGAAGGCTCCCAGAAAAACCTTTCCTGCTAAGCCGGGCGTGGTGGCGCACGCCTTTAATCCTAGCACTTGGGAGGCAGAGGCAGGCGGATCTTTGTGAGTTCAAGGCCAGCCTGGTCTACAGAGCAAGTTCCAGGACAGCTGGGGCTACAGGGAGACCCTGTCTCGAAAGGACCAAAAAAAAAAAAAAACCTTTCCTGCTAAACAACTCTGGTCAAGCTGTAAATACCCTCTGACTCCAGGCCAAGAGCCCACAGGAGACTCCACACAAGGACTAATCAGAGTAGTCAGGGCAAGCACTGCTGTCCTTTAGACAAACAGCCTTGCCCAGTGTCTGGGCTCCTGAGACCCACAGTAGTATCCTCAACTAGCTGTACTCCCTGGGCCAGCTGACATACTAGCCAGACCTCATTCAGCCACTCAGGGGTACAGGCCAGGTGAGAGGGCACTCTACTGGGCTAGGCTAGCCTGCAAAGATTGATGACCCTACATCTCTGCCCAAGCACAGCGCATTCCAGCATACAGTGTTGTTTGCTGCTAGCCTTGGGCCCACAGCCTCTAGGTCATGGCCAGGGCATGCGCAGGGCCTGGCTTAACCCTATGATCACCTTCAGCTCTTCCAGGCAGGACTGCCCTCCTATGTTGCTAGGACACTGAGCAGGGGCTGAGCAGTACAGGCATGGACGAGGGGAGAGGATGAGAGGGATGGGTGGTCAGAGGTTCTGCCACCAAAAGAGAGGCAAACCCAGCTGCAAGGTTGGGGGACAGACAGGAAATGGGGGATAGGAGTGGGTAAGAATAGGCATCCCATGGGACCCTGAGAGGGCTACTTTCCTGGAGCATGTGTCATTCCCACAGGCCCTTCATGTGCCTCTCACTGACACACCCCTACTCCACAGGCTGGGGCACTAAGAGCAGCCACCTGTCAGAATGGCCATGTTCTTAAGTGGTCACAAGGCAAGACAAATAGGAACATGGTCAACACTGTCCAGAGATGGAACAGCCTCCTAGGGTAGTAGCTGTCAACAGGAGAGAAGGGGTCCCCTAGACTTGTTCTACCACCTCCCTGCCCCATTCGCCTGGTGGGGGGGCTCCCTGGGAATGTGATATCCTCTTTCTATCTTTTCTTTTCCCTATAGCCCCGGCTGGCCGAGAACTCCCTATATAGACCAGGCTAGGCTTGATCTCACAGAGATCTGAGTGTCTCTGCCTCCTGAGTGCTGGGATTAAAGGCATGCATCATGTTGCCTGACCTCTTCTACCTTTAAGGAAGAAAGGCTATGCAGAAGCTGTTGCTAGAGCCTGCCCTTCCTAGCCTCCCTTGCCCCCAGAACCCTTGAGAGCCTGGTGACTGAGCTGTTTCTCTCTTTGATTCAAAGCATCAAGACAAAAGGGGGGGTGTCTACATGGTTGAGACATAAGAACAGCTCACCAACAGGCTAGACATGGCATGACTTCCAATAAACAAAAATTACTGCTCATGCTGAAAACTTCATGTTCTGATTTTTTTTTTTTTTTTTGGGTCTTTTCGAGACAGGGTCTCCCTGTAGCCCCAGCTGACCTGGAACTCATTCTGTAGACCAGGCTGGCCTTGAACTCACAAAGGTCCACCTGCTTCTGTCTCCCAAGTGCTAGGATTAAAGGAGTGCGCCACCACGCCCAGCTGAATTAATTTCTGAGAAAGAAAACTGAGGGAAGGAAAAAAGAAAAGTCATCACAGTTAGAGCCTAGGTCTGGAGCAGGCCCCATCCAGGTGATGGCAAGGAAGGAAGGCCTCCAGCCCTGGCTCTGAGACGTTCGGCTCTGACTGCACAGCCCTGGCTCTGAGACGTTCGGCTCTGACTGCACAGCCCTGGCTCTGAGACGTTCGGCTCTGACTACACCCACCTGGGAACAAAACAGGGCACCCTCACACCTTCCACCTGACTCACTTTCTTTCCAGCATAAGTGCCTCTTCCATTGGGTGGGGTTGTGATGACACCTGGGCACTAGAGCCCTCCAGCCTAGATGGTATTGGGACACACTGTGCAGCCACAGCCTGTAGAAGTTATTCTAGCAACGTCCAGTTATTCAGCTGTGGGCTCAACAGACTGATTCCATCACTACCTTCCTCCTAGAGGGAGAGAGAGGAGGTAACAACTCTCAACCATGCCCTAGGGTTACCTCAATCCCTCCAGCACAACACCCTTTCTTACCCTGGAGAGCCCAACCCACCTTCTGCCCCTGTCCCTCAGCCCACAAGGTACATGCTTCCTCCTTCCAGTGTCCTATTAGCATAACCAATAGTTGCCAGCTCCACAGTATTGGAGTCACAGCCAGGCAGAAGGGCTACAAGCTCAAGGACAACCCTGCTCAGAGCTGTTCCACAGCGCTCCACAGCTCTCCCCTGAAACCTCCTGCCCTGGGCCCTGTGGTCCGAACATTCGCCTCCTCTGACTCCTTTCTTTCTTTTTCTTTCTTTTTTTTTTTTTTTTTTTTTTTGCGTATGAATGTACTGTCTGCATGTAGGTCTGTGTACCCGTGTCATGCAATGCTGCGGAGGTCAGAAGAGGGTGTCGGATTCCCCTGGAACTGAAGTTCTCCTGGAATTGGAGTTTCAGACGGTTCTCGGCCGCCATGTGGGTGCTGGGGATTGAACCTGGGTTCTCTGCAAGAGCGGTCGGTGCTCTTAACCGCTAGACCATCTCTCCAGCCCCTGACTCCTATCTTTCTAGGCCCGTTGAGTAGTGAGCAAAACTCCTGTCCAACCTTCTCCAGGACAACTAATGGGGTGATGTGGGCTCGGTCTATGGTCAACAGCCCCTGCTGGCCATCCTGTCTGACTCTGCTGTTTCTATGGTGTCTGTCATCAACTAAAGGATCCCAGTAGCTAAAGCCAGGGAAACATAAGGGGCTGTCTGGAGACTGACCTGACTGCCCCCTACCTTCCCAAGACAGCATGTTGCTGGCCCCTGCAGGTCTAGGGGGAAACCTCAAGGCTGCCATGCCACACTGCCCCCAGGTCTCTCCACTGCTGAGTGAACCCAGGTGACCTTAGGAGCAGAGCTCAATGTCAGCACGTCCTTCGGCCAGCAGCTGCCCAGCTCCAGGGCTAGACCCCAGGGGTCTATAGTCTGGTGGCAGCACAGCAGGAGGCCAGCCCTTCCCCAGCAGCTCTGAGTTAATCTGACTTTAGTGACAAAGGACACAAGTGAATTCTCATTTGATGACTAGAAGCTGCCTACCCCTCCCTCCTGACCCCCACCCCCTGCCAGCAGTGGAGCTGTTTTTCCCAGTGTAGCTTTGTGAGATGAAGGGTAGCATGATTGTGTCCCACTGCAGACCATGCAGGCACAGAAGCTGACTGGGGTTCCCTGCAGCAGTGGCTCTCAATCAAGTGTGAGAGGACAAACAAAGTCAATAAAGCCTCCACTCCACCCCCACCCCAACCTTCCCACTCCAGCCTCAGGGCAATACAGGCACAGCCTCCACAGAAACTGAGGAGTTTAGCACCCCACTACATCCAAGGGATCCAGGTTCAGCATCAAGTGTCCCTGGGGGTGCTCTGCACTCAGCAGCACCCAAGCACTCAACCAGGTCAGGGTCCTGCTTCCCCTAACCCTACAACCCCTCGGTCCAGATTCCAGCCACTGCACATAGTCCCTCCCCTCTGGGTACCTCTCAGAAGTCTTTGCAAAGTGAGTGGTGGGGCCGGTCTCAGCTCCTCGGACCCACTTCCTGCATACGGTTGGGAGCTTAGGAGGCCTCGGCAGAGGGACTGCCCTCAAAAGCTTCTACTCCAATCCTGACTTCAGACCAGGTTTCAAGGACAGCTCCCACAGCCTCAGAAACTGCCCTGAGTTTCAGAACAATCCCCGCCAACTTAGAAACCAAGAGACCAAGACAGAAGCGCCAGGCAGAGGCAGCTGAGCCCACAGCTCTGGAGCCCTTCTGGGATTTGAGGCCCCTGAACTTCTCTCCTACATTGGACCTGCAAACTGCTTGTTCAGCTGAGAAGGACCTGTCCCTGTTGCTGCACACATACCAGCCCTAGCAACCCCAAGGATTGGAGGGCAAATGTTCTAAGCACTTCACACAAAGAAGGTGAAGCTTGGAGAAGGACACAGGCCCTAGCTGGGGCCAAGCCCCAGACTTGGGTTCTTCTCAGTGGCAAGGATGGGGTCACTGAGCTACAGGCACAGACCCAGCCTAGGAACCATCAAAGCAGAGCCAGACACCTCCTCCCTCAACACCGTGAGGACAGCTCAGCAGACACAGGAAAAGTAGAAGAGGGAGTCCAAGGGCTTGGGATGTTACAGACACAGGGTGGGAGGGGCCCTCAGAATGTGTCCCAGACAGGAATGAAGGGCATTCCAATACAACACCAAGCAAAAGACTAGGACTAATAGAACAGAGCCCCCCGCGCGCACACACACTCACATTCTAGTTATTAACAAAGGCTCATAGGGCATATCCCTGGGCAGAGCCACAAACAGCTTTCCACTTCACAGGCTTTCCATGTAAAAGTACTGGAGCCCACTGCCCTCTGGACTGGGATCCTTGGGATGGGTCTGAAATTAGCCTGGAGAGCCTGCAGTTATGCCTAACAGTCTGGACTGATGGGCTAAGGGCCTAGGGAAGTTTGGGAAGAAAAGTCAAACAGCAGGTAGACATCTAGGGCCTGAAGGAAGCCTTGGCTCCCTTGAGTTTGGGATGGAGAACCACCGTAAGCTGGTGGGTCTCAGCTGACCCACCTAAACAACATGGCCTGTAGGGAGATAGTAGTAGGTGGCACAGGATAGGGGGACAGCAACCAGTGCGCACCAGCTGCCTACATTCACTGCAGGCTCTGCAGGAACCCAAGTCACTTCTTTTATACACATCTATCAAACTTCCGTCACCCCTGGCCCTGGAGCCATATTCAATCACACCCAGCTGTTATTTACAGAGCCTTTAAAGGCTGTACAGAGATTGTTCTTCCTTTCAATTTAGTGGGTTGGGGAGTTCAGCATCCATCTGACAATTGAGAGGCCAAATAGATTGGGTTGCCCTTGGAAGCCTGCAGATGCTAGGCAGATAAACAGGACTCCCACCCAATGCTTCTACCCCTTACCTCCTTCCCTAGGACTATCTGTATCTGTTCCTGCTTGTTCTAGCCCCACATCCATCCTCAGGGATTCAGAGCCTTCTATTGCCCAGTGTAGGGGAAAATTTTGTGATAAATTACCTGCTTGTCTACACTGAAACCTGGCTTAAGGCAGGATTTTGAGGCACGGGGTCTGAAACCAGGCCCTGAGATATGATGTCACTCTGGGTATAAAAACAGAATGTTGGGGCTGGAGGGATGGCCTAGTGGTTAAGAACGCCAACCACTCTTGCAGAGGACCCGGGTTCAATCCCCAGCACCCACATGGTGGCTAAGAACCATCTGTAACTCCAATTCCAGGAGAAATCCAGTTCCAGGGGAATCCGACGCCCTCTTCTGACCTCCTCGGCATTGCATGACACAGGTGCACAGACCTACATGCAGACAGTACGTTCATACACATAAATAAATAAAATTAAAAAAAAATTAAAAACAGAATGCTGCCTTTAATCCTAGCACTTGGGAGGCAGAGACAGGTGGATCTCTGTGAGTTCAAGGCCAGCCTGGTCTACAGAGTGAGTTCCAGGACAGCTGGGGCTACAGGGAGACCCAGTCTCGAAAAGACAAATCAACAACAACAACAACAAATCAACATCAACAACAAAAAAAAACCAGAATGCTGTGAATTGACAAAGGAGTTCTTCTTACCATCTGACAGGGACTACCGGCCGTTATCTGCACATGTATTCTTAGCCCACTAGGCTTGTGTATTAGTGACCGGTGGGTTGCACACAGACCAAGTAGGTCACCAACTTGGGAAACTGGTGTGGGGCTGGAAGGAGATTCATCAGGTCACCTGCTGTGATGTGTGGTGAGTGCCCGGGTGGGAATTAGACTGTAGAGCGCCAATCAAGTGACAGTCTGGGATTTAAGCTGTAGAATGTCCATCAGGCAGCAGCCTGGCATTAGACCGTAAAGCGCCAAGCAGGTGGCAGTCTGGAGGATCAGGGAGTGCCATTAGGGCATTGCCTGGTGTGGTTGTTAGATTAGATGAGAGGGCAGTGAGAAGGCTGTCACCCTTTGGCCCCTTGGTTTAGGACAGCTGCTGGCAGCTGCCTTGCATCTTTCCTTTTCTTTCTTCTTTTTTTCTATTTTTTTGAGACAGGGTCTCCCTTTAGCCCCAGTTGGCCTGGAGCTCACTCTGTAGACCAGGCTGGTCTTGAACTCACAGAGATCCACCTGCCTCTGCCTCCCAAATGCTAGGATTAAAGGTGTTTGACACCATGCCTGGCTTTTTTTTTTTTAATGTGTATGAGTGTACTGTCTGTGTGTAGGTTGGTGCGCCCATGTCAGAAGAGGGTGTTGGAGCTGGGCGTGGTGGTGCACGCCTTTAATCCTAGCACTTGGGAGGCAGAGGCAGGCAGATCTTTGTGAGTTCAAGGCAAGCCTGGTCTACAGAGCGAGTTCCAGGACAGCTAGGGCTACAGGGAGACCCTGTCTCGAAAAGCCCCACCCAGCACCCACATGTGGCTAAGAACGTCTTTAAGGCTAAACAGTTGCCCTAATCGCTGGCTTAAGCAAGTAGACATAAGCCCATTCAAGGCGAACGCAATTCAACCATCCGTCTTGCCCACTTCTTCTGACCTCCGAGGCAATTGCGGAGCGATGCCACTAGAGGTGCCACAAATGCAGGACAGTCTCATCTATTGCATCAGACACAGAATAAAATTCAAAACAAAACTCGAATGAGAAATAATTACTATGCACATTGTGTGTCATCATGCGTCTTTGCAGCGTATGGAATGAATCTTTTTTTTGAGAGTGTTAATCGAGGAGACAGTCGGGCTTCTCCCCATAATGCTGCATTCCAATTGGAGGGCCGGTAAACCAGGCGGCCTGAACTCAAAAGATCCATGCCCAACACCTGCCTCTGCCTCCAGAGTGCTGGATTAAAGGTTGTGCACCACCACGGCACATCAGTATTTTTTTAATTTTTTTGGTTTTGATTATTTTATTTATTTTGTATGCTGTATGGAATGTAGCTGTCTGCATGCATAGTTTGTACACTGGTCCGTGCAATGCTGCCGAGTGTCAGAAAGAGGGTGTCGGATTCTCCTGGAACTGGAAGTTCTCCGTGAATTGGAGTTTCAGACGGCTCTCCGGCCGCCATTGTGGGTGCCTGGGGATCGACCCGAGGTCTTGCAAGCGCTCCTAACCGTTAGGGCCATTTTTCCCCTCCAGCCCAGCAGTAGTGATTTTTATAAGATGCACTGGGCAGGGTAGACATGGGAGTCCAACTGCATTGCTACCTTGTCCCAAAGGTCTCAGAAGAGCTGCCTCACAGGGCTGGGAAGAGTAAAGAGCGAAAGCCTGGGGCAAAGGTCTAATCTAGTCAGTGGCCCCAGTTGGCAGTAGCCATTACTGCACAGCTCTGCACTGCCACAACCTAATGTAGCCACAGTATGTGTAGGTAGTTCAAGCACTGTACTAGACACCTGGGAATCCCAGGACCTAATAATGAGAAGAATGAATCTAAATATGTGAGTTCTTGGGGCTGGAGAGATGTTTCAGTAGTTAAGAGTACTGGCTGTGGGGGCGAGTGTAGCCTAGTGGGTAAGAGCACGACTGCTCTGCAGAGGACACCGAGGTTCGAGCTCCAGCACCACATGGCGCTAAGAACCTTCTGTAATCGCAATTCCGGGAACTCACATTCGTGTTGAGACTCTCTCTTTGACCTCGCAGCATTGCATGACACGGGTGCAAACATACAATGCAGCAGTACATTCATACATCAAAAGAATTAAATGTAAAAAAAAAAAAAAAAAGAGTACAGGCTACTTGGGGCTGGAGAAATGGCCTAGCAGTTAAGAGCACCGACTGCTCTTGCAGAGGACCCGGGTTAGATGCCCAGCACCCACATGGCGGCTAAGAACCGTCTGTAACTCCAATTCCAGGAGACCTCCAGTTCCAGAGGAATCCGAGACCCTCTTCTGACGTCCGAGGCATTGCATGACACGGGTGCACAAACCTACATGCAGACAGTACATTCATACACATACAAAAATAAATAAAATTAAAAAAAAAAAAGAGTACTGGCTGCTTGGTGCTGGAGAGATGGCCTAGTGGTTAAGAACACCTACTGCTCTTGCAGAAGACCTGGATTCAGTTCTCAGCACCCACATGGAGGCTAACAGCCTTCTGAAACTTCACTTCCATGGGATCTGTTGCTCTCTTCTGGCCTCTGCGGGCACTGCATGAGTGCACTTGCATATATGTAGTCAAAACACTCATACACACACACAAAAGCCAGGCATGGAGATACCTCTCAAAAAAAAAAAGTGTATTTTCGAGTAGCCAAATTCCTTAATTTCTAAGTCTGTCTGCATTGGGACATGACAGGTGAGAACACTCAAGGACAACCCCCTCCCACAAGGTAACTAACATCCAGAGGCTGGGAGGGATTCATGTTGATGAGAGGGGGCTGTGTACCCTTGCCTATTCCTCACCTCTACAGTGCACTTACCCAGGGGTGACAGCAGGTGGGATAACCAGGACAGCAAGAAGCCGGGCTTGATGCAGCGCCTCAGCCAAATGAGTGAGCATGTGGATGAGGCCCCTGCAAGAACGCAGAAACAGGTCAGCAAAGGGTACTGTGGGCTCTCGGGCACCCAAGGCTTCCAGAGCATGGCACATGAACCCCAGCCTGAAGCCCTACTGCAGAACCATGACTCCCTTCACAGGGCTTCTTATCCCACTCTTTAGTGTGGAGCCATGAAGGAACTTGGGGAAGAGGTAACCCTATACCCCAACGGGGCCTGCCTTCCTCATATTTGAGTGTCCCCAGAGCAGAAGTCTACTTTTGGATGTTGAGAAGCCCAGTGTCCTAGTCACTCCTGCATCATGAAAAAACAAAGAATACATTAAAGAGCATATCAGGCCAGGTGTGGTGGCACACGCCTTTAATCCCAGCACTAGAGATGCAGAGGCAGTTGGATCTCTGTGAGTTCAAGTCCAGCCTGGTCTACATAGTGAGTTCCAGGCCAGGCCAGCTATGAGTAAAGGAAGACCCTATCTCAAAAATACCAAAACAAACAAACAAACAAACCAAACAAACAGGTAGGAGCCCTGGGAAGAGATGAGGGGCAAGGCACCTAGAGTAGATACCAGGAATACAGGGCCAACAGCTGGGGAACTGGACATGGAGGTGGTGAAGGCAGCTGGTGGTATGCCTCAAGGACAAACATGGCCTTCTCCCTGCACATGGCTTGGGAGCCAACCCTTGACCCTCGACCAGTATAGGTGGTGAATGGACTGCTCACAATGTCCCCAACACTAACTGCTGCCCCAGTATAGCTGTTGTAAAGTTAGGTTTGTTGTGCTGTGCTCACTCGGGGAGGTTCTGCTGTTCCTGTGTGAAGGCCTTCCTTCCTTCTTCTATAGCATGACTCTTTAGGGACAGTACTATCAGGAGGCACGATGCCAAGTCTTACACTCGCAGGGCCAAGGCTGGGTCCTCCACTAGCCACAGGACCAGCCTCCAGTGCATCTCTGCAGAGTATGGGTAAGGTCAGTGTCCTCTTAGTGACCAAGTACTGGACAAAATGATACATCAGACTGAAGGGCCAAGAGGCACCCAAGACAGCTCTGTGAAGGCTTTCAGAGGATAAGAATGAGGCTTCTGGGGGCTGGAGGGATGGCTCAGCGGATAAGAGCACCGACTGCTCTTGCAGAGGACCTGGGTTCAATTCCCAGCACCCACATGATGGCTAAGAACCATCTTTAAGCAGGGCGTGGTGGGACTGCCTTTAATTGTAGCACTCGGGAGGCAGAGGCAGACAGATCTCTGTGAGTTCAAGGCCAGTCTGGTCTACAGAGTGAGTTCAAGGCCAGCTGGGGCTATAGAGACCCTGTCTCAAAAAGAAAAAAAAAAAAAAAAAAGCCTTCTGCCAGGCATAGTGGTGCACACCTTTAATCCCAGCACACAGGAGGCGGAGGCAGGCGGATCTCTGTGAGTTCAAGGACAGCCTGGTTTATATAGTGAGTTCCAGGAGCTGGGGCTATAGGGAGACCCTGTGTCAAAAAAAAGAATGAGCCTTCCTGCTCCTGCTCCCTACCAAGGGCCCACACTGTGGCCATTCTGGGCTTGGGGACTCTGTAAGGGTACTGGCAATAATAGTGTCCTTACCAAGGACTTTGCTAACAAACCCTGCAGGTAGCCTGCCTCTGAGCCTAGCTTTGGGCCTGGTACACTGGGGAATGGACGAACGGGGTGGGGGCAGAGTAAATAGGTACTTGGTTAGCAGCCTCTCCACCTCTACCTTGTTGAGGGCAGCCTCTCTACTCTGCTGAGGGACCAGCCTCTTTCAGAGACAGGCTGTGGGGCTCCTGCAGGATGACCTGCCCCAGAATCTGTTGATACCTCCAATGGCTATCACTTCACCTGCCACTTTTGCCCTCCACATTTTGGGAACTCTTGGTCTCTTGCTATCTGCTGGGATGAGACCTGTGGGACAGCCCTGTAAATGGTTAAGGCCACAGGCTGCTGTCTGTAGTACTACCTGCTCTAGAGGCTTAAACTGACTGGCGCTTCATGGCGATAAAGGATTTGGCTCTTCCTGAAGGACTCTGACAGGAAGCCTAAGCAGGGCCTGCTCTTAAAGGGACCTAAAATCAGCTGGCCCTAAGGGCTGACTGCATAGCCCCTCCTACCTTGACTGGCTGGCAGCTTCTGCCTTACAGCAAATGACTGTGACAGGTGGCACTCTCCAGAAAAGTCCCCAGAGCTGAGTCAGGCAGTTCCCTGACACCTCCCCATCCTCCAAGGAAGCTGAGCAACATGCCAACTCCTCAGGCCAAGAATCATGGACCCTATCATGTCCTTGGACCAAGGACAAGCAAACATGCCTGCTCAGTACGCCAAGCTGACCTAGCATTTCAAACCTAGGACACACGCCTATGATGGTGAGGGGCTAGGTAATAAGTGGTGACCGGAGCACTAGTCTCTTGAATATTCCCATTGTGCATCACCATGGCCAGACTCATCCTGGGACATGCAAAGGCATCACCACACCAGCTGGCTTCTGCTCCTCAGGAGCCTTTTCACTCCCATGCCTTGGCTCCATCAGTGCCCCACACACAGCTCCCCAGTGTCACCTGAGCACAAAAGCTCATATGGGCTGCTCCTACTTCCATGTCCCCTGCTGTAGGCTCTGATATTAATGACCTGTCACCAGCCCAGACACAATGAGGCTGTGACTTGTTGCCTACTTAATGTGCTGAAACGCAAATGAATTACAGCAAATCTCTGACTAATAGCTCTTTAGCCTAGGATTAGCAGAAAGGATGGCAGAGAGCAGGTTCAGTCTTCTGCTCAGATGTATTTCCTGTCTCAGAGAGCACCAGGTCAGCTTTGATGGGCCCTGGAGGGTATCTCATGACTGAGAGTCAGGGGCACAGGATCCTTAGGGCAGAGTAGGGGTTCCTCAGAAGTAGTGCAGGCAGAATGTTCCCCACTAATTCAGGGATACTCTTCTTCCTGCTTATCTTCTTCCCCTGGCTGGGGTCTTTCATCAATGGCAAGGCCCAGGCATACCTGGCTCTCAGGATGGAGGGCCTAGACACCTAGACATCCCTTCACCAGATGACTTTTTTTTTTATTTTCATATGTGTATGAATGTACTGTCTGCATGCAGGTTTGTGCACCTGTGTCGTGCAATGACACGGAGGTCAGAAGAGGGTGTCGTCGGATTCGCCTAGAACTGGAGTTACAGACGGTTCTCAGCTGCCATGTGGGTGCTGGGGATTGAACCCAGGTCCTCTGCAAGAGCAGTTGGCAGTCTTAACCGCTAGGCCATCTCTCCAGCCCCAGATGACCTTTTATTTTATTTATTTATTTTTTTGGTCTTTTCGAGACAGGGTCTCCCTGTAGCCCCAGCTGTCCTGGAACTCACTCTGGAGACCAGGCTGGCCTTGAACTCACAAAGATCCGCCTGCCTCTGCCTCCCAAGTGCTAGGATTAAAGGCGTGAGACACCACGCCCGGCTCCAGATGACCTTTTCATCCCCACCCCATAACACAGTCCACCTCAGCTAGAACCTCTCCAGCAAGCCATGAGTGGGCATGCTGCCTCCAAGTGGGCAGAGCTGAGACCTACAGGTCTTCTGTACATAGAAAGGCAAAAGAGCTCCCAAGACCAGCTGAAGCTCAGGAAGGAAAATGGCTGGAGCTAAAGGACATCATGCTGAGTGAAGTAACACAGTCCCAGAAAAACAATGAATGGTATCCCTCATCTGTGGATGCTAGTGTCAATTACCTAGTTGTAAATATTTCTTGTGCACGGCCCCTTGAGCTTTTGTCCAAGCAGCTGGGAGTGATGCATATTGGAAGCAACAACAACAACAGAAAGGACTACATCAAAGAACTGACTGAAACAGTGAACTTCTGCTCAAAACAGTCAACTTCCACATGGAGAATATTGAGAAAGACTGAGAAAGAGATGAAAAGCATGTTTGGCCGGGCGTTGTGATGCACGCCTTTAATCCTAGCACTTAGGAGGCAGAGGCAGGTGGATCTTTGTGAGTTCAAGGCCAGCCTGGTCTACAGAGTGAGTTCCGGGACAGCTGGGGCTACAGGGAGACCCTGTCTCGATAAAAGGGACAAAAAAAAAAAAAAAAAAGAAAAGAAAAGCATGTTTGGCAGAATGCATGAGCTCTGGTGGGGTGGGGGGATGGGGTGGGGGACAGGGGTCTAGATTTGATAAAAAAAAGGGCTGGGTGTGGTGGCGCATGCTTTTAATCCTAGCACTTGGGAGGCAGAGGCAGGCGGATCTTTGTGAGTTCAAGACCAGCCTGGTCTACATAGTGAGTTCCAGGACAGCCAGAGCTACAGGGAGACCCTGTCTCAAAAAGACTAAAAAGACCAAAAAAATAAAAAATAAAAAAATAAAATAAAATAAATAAATAAGAGCTAAATTAAAAAAAAAATCACTAATATAAAATCAGTGGAATCTATAGTAAATATTTCTTGATAGCATATACAGAATACTGAAGTGAGATGGTATAATGAGATACTTATTTGAAAAGTCAAATGTATATTTTCAATTAATACACAGTTTTCATGGAATAAATAAATGATCTATAACAGTGAAGTCAAATCAGACAAAAAAGTCAAGACAAAATTATCAAAATTTGACAGAAATGGTCATTGTGTATAAATAAAATTATACAGCTCAATAAAAGGTATAAAACTAGAAAAAAAAAAAAAAAAAAAAGAAAGGCAAGTGACAGTGACATCAGGGGAGTCTAGGACCTTCATGGGGTAGGCCTGGACCAGAGAGTGGCTCCAAAAATTCTGGGCTGCATCTTAGAGCCTAAGAGGAATTCCCTTGAGTGGGAAAGGGCGGGGAGCTGATCCCACAGCCACAGCTAACCCCGAGGTTGGAGGCTGGCTGCAGGCCTCTGTGTAGACACCTACTGAGTGCATTAGGACAGCACCAGCCCCAACCAGGCAAAATGTTCCTTCTTCTCTAGGGTATACATCCAATGTGACAGATCCAGGAAAGGGGGCTGCTTCAGATGATCCAGACAGCCTGAGCTAAAGACGAAGGTGGGGGCATCCTCTGGGCAATAGGCAGCCTTGAGCTGTGTTGGGGCTGCTGCCATTTCCAGCACTCCAACCTCTCCTGGTCACACCAGCAAGGAGAGTGAGAGCCTATGAGCTTCAGGTGTGTTGGGCACTGCCTGCTCCTACGGCAGCAGGAGGCATGAGGGCCATGTGCAGCATCCTCCCATGGACAGCTCCCTTGGGCTTGGAACTTCCTTCCCCAGAAGATACCATGACCATGACACCCAGGTCCTGTCACACTCAGTCAGCCTCTTCTCAACATCTCAGGCAGGCTGCTTTGTACTCAGTGAGGGAATCTCTGCTTACATCCAAGTTGGACCTTGTAACACTTCTTGGCTACACTTCTCTGCCTCAGCCCTCCCTTTAACCATACCCAAGGGACCTCCAGGTGAGCACAGTGATGTTGTCATGACAAGCCATTCCTGGCTTCTCTGCATAGCCTCTTTCTTTTTCTTTTTCTTTTTTTTTTTTTTTTTGGGGTCTTTTTAAAACAGGG
>VZQC01012659.1:2701181-2742068 GCA_009823505.1 Rhizomys pruinosus
TTTGTCCAAAGCAGTTGGGCATAATGCATATTGGAAACAACAACAACAACAACAGAAAGGACTGCATCAAAGAACTGACTGAAACAGTGAACTTCTGCTCAAAACAGTCAACTTCCTCATGGAGAATATTGAGAAAGACTGAGAAAGAGATGAAAAGCATGTTTGGCAGAATGCATGAGCTCTGGCGGGGTGGGGGAATGGGTGGGAACACGGGTCTAGATTTGTTAAAAAAAATAAAAATAAATTTATGAAGAAAAAAAAAAAAGAACCGTCTTTAAGCCAGGTGTGGTAGTGCACAGTTTTGATCCTAGCACTCAGGAGGCAGAGGTAGGTAGATCTCTGTGAGTTGAAGGCCAGCCTGGTCCCCACAGTAAGTTCTAGGCCAGCTGGGGCTACAGCGAGACCCTGTCTCCAAAAGACCAAAAAAACCCCCCAAACAAAAAAAACTGGGTGTGGGCTGGAGAGATGGCCTAGCAGTTAAGAGCACCGACTACTCTTGCAGAGAACCTGCATTCTCAGCACCCACATGGCAGCTGAGAACCGTCTTTAACTCCAGTTTTAGGGGAATCCGACGCCTTTTTCTGACCTCCGTGGCATTGCACAACATGGGTGCACAAACCTGCATGCAGACAGTACATTCATAATACACACAAATAAAAAAAAAAAGCATATTTGGAGATAGGCATGGCAGCACACGCCTTTGATCCCAGGACTCAGGAGGCAGAGGCAGGCGGATTTCTGAGAGTTCTAGGCCAGTCTGGTCTACATAGTGAGTTCCAGGCCAGCTGGGGCTACAGGGAGACCTTGTCTCAGCAAATGAACAAACAACAACAAAATAATGTATGCACAGAAGCAAAATATCCACTGACAGGGAATTATTAGTCATTTTATTTGTGTTATCTGTATTTTCTGACTTTTCTGCACTGAGTTTTCACTAGTTTTACAATTCACTTTTAGGTGGTAGCAAATTCTCTAAACATGGCCTAGCTGGGCTGTCAGTCCTTCATGAGACTTCAAGACAGGCATACAGAAGCAGCTCCATCTAGTCTCATATCCCTGGCAGCACATGGCCCACCAAACCAGCTGGGGGGCCCACAAGGCATAAGCAAGAAGCTGGAGGCTGAGCAGCCCACCGGCCAGTAGAAGTGTGAAGTTTTTCCTATGGCCACAGAAGCCACACAGAGGCAGTGGAAACCCCAGCCAGGCCAGGTGTGAGCCATGAACAGCTTAGAAGGCTCCTCTGCCTGCCCTCGACTCCCACACACCTCTACCAGCTGTTTCCTCTGTTTCTCTTTCTCTCACTTCCCTGGAGACCTGGTGCTCATGCAGCCTGAGGGGAGCAAGGGCTGTGGGAGTATGCTTCCAAGTTTTGCCCCCCCAGGACACCGGCACACTCAGGTGGCCCTGGGATGAGGCAGACCAGCAAGACTCCACAACTAGGGGACAAGGAGACCAAAAGAGAGCCTAGCCTTGAGGCTCTGAGGAAAGAACTGCAGAATACATGGAACAATGTTGGATGCTTGAAGCCTTCAGCAAAGGCAGTAGCTGTTCTAAGAGCTGAGTGCTCAGAGGATCGGATCAAGGTTTCCGTATCTCTCACCTCTGATCCTACCAGCTTCTCTCCCCAATGACAACATGAGAATTAAGAGGCTTAATAACTTGGGCCTGGGGCTGGAGAGATAGCCTAGTGGTTAAGAGCACCGACTGCTCTTGCAGAGGACCCAGGTTCGATCCCCAGCACCCACATGGCGGCTAAGAACCGTCTGTAACTCCAATTCCAGAACTCCAGTTCCAGGGGAATCCAAGACCCTCTTCTGACCTCCGCGGCATTGCACGACACGGGTGCACAGACCTACATGCAGACAGTACATTCATACACATACAGAAATAAATAAAATTAAAAAAAAATAACTTGGGGCTGGAGAAGACTCAGTGGTTAAGAGCACTAGCTGCTCTTGTAGAGGACTGGGGTTCAGTTCCCAGAACTCACATGGTGACTCACAACTGTTTATCTCCAGTTCCAGAGAATCAGTAGCCCTCTTCTAGACTTCACAGGCCTGCACATACAGTGCGTTTACATACATGCAGGCAAAACACTCACATAAAAACTTTTTAAATCTTAAAAAAATAAAAAGAGGCAGTTAACTTTCTATGCCTCAGCTTATTACCTTGTCCTCACAACTGAGGCTTAGACTTGGTGTCCCAGAGCCCCAGAGACTGGGGAATCCTGGCCACGGAAAGGAGCCCTGGAGCCAGTGGCCCAGAATTACCTGGCCAGTCTGAGACTGCAGCTTCCCCAGATCCCAGGGATCGGTCTTCAGTCTCTGCCCCTACCATAACCATGGCTCCTTTCCCTTGGATGAAGAAGTGGGCCAAGGGAAAGATGAGAAACTAGGGATACACACCTCCAGGAAGTTGTCCAGGACCACAGGTGTACCCAGGTACCCCTAGGACTGTGTGTCTCTATGACCCCTGGTGTCCAGATTCAGCTGGGCCACTGTTCACTTTAGAGGCCTTTCTGCCCACCACCTTTTTGCCTATGACCTGTGACTTCACGCCTCCAGCAATAAAAGATGGAAGGAGCTCAGCCTAGTGGCTCAGACCTATATCCCAACTACTCAGGATTTGAAGGTTTGGGGCTGGAGAGATGGCTCAGCAATTAATAGCACATACTGCTCTTGCAGAGGACACACACCCACATTAGACTCCTTATAACTGCCTGAGGTAACTCCAACTCCAGGGGACCTGGCATCCTCTTCTGATCTCTATGGGACCTTTACTCACAAGTGCAGACCCACATACATACCCATAATTAAAAATAAAATAACTGCCTGGGCGTGTAGCACATGCCTTTAACCCCAGCCCTTGGAAAGTAGAAGCAGGTGGATCTCCGTGAGATTGAGGCCAGCCTAGTCTACTGAATAAGGGCCAGGCCAGCTGGGAAGACTGTGTCTCAAAAAGCAAACAAAATAATAACAACAATAATAAAATCTCATTTAAAAAAAGGACTGAGCTGGGCATGGTGGCACACACCTTTAATCCCATCACTCAGGAGGCAGAGGCAGGTGGATCTCTGTGAGTTCAAGGCCAGCCTGGCCTACAAAGCAAGTTCCAATCCAGCTGGGGCTACAGGGAGACCCTGTCTCAAAAATACATACACATGGGGCTGGAGAGATAGCCTAGCGGTTAAGAGCACTGACTGCTCTTGCAGAGGACCCAGGTTTGATCCCCAGCACCCACATGGCGGCTAAGAACCGTCTGAAACACCAATTCCAGGAGAACTCCAGCTCCAGGGGAATCCAAGACCCTCTTCTGACCTCCGTGGCATTGCACGGCACGGGTGCACAAACTTACATGCAGGCAGTACATTCATATACATAGAAAATAAATTAATTTAAGGGACTGGAGAGATGGCCTAGCGGTTAAGAGCACCGACTGCTCTTGCAGAGGACCCGGGTTCAATCCCCAGCACCCACATGGCGGCTGAGAACCGTCTGTAACTCCAATTCCAGGAGAACTCCAGTTCCAGGGGAATACGAGACCCTCTTCTGACCTCTGTGGCATTGCACGACACGGGTGCACAAACCTACATGCAGACAGTACATTCATACACATACGTAAATAAATAAAAATTAAAAAAAAAAAAAAAGCTGGATGACAAACAATAGCTGTGGTTATGGCAGGATGGCAGAACAGTAAAAAAAAAAAAATACACACACACACACACACACACACACACACACAAAAGAAATCAGCCAGGTGTGGTGGGGCACTCCTTTAATCCCAGCACTCATGAGGCAGAGGCAAGTGGATCTCTGTGAGTTCAAGCCTGGTCTACACAGCAAGTTGCAGGCCAGCTGGGGCTACAGGGAAACCTCGTCTCAAACACTCAAACACACACACACACACACACACACACACACACACGCACACACAAATTCAAAGGTTCAACTTCTCCCTGTATGACAGAGTCCAAGGCCAGCATATTATTAAGACCCTGTATCAAAAGAAAAAAAAAGCGGGGGCTGAAATGTAGTTTAGTAGTGGAGCACTTGCCTAAAATGCATGAAGCCCATGGTATAATCCTCAATATCCACTCTCAAAAAAAGGAGGTGGAAATGGAGAAATGGCTCAGAATGTCCTCTTGCAGAGGAACTGAGTTAAGTTCCCAACACCCACATCAGGCAGCTCAAAACCACCTGCTAACTCCAGCTCCAAGGGATCAGATCAGATGCCATCTTCTGGCCTCTTGCTTACCTACACACAGCCACATACACATAATTAACAAAGCAAAAATAAATAGGGTAGGGGCCATCTGGATACATGGGAGTCAGCGTGCGTCTGGCAGTGGGGTAGAACCCAGCCCACCACCACGGCTGGTGCTAGAGGCAACTACTATATACTTGAAGGCTCACAAATGCTGGTTTCTAACTTTCCAGACTGACTACCAGGATATGTGCATGTGGGGGGACAAGGCATGTGTGACCTGAGGGGGGCCCAGCATGCTGCACTTCCCGTGACCCCTCACTGCTCTTATGACCACAAGGAAAACTCCATCATGTTTTCCATGTAGCAGACCCCTGGGGCCTCACAGTGTTCCGACCCCCCCAAAAAAGTGCCTCTTCCCCACACACTTAATGACCGTCCTTTGGGCTAAAGGCCCAGCAGGGAATGTGGAATGTTATGAATTGAGCCAACCCAGGTCTCAGCTGTTTTATAACCAGCTAACAATGGAAACCAGGCTGCTGGCTCTCTAACTCTGGGCCTCCAAGTCCCAGTCCTCCGTTGGGCTGACGGAAAGAGTCACAATAGGGGCTTGCATTGTTTCTCAGACCCACAGCAAGAAATGTTCTCAAGTGTTCTTTACCCAGAAATACATTAGTGTGTGCAAGTCATGTACATACCAAATGTGTGTGTGCAGAAAAGAGTTAAGGTAATTGTCATACACTGTCAACCAGTTGTTTTATTTTATTTTATTTTTTGGTCTTTTTGAGACAGGGTCTCTTTGTAGCCCCAGCTGTCCTGGAACTCACTCTGTAGACCAGGCTGGCCTGAACACACAAAGATCCGCCTGCCTCTGCCTCCCGAGTGCTAGGATTAAAGGCGTGTGCCACCACACCCGGCCAACCAGTTGTTTTAAGAACAGGCTTTTGACTGGGCATGGTGGCTCATACCTGTAATCCCAGCACTAGGAAGGTCATTCTTGGCTATGTAGAGCTCAAGGCCAGCCTGGGTTACCTGAGATCCTATCTCCCAAAACAAAAAACATGGCCTCAGAATAATCTCTTATTTGGTATTCTATGATTTAAGGAACGCTGACTGATACACTGAGTACTGGGGTTACCGTTTCGTTTAATAGTTCCAGGGATTTAATCCACAGCTCTCTACACAACAGGTAAATACAGGTCACACTTCCAGCCTTGAGGTCTGAACAGAAATGTTGCTCTTACACTAGTACAATGGTCATCCTGCATTGTCACCTTTGAGTACAAAGTCTGGAGTTTGCTATTCTTACCCAGGCTGAGTGTATGGCTGGAATGAAGGTGGCGGAAGCAAGATGATCACAAGCCCAGATGACATTTATTGACCACATGCTGCATGCTGAGCCTGGTGAATGACCCACAAGTGCTCTCCACAGTCCAGGACACCCCATTCACAGGTAGAGCCCAACCCAGGGGGCAGCCCGCCTAGCCCTGGTGCCCAGTGCACAATGCAATGAGAACAGTATTGCCATGAGATGGCTCAAGTTCCAGCTTGGTCACCAGCTAACTGCCCCTCAGCCTCGATGTGCTGCAGCGGGCAAGCAAGTCAGCCCACGTGGAAGTTTCAGGCCCTGGCTTCAAGGGTCAGGGCTCACTGTGCAGGACTGGTGGGTGTACCCAACCACACATCCCTATCTTGCTGCACAGCCTTTGACTCAGGGGACCACCCACCACACCTGCCACTGCCATCATTCTCCACGCCCACTAGCCGCCTGGTCCCACTAGTTTGCACTCCTCTTCCACTGGAGGATCTCATATGCACTCAATCACACACCCCTGAACGTTCTGCTTCGCTTCTCTTACACAACAGCTCTCTCTCATCTGCATTAATGTTGTACACACCCCTCACTCATGCTGTCCTCCACACTCGACCACGCTGGCACACAACTGTGCTCACACTCAGCACTGTGCAGCTGTTCTTACACTTCCTCTCTTGAGTTAATACACCCGTGTTCTCTTGCACTCTTGCTAACATCTCTCACACGCTCCCACGCTGGCTCACACCCTCATGCCTGCCCACTCAGACACTAGCACTCACACCTCATTCTCACTCTCACCAGAGCACACTTGCTCTCTAACCCTCACACACTCTATAGACACACGGGAACAAGATGGTGCACTTGGTCTTACCACACACATGCACAATCTGTCACCTGCTTGTTCTCACACTCGCTCCCTCTCACCTGCTCGTTCTCACACCTGCTCGTTCTCACACTCTCACTCGCACCTGCTCTTTCTCACACTCGCTCTCACCTGTGTGTTTTCACTCTAGCTCACACTCGCTCACTCACACCCCCGTCCTCACACCCCCGCGCATCCTCACCACCACCCGCTCCTCGTCTCGCCCCCATCTTCTCTCGTTCTCGCTCACACGCGCGCCCCTGGCCCGCTCGGTCCGCCGGGAGTGCACGCATCTTAAGAGGACGACCCGGGGCAGCCGCAGCTGCCGGGCTCACCTTCATGTCAGGAGACCGGCCAGACCCCTCAAGCACAGCCGGAAGATGCTCCCCCTCACCGGAAGTCCCTCCCACAAGCCGCCTCTCTCCACTACGGCGCCACGCCAGCTTCCTAGACACCACGCAGGGCACGCTGGGAGGGGGCAGGACCAAGAGGATTGCAGGGCGTGGTCACCGCCGGATTGTGTCGGAGGCGGAGCCTGGAGGCGTGGCTGCAAATGAGCGGGGTCTGGGTAGATGGGCGGGGTGGGGCCCGACAGGTGGGTGTGCCCACCGTAGGTGGGCGGGGCCTCGACCGATGGGTGGGGCCTTTGCGGAGCGGGGATGACGTGGCGGGGCCCGACAGGTGGCCGGGGCTAGTGGTGGGTTGCGCCAAGCTTGCTGCTTGCTCTGCCTGGCTCGCAGCCTTAACTTGGCCGGGAATCCCGGGTCCGCGCCGAGCCCCTAGTGGCTTCGCTGCATCCCAGGCGTGCGGGTTGCTGACAGGCTTAGGGGCCGCTTTGATGTTCTTGCGCACAACCACCAAGGGCCCCCTGCCTGAGAGTCTTGGGTGAGGGACCCGATCCTGTCAGATCTGGGTGGCGCGGGTCACCATGCGCGCGGTCACTTCCACGGCCTCTCCAGTCCAACAGGACGACTCACTTCGTGCGCTCTGCACCAGGTTTTTCTTGGTCCCCCTCACCGCATTATCACCATGGCTGCCTGGGTGATCACCTGCGTGTCACCATTCAAAGGTCTGCAGTGCCCACCACACCGTCTCTAACAGGGACTCTGTGCACCGAGCGCTGGAACGTCCACGGAACATCCCACCTATCATCCCAGAGTGCTCTGTGTCCTCACCTCGTCTTGCAAATTGTATGAGTGGGAATCCATAGAGGCAAACAACGCCCTCACCACCCCCCATCTCGGCCTCTGCAAGAGAAGCCCCACACACGTGACCAGCATTTTTCAACATGCTGACTGGTCTCCACCCCCATCCTTTGCTGTTCCCAACAGCTTCCTGCAGAAAACCACACTTGGCCCCTCCACACCCAGTTCTACTCTACGCCCCACTCCACCAGGGCCAGTTCCAGGATGCACTGTGTGGCTGTTTCCCCATTCCTGCTGCTGCAGAGGTTTCTCCATTGAGCTGAGCTTTGTGCTCTTTCTTCCCAATCACGTTTCCTCCTTTCTCTTCCCCATATTTTCTGCCAGATGTCTTCTAAGTCTCCGAAGGGCCTGGGGCTGGGTATGTGTAATAAGGCATGTTGTGTACCAACTGCCTCCTTGGCTCGACACTCAACCATCAGCAAATGGCCAGAATGGTGACTCCAAGTAGGTCAGAGCTGTGGAGAGTGCCTCAGTAAGCGGCAGTGGATGTCCTGAGGATTGTGCATACTGGAGGGCAAAGGTGTCTATTAACCAGCAAACGCATTTATCCTCGCTAGGAGCCTAACAAGGTCAGAGGTTTCTGAGCTGAAGAATTGCAAAAGCCACTCGGGATTCACCCCCAGTCTGTGACTCAGACCCCAAGAGCAGAAGGGAGGGAAGAGCAAGGAGCCCAAGTCCAACCCTTCTGCAGGTCCCCATTGGGTAGATTCCCAGGGGCCTGTTGAGTTACCACCACATAAAGTTTGCCCCCAGGTGTGCTGGGACCAGTGTGCCCCTGTTCCCTGAGGGGTGAGGACTGGCTTGTTGTTTTCCTTCTATGGTGTTGGAATTAAACCCAGCACTGTACTTGGTTTCCATTCCTAGTCTGGTTTCAAGTGTTTATCCATTTTTTAAATTTTTATTTATTTATTTATTTTTTGGTCTTTTTTAAAAATATTTTTTAATTTTATTTATTTTGTATGTGTATGAATATACTGTCTTCATGTAGGTTTGTGCACCCGAGTCGTGCAATGCCGAGGAGGTCAGAAGAGGGTGTCAGATTCCCCTGGAACTGGAGTTAAAGACGGTTCTCAGCCGCCATGTGGGTGCTGGGAATTGAACCCAGGTCCTTTGCAAGAGCAGTCAGCACTCTTAACCACTAGGCCATCTCTCCAGCCCCCTATTTTTTGGTCTTTTTGAGACAGGGTCTCCCTGTAGCCCCAGCTGTCCTGGAACTCACTCTGTAGACCAGGCTGGCCTTGAACTCACAAAGATCCGCCTGCCTCTGCCTCCCAAGTGCTAGGATTAAAGGCATGTGACACCACACCCGGCTTATTTTTTATTTATTTATTTTAATTTTTTAATTAATTTTATTTATTTCTGTATGTGTATGAATGTACTGTCTGCATGCAAGTTTGTGCGCCCGTGTCGTGCAATGCCGCGGAGGTCAGAAGAGGGTCTCGGATTCCCCTGGAACTGGAGTTCTCCTGGAATTGGAGTTTCAGACGGTTCTCGGCTGCCATGTGGGTGCTGGGGATCGAACCCGGGTCCTCTGTAAGAGCAGTCGGTGCTCTTAACTGCTAGGCCATCTCTCCAGCCCCTATTTATTTTTTATGTGTATGAATGTACTGACTGCATGTAGGTTTGTGCACCCATGTCGTGCAATGCCCTGGAGGTCAGAAGAGGGTGTCGGATTCCCCTGGAACTGGAGTTCTCCTGGAATTGGAGTTACAGACGGTTCTCAGCCGCCATGTGGGTGCTGGGGATCGAAAACGGGTCCTCTGCAAGAGCAGTCGGTGCTCTTAACCGCCAGGCCATCTATCCAGCCCCTTATCCATTTTTTTTTTAGACACAGGGAAGATATATAGACAGATAAAAAGGTTTAAGAAGATCAGAGCCAAGGCTAGAGAGATGGCTCAGCAGTTAAGAGCACTCTCTTGAAGAGGACCCAGGTTCGATTCCCAGCACCCACATGGCGGCTAAGAAACATCTTTAACCCCAGTTCCAGGGAAATCCGACACCCTAATCTGACCTCCAAGGCATTGCACAACACAGGTACACCAACCTACATGCAGACTCATACACATAAAAAAGAAAATAAAATGCCCCTTTCCCAAAGCCTAGGGAACAAATTGCGGAAGAGGAGGCGTGGTAGAATGTAAGGGCTGCGGAGAAATAGGGGTGAATCATGAGACTACAGCAATATAGACTGGACTCCTAATTGATCAACATGCCTGTGCATACAAGCATCTCCAATTGGACTATGGGAACCTTGGGTTGTTCAAATTTTGGACGTAGATACTTGCAAATTGGTTTTACATTAATGTTACTTACATTCATTGCTTATGCTTAATAATTTGGCTCACTTCAAAAAATGCACCAATTACCTAATTGTATGGCAAACTGAGTAACATAAATGTTATCTGAAAACAACTGTTATTGTATTGTAGAATCAGAATCACTTAAAAAATAAACTAATAAAAGAGGAAAAAAAATAATAAAATTAAATTAAATTAAGATCAGAGCCAAAGCATTAGCATTTCTAGACTACAAGAAAACATTAATGATTTTCTTTTTCTTGTGAGAGAGAGTCTCACTATGCAGCTCTGGCTGGCCTAGAACTCACTGTGTAGACCAGGCTGGCCTAGAGCTCACAGAGGTCTGCTTTCCTCTATCTCCCAAGTGCTGGGATTAAAGGTGTGCATCGCCATGCGTGCTCCATTTGCTCTTTAATATTTCTGGAATATTTTAAATTTTATTTATTTCCTTTTATGTGTATGAATGTACTGTCTGCATGCAGGTCTGTGCACCCATGCCGTGCAATGCCCCAGAGGTCAGAAGAGGGTATCGGCATTTTCCTGGAATTGGAATTACAGACGGTTCTCAGCCGCCATGTGGGTGCTGGGGATAGAACCCAGGTCCTCTGCAAGAGCAGTTGGTGCTCTCAACTGCTAGGCCATCTCTCCAGCCCTATTTCTGGAATATTTAAGGTAACTTCAGGTTTACTGCATTTTAAATTTTCTTTAATTTTTAAAATTCTCTTTATTTATTTATTTATTATATATATATATTTTATTATTCATTTATTTATGTATATGAATGTACTGTCTGCATGTAGGTTTGTGCACCCGTATCGTGCAATGCCAAGGAGGTCAGAAGAGGGTGTTAGATTCCCCTGGAACTGGAGTTAAAGACGGTTCTCAGCCGCCATGTGGGTGCTGGGGATCGAACCCGGGTCCTCTGCAAGAGCAGTCGGCTCTCTTAACCACTAAGCCATCTCTCCAGCCCTTATTTATTTTTTATGTGTATGAATGTATTGTCTGCATGTAGGTTTGTGCACCTGTGTCGTGCAATGGCGCGGAGGTCAGAACAGGGTGTCAGATTCCCCAGAACTAGAGTTAAAGATGGTTCTCAGCTGCCATGTGGGTGCTGGGAATTGAACCCGGGTTCTCTGCAAGAGCAGTCAGCGCTAGGCCATCTCTCCAGCCCCCATTTAAAATTTTTTAATATATATTTTTTTTGTTATTAAACTTTTTCATACATCATACATCATTTCTCAATCCAGTTTAGAGTCATTTCCCTTTCCATGCCCCCCACCCCACCTGAGTTCATACACTCTGCCATACATGTCTTGCATCTTTTTCTGAGTCTTTCCAGAGTTTTCTTCAAAGCAGAGGCTTATTGTTTTGGGGAGAACTTAACTTTGCTGTTTCAGTTCTTTTTTTCCCAGTTCTTTTGTTGTTGTTGTTGTTCTCTGCAACTTGTATTGCATATATATACACACATGACCTGAATTGGAGTACTTTCTTTCTTTTCTTTTTCTTTCTTTCTTTCTTTCTTTCTTTCTTTCTTTCTTTGTTTCTTTTTTTTTTTTTTTTTTTTTTTTTTGAAAGATGTCATGTTTTCCTTAAGGAAGTATTTGAAGGCTTGTCTTTGGCAAGCCCAAAGAATCATCAATCCTGCCCTTGTGCTCCACACTGGGGTCTTTCCTTCCCATGGTCACCCAAATGAGGTGCAGTAAGCACCGAGTCCTGTCTTGATCTTCCTGTACTGGCCTCCATGATACAGCCTGGGTAGTCCAACAATGGCAGTCTATATTCTGCAGAGGCTGAAACCCCAGTAGCTGCTCAGTCCACAAGCTGGATGTCTCAGCAGTCCCCATCTAGCATTAAAGGTTTGGAGGGTTCTTTGGAGGGTTAAAAAGCTGTGTCTCGCCGGGCGTGGTGGCGCACGCCTTTAATCCTAGCACTTGGGAGGCAGAGGCAGGCGGATCTTTGTGAGTTCAAGGCCAGCCTGGTCTACAATGTGAGTTCCAGGACAGCTGGGGCTACAGGGAGACCCTGTCTCGAAAAGACCAAAAAAAAAAAAAAAAAAGCTGTGTCTCATGTCTTGAAGGATGGCAAAAGCAGTGGCACCCATAGAGTAGATGCACTTGCCAGTAAGACTTGAAGACAGGCAAAACAACAATGCTCTTTTTTTTTTTTTTTTTTTTAATTTGAGTTCCTGAGATTACTGAGATGTGTTGTTCATTTAAACAAAGGACTGAAAAAACAAAAATAAAAACAAAGGACTGCTGGGCATGGCGGTGCATGCCTTTAATCCTAGCACTTGGGAGGCAGAGGCAGGTAGATCTTTGTGAGTTCAACCTGGTCTACAGAGTGAGTTCCAGGACAGCTAGGGCTACAGGGAGACCCTGTCTCGAAAAGACCAAAATAATAATAATAATAATAAAGATAAACAAAGCACTGAAGAAAGATATCTAGTTTATTAATTTACAAGTTCAGGCCGGCCAAGAGTTTCAAGGCCACCTTGGTTTATGTAGCAAGTTCTAGACCAGCTAGGACTATATAGTAAGACCTTGTCTCCAAAAAAAAATACATGAATAAATAAATTTAGTTTGAAATGTTGAAAATACCCTGTTCTGACCTCCGTGGCATTGCATAACATGGGTGCACAGACCTACATGCAGACAGTACATTCATACATATATAAAAAATAAAAAAATAAGTGGGCTGGAGAGATAGCCTAGTGGTTAAAAGTGCCGACCACTCTTGCAGAGGACCTGGGTTCGATCCCCAGCATCCACATGGCGGCTGAGAACCGTCTGAAACTCCAATTCCAGGAGAACTCCAGTTCCAGGGGAATCGACACCCTCTTCTGACCTCCGCGGCATTGCACGACACAGGTGCACAAACCTGCATGCAGACAGTACATTCATACACATACAGAAATAAATAAAAAATAAAATAAGTGACTGTAGAGCTGGGCATGGTGGCGCACACCTTTAATCCTAGCACTTGGGAAACAGAGGCAGGCAGATGTTTGTGAGTTCAAGGCCAGCCTGGTCCACAGAGTGAGTTCCAGGACAGCCGGGGCTATAGGGAGACCCTGTCTCAAAAAGACCAAAAAAAAAAAGTGACTGTAGAAAACCAGGCATGGTGGGTCATGAGTGAAATCCCATAAAGTGAGTTCAAAGCCATCCTGGGTTAAATAAATAAGTAGGTAAGTAAGTAAGTAAATAAATAAATAAATAAGCTGAATCATAATTATTTAAATTTAACCCCTGGCCAGGGTGCTAAGCCAGACCAGGCAATTTTTCAGCCTTTGCTAGCATGGCAATGTAGGATGTCCTGGCCAAGGTTCAAGCTCTGAGTTGTGGGTCCTCCACTGGTGTCCTGAGGTGGTTATGCTTATCTCCCAAGCTGTCTGGAGTTGGCACTGCAGAATAAAGGGCAGGGACAGTTGCTATGGAGCAAGGGGTCTTTCTGCTCTGAGTGGAATCCCTGCTTCTGCTTTGGGGACACCCCACCCTCATGTACCTGGCCAGCTAAGGATCCTCAGCCTAAGCTGCTTCTTGGAGAGGCTCAGCACGTGACTGTCACCTCGAGAGCCTCAAACCTGGTTGTTGGAGGTTACTAATAGCTGTAGAGCCTCTGAGGGTGGAGCTGGTGTCTGGCCAGTGTTCCTGGGTGGGGGTGAAGGTAAGATCCCAGTCTTTCAGGTGGCTCTGGGCCAGTCTTCATTTGCCAAGTCAGCGCCATTAGCAAGGTCCTTCCTGGCAGTATAGACCCATGACTCTGCCTTGTTTTAATCAGAGACCTTGGCCTGGATCACCCAGAGGGTGCTATTTCCTGTTACTCCTGGACCTGGAAAGATCCCAGTGCTGAGGCTGTAGTGTCCAGGAAGATGGATGCACCCCAGCCTTCACTTCTGAAGAGTCCTCCCCCAACCATGGACAGAGACATCCTCTCTGGGTCCTGGGATAAGCAATTCCAGGAAAGAAGGAAGGAAGAAGCAAGAATATGCAAGCTTCTGAATACAGCTCGGGGCTAGTGCAGCAGGCTCTCTGTATTCCACAAGGCTAGCCTGGCCGGCTTTGGCCATTGAGATTGCTATGTGTAGGTGTCTGGTTAGTAGCTGGGCAGGCATTTTTGATGGCATGTGGCAATAAACTATGGCATTGCGACTTTTCAAAAGGTTGTACTGCTCAAGATGTCTTTAGGACTTTAATACTTTTATCAAGATTCTGAAACCTTTAACCTCAGGCCAAAAAAACAAAGAGAAGTAGCCAGGTGGATAACACTAAGACCAAAGAGGCAGCACTTAGATGTTTATGTTGAATTACGTCTCCTCCTCAAAATACTGTTCACATCCTAACAAAGGTACTAGAGTACCTTTGAATGTGACCTTATTTGTAAATAAGAACTCTGCACATATAATTAAACTAGGGATCTGGGATTAAGGATTAGAGGGAGATTTGAGACAGACACAGAAAGGGAGGCCATGTGAGGACAATCACACAGCTGCAAGTGAGGAATGCTAGCAGCTGCCTCAAAGCCCCCAGGAGACCCTCCCATGTCTGACACCTTTTATTCTGGGCTTCTTGCCTCTAGGATTGTGAGGGAATGAACTCTTGATTATGAGCACCCAGTTTGGAATCAGTAATTTCAACATCCCCCAGGAAAGTAATTCAGTGGTGCCGAAAAGCCTGGAGTGCTGTTTCTTTTTTTCTTTTTTTTTTTTTTTTTTTTTTTTTTTGTCTTTTGAGAAACAGGGTCAGCCTGTTGTAGCCCCCAGCTGGTCCTGAATCAACTCTAGCCCAGACCAGGCTGGCCTTGACTCACAAGATCTGTCTGCCTGCCTGCTCTCTCCCTAGGATTAAGGCCTTGACCAACGCACGACCGGCAGATGATGTTGTTTCCTTTCGAAGTGTTTTTTGTCCAAGGGCAGTCCCTTAGAGTAACAGACTTATCTTCTATTAGCTTACCATGACTGGGTCCATGCGGGCAGGAAGAAGGGGTCAAATGTCTCTTCCAGAGTTTGAAATACTTGATACAAACCCACCAAGCCCTTGAGGCTCCCAAAGTGGTGGATGATGGGGGGCAGGGACAGGGGTCTTGGGGTCAAAGAGAATATTTCTAAGCAGTATTCTCGGGGGATATGGAGGCCATGGGTCTCTGCTCTAGGGAAAAGAGGAGGTCTGAAGGGGTCAGCACCTGAGAAAAGATTTTCCTCTTACTTTTTTCTTTTTTAAACAAAGTTTGGGAGTTCATTAAGAAAAGCTTGACCCTTGTCAGAGGGTAACATACTAACAGGAGCTAGAAATTGACTACGCAGTTTAGGGATGAGACCCCCAAATTAACCAGACTTCATTCTCAGCTGAGACTCAATGCATTCCTGGCGAAGCTAGTAACAACATATCCTTCTGGTAGCCCCCAAAGAGCAAGGAAAAGAAGAGAAGGAAAAAAAAGGAAAATAAAAGGGGAAGAATACAATACCAAGCCCTGCAGAATGATTCTTTATTTCACCAGAAAAAATGGAAATTGCCGCCTTCCTTTTTTTGCTTTTGTTTGTCAATTGCGATTTTGTTATTGAGTCCTGTTTTTCTATGAAAAATAAAAATATAAAATAAAGCTTTTGGTCAAGACTCGTGGTGGCACCACCTTAATTCCCAGCCTTTGGGGGAGGCAGAGGCAGGCGGAATCTCAACTGGAAGGCATAGGCCTAGCTGAGTCCTAAATGAGTGACTTCTAGGCCAGCTGGGGCTACAAGGAATGCTCACTGTCCTTAAAAAACCAACTTTGGGGGGCCAGAGGAGGGCTCAGGGCTTCAAGCGTAACACTTGCTGGCTGCTTGCAGAAGACCTGAGTGTGATTCTTAGTAACCGCAGTTATTATGATCAATGGTTTCCTAATCCATCCTTAACACTGATAACACTAGCAACCAAGGGATCCTATCTCCTCTTCTGGCTTCACACCACTGTGCACTTACACACACACAAAGTAACAAAATAAATTTTTTTTTTTTTTTTTTTTTTTTTGGTCTTTTCGAGACAGGGCCCCCTGTAGCCCAGCTGTCCTGGAACCTCACTTGTAAGACCGCGCTGGCCTGTGAACTCAGACAAAGATCTCGTCTTCGCTCCGCCCAGTTGCTAGGATTAAAGGCGGTCGCGCCATTTGGTTGAGTGCTGAGGGAGTCCTTATAGCGTGTATGACTCGTGCTGCATAACTGGCGCACTCGAGTAGCTTATGCATGGTGTGTGTGACGTTTGTTGTGTGGTGTGAACCATCTATTATTACTACCTTATAATCATCTAATAATAACCAAATAAGATACCGTATTCGCTCCATCACTAATAAATGACCACTAACACAAATATATTGCCCCCAATCATCAGTCACTACCCTGCTGCTACGGACCCTTAATTAACTTTAAGGATTATTTACATAGTCCTCCTATTCAACCTTACAAGTTCCAACTGCTTTTATGCATGTGGTGTCCTGATTGTGTTTCCTCATGTATGGTAGTAGCCTGGGGTCTGAGTGAGAAAGGAGCCTCCCATGGATGCCTATCAGAGTGGCCCTCCACCTGTCCACGATGGCTTTCCTCTACACTACACTGGACATGAACAGAATCAGTCCTGACTGAGGATGCTTTTCTTAATGATGCTCGGCAGCCGGAACATCTTCTCATGATTCAAAGCAGATGGTCTACGAGCTGCAATAGCCCTAATGCCTAAATCAGAAAGACCTCCAAGGAAGTCACTGGGTAAGTATGATACAAAACAGAAAATTTTAGACCTTTTGGAAACATTTCAGGCACTTTTGCTCTATATTTGGTAACAGTGTAAATCTTAGATCCTATACTAAAAAGTTCTCATTTTCATCTTTTACTCAAGTCAACCACAAAACTAAAATCATCACCACGGCAGCCACAACAAACCCCAAACAAGAAGCAAACCAGGGCCAATAAGATCGGTGTCGGGACGCTAACCTTACATTGCTCAGTGGATGTAATGTCAAGGGCAGATGCATCATTTTCAGATGCCTTTAGGCTACAACCGACAAATATACAACTCAAGCTAACTTGACAAACAGGGGAACTGCTCAAGAACATTGCATTATGTACTGTAATTAAAGGAAAAATTGGATATATTACAGCAAAAATGCATTAATGACACAAGATCATCAAGAATCCAAAGCATGAAAGCCAGGAAAATTTTTCATCATTTCTGCAGGACCGTCTCTTCCAGATGACACAATTCTTTTCTCTACTAATGAGTTCTATCCCATGACCACTAACTGCACCTCATTGTCACAGATGATGTCTTGTCAACAGAGAATCTTGTTGATTTCCTCACTTAGACTAGGAAGAATCTTGGAACTGCTCTGATGGATTTACCTTTGGGACAATCAGTTTAAATCAGAACCCAGTAGTGCCTATGAGATCACATCAAGAGCTGGAGGGAGACAGTGGGCAGACAGAGGGGGCAAGTACCGAAAGATGATGTACCTTCAAACCTTTACATAAGAACGCTGGACAGTGACAGAAAGGAAAAAAACAAAGTGTCATTCCCTAATCTCATGTGAGATCTCATCATTTATTGTCTGCTTTTATTAAGTACTGATAAATTCACACTCACTGTTAGATTGACCATGTGAATAAATGTATAAATAGGAAAAAATCCTCAAGTTCATGTTTCTGTCTTTTGATGTCAATCCCCACGTCTCTCCTGTAGGTGTAAGTTTTGTTCATCATCTAAAGGGTTAGTGATATTGGTTTGGGATGTTTCCTATTGGAGTGTGAACAACTACGGAATGAATTAAAAAACAAATACTAGATGGAATTCTCCAGTAAACAGAGTAAGGAAACTTTAGTGCTTACGGTTGAGAGCATCTTTCCTGACAACATAGATGTGCTTCTCGCCTTGTTTTGTGCTTTGGGCTATATCCTAATTGCCCAGTTCTTTCTACAGCCAAGTGAAAGAGTTCCATCATAAATGGTACCCTACGGATCTAAGGAAGCATTCACATGCCTGAAAGAGCATTGTGGGAGTACAAATCTACAAAGACCTACATTTTGGTCTGCTTCTGACACGAGCCAGGCCTAGTATGCCTCTAGTTTTCTTAACAGATGTTTGTCTGACAAACAGGAAAAGTTTAATGCAGTGAAATAAGATTCTAATTATCTTGAAGGAATTCTTTAATGGGAATAAAACCTCCTTGCAATGACTTCAATATGGTTTATCTCATCTGAAACACATGCTGCTCAGTCTTAGTAGTCATTGTAATATTGGGTGATGGGGCCATCAAGATGTGATTAGGTTATTAGGAAAGGGTACTGCTACTTTCAGGGACTAAGTTAATTCCTGGAGAGTGAGGGAGTTCTCATTCTCATGGGACTGAATTAGTGACTGTGAGAGAGAGGTGTTAAAGAATGTCATGTTCTCTCTTCTACCTGAGCCTGCTTAAGCCTTTGGATTTCCCATGATTTGTGACATAGCATGTGACTCCTAAGTCTTGGACTTCAAACCTTATGAACATGTTAAGCTAAATAAATCTGCTTTTTTTGATGAATTACCCACTCTCAAGTATCTTGTTATAGTCACAGAAAATGGACTAAGATATTCCCCAAAGGAACAAGTAGAAACAAAGAGAAAGGCATTTGCATCCCTTGATGTCATTCCAGGAGAGTTCTTCAGTCTGTGTCTCTGTGAGCTTAAGGGCACTTTTGGCATTATTCTGGGCTGGGTGGGTGGGGTGGGGGTGGGGGGGGGGGTAGGGTGGGGTGGGGAGGGCGTGGGGGGAACTCTCTTCAAGCTGTTTCTGGAGTCACTCCTTGTTTGCAAAACTGAGTGTTATTTTGTAAACTCCTAAAGATTCATTCCTATGGGTTTCTTGTCAATCTGCTACATTCTTGAAATAGTGGCCTTCAACAGCCAATGTCACTTAGGAAAACAGTTGCTAATTTAATTTCTAATCCTCAGCTTCAAAATGTTAATTTACTTTTGCCTGTTCGCTAACTGATACCCTGTGTGCTAGAAAACAAATTAAATGTATGTAGGCAAAGTTCTGAGAGTTGTAGGTTGCTATCACTGGCTTATGTTTTAAAGTAATGCTCTGTTTTGAAGGAGAGTGTTCAGTCGGATTGAGCTATGTCAAAATCAGAGAGCTTTTTAAAGAAAAGAAAACCAATAGGCCCATTCATACTGTGATATGTACAACCAAAGAAGGTAAAGAGGAGCCATCCCAGGTTCTTGGGAGTTCAGTGGTATTTGCTAAATCGAAATGTCTAACAAAATTAAAACGGCATTCCTTAAAAATTGAGTTGTAAAGTACGCACAGGTAGTTCCTCATTAACTTATAACATAATGATGGAATTCCGCTAAAATGTAATTTTTTCTCATTTAGAAATAATTTGTTTTAAATTACTTTAATTATACCTCCCAACTTTATTCAATGCCTTTTAGTAGGTTGGATTCTTCTCCTTGAAATGAAGGGGTACATAGCCTTGGTAGGAATGTCAGTCCTGTTAGTCTATTCTCTGTTGAGAACTATTCTCCATCTTTGGCTTTGAAAATTTCTGCTTTGCTCACAGCCCACTGCCTGTGGAGGTCACGGATGAGTGGCTCTTAAATATAGGTTGGCATCTGTTTTGTTTTCTTTTCATCATNCTCTGTAGACCAGGCTGGCCTTCACAAAGATCTGCCTGCGTCTGCCTCCCAAGTGCTAGGATTAAAGGTGTGCGCCATGCCTTTCTTTCCTTTAAAAAAATTATTTTATTGGGGCTGGAGAGATGGCCTAGTGGTTAAGAGCGCCGACCGCTCTTGCAGTGGTTCGATCCCCAGCACCCATATGGTGGCTGAGAACCATCTGTAACTCCAATTCCAGGAGAACTCCAGTTCCAGGGGAATGCACCCTCTTCTGACCTCTGCGTTATTGCATGACAAGGGTGCACAAACCTACATGCAGACAGTACATTCATATACATAAAAAATAAATAAATAAAATTTAAAAATTTATTTATTTATTTATTTATTTATTTATTTATTTATTTATTGTCTTTTCGAGTCAGGGTCTTCCTGCAGCCCCAGCTGTCCTGGAACTCGCTCCATAGACCAGGCTGGCCTTGAACTCACAAAAATCCGTCTGCCTCTGCCTCCCAGTGCTAGGATTAAAGGTGTGAGCCAGCATGGCAGGCTAATTTTTATTTATTCATATGTATGTGTGAGCGAGTGCATGCCTAGTGCCCATGAAGGCCAGGAGAAGGTGTTGAATCCCCTGGAGTCTGAGTTACAGGCAGTTGTGAATCACTTGAAATTGGTGCTGAGAAATGACTTGAGTCCTCTCCAAGTGCAACAAGCTCTCTTAACTTCCTAACCATCTTTCCAGCTCCTGCTTTTCTTTAAAAAAAAAAATTTTTTTTTATAGGGGCTGGAGAGATGGCTCAGTGGTTAAGAACACCAACTACTCTTGCAGAGGACCTGGGTTCGATTCCCAGACTCACATGGCAGCTAAGAACTGTTTTTAAAACCATCTTTAAGGGGCTAGATAGATGGCCTAGCAGTTAAGAGCACCAACTGCTCTTACAGAGGACCCGGGTTCGATCCCCAGCACCCACATGGTGGCTAAGAACCGTCTGTAACTCCAATTACAGGAGAACTCCAGTTCCAGGGGAATCCGACACCCTCTTCTGACCTCCTCGGCTTTGCACGGCTTTGCAGGATACGGGTGCACAAACCTACATGCAGACAGTACATTCATACACATATGAAAATCAATAAAATTAAAATAAATAAATAAATAAAGGTATACACCATCACACCTGTCCTGGTAGGGTTCTTATAAGTAAAGGGATCAGGACACAAACAGAGCACTACTATGTTCCGTGTGCATGTGGAGAAGAGCCTTGGGAGAGGCAGTCCTATGACACTTTGATCTTGGACTTCCAGTTTCCAGGACTGTGATAGAATCAATACCTGCTGTAATTAACCACTGTGGTACTGGTTTGGCAGGTGCAAGAAATTCATGCAATCTTCCTTTACAGTCAGTCTGTTGTCACCTAGCGATACCCAGATGTAGAGAAGCCTGGGAAACATAGTCTTGATTCTGAGAGGCTAGGAGTTCAGTTATTGCAGAAGGAAGGAGATTCAGTGTAAGAGATCAGCTTCAATCTCTGTCATTGGCATGTGTCTCCCCAGGGCTCTAGTGTTACTTCCTGTTCAGCAGGTCCTCTTCGTGTAACTGCTGTGGGATGATGCAACGAGCAAAGTCCTCAGAAACTAAACTCTGCAAAGAGGCCTCAGGAGAGTTCTTTTTTCTTTTTTTTTTTTTTTTTGGTCTTTTCAAGACAGGGTCTCCCTGTAGCCCCAGCTGTCCTGGAACACTCTGTAGACCAGGCTGGCCTTGAACTCACAAAGATCCGCCTGTCTCTGCCTCCCAAGTGCTAGGATTAAAGGCGTGCGCCATTTGGTTGAGTATGTTAACATACACATGTAATCCCAGCACCTGTGAGGTAGAGGCAGTAGGTTCAGGAGTTCAAGTTCATGTCTGCAGAGTCAGGAGGATTGCTGTAAATTTGAGGCCAGCTCAGGCTATAAAGTGAGATCTTGTTCCCCAAAATGATAAGGTATTTGCTAGATAATTCAGTGGGTAAAGTCACTTGCCACCAAATTTGACCACCTGAGTTTGATTACCAGTCCCAGATAATAGAAGGTGAGAACCAACTGCCAAAAATGGTCCTCTGACCTCCACACAAGTGCTGTGGCAAGCTCCTACCCTCTTTATAATAAATAAATGTTTAAAAACAAACAAACAAACAAACAAACAAACCCTAAAACATCAGGTTTCCAGTGCAGAGCTGGGAGAGAGTCGACAAATATACACATATCATCTCTGTTAAAGGCTGAATTGCATCTTCAAATAATCCTATGTTGACATCTCAACTTAATACTTCAGAATGTGTAGACAGGACTGTGGCAAGTATAATTACTTCAGATGAAGCCAGTAGAATAGGTCCTAATTCTATATGCTAGAATTCTTTGTTTTTGTTTTTGTTTTGTTTTGTTTTGTTTGGTCTTTTTTGAGACAGGGTCTCCCTGTAGCCCCAGCTGTCCTGGAACTTACTCTGTAGATGAGGCTGGCCTTGAACTCACAAAGATCCGCCTGCCTCTGCCTCCCAAGTGCTAGGATTAAAGGCGTGCGCCACCATGCCCGGTGGCTTGTTTTTGTTTTTGAGACATGGTCTCCTTATAGCACCAGCTGTCCTGGAACTCACTGTGTACACTTGGCAGGCCTTGATCTCATAGAGATCCACCTGTTCTGTCTCCTGGGTGCTGGGATTAAAGGTATACACTGGGGCTGGAGAGATGGCCTAGCGGTTAAGAGCACTGACTGCTCTTGCAGAGGACCCGGGTTCGATCCCCAGCACCCACATGGTGGCTAAGAACCGNTTTTGTCTTTTTGAGACAGGGTCTCCCTGTAGCCCCAGCTGTCCTGGAACTCACTCTGTAGACCAGGCTGGCCTTGAACTCACAAAGATCTGTCTGCCTCTGCTTCCCTAGGATTAAAGGCTTGCACCACCACGACCGGCTAGAATGCTGTTTCCTTTCAGAAGTTGTTTTTGTCAGGGCAGTCTTAGAGTAAACATTATCTTCTATTAGCTTACCATGACTGGGTCCTGCAGGGGAGGAAGAAGGGGTCAATGTCATACTTCCAGAGTTTGAAATACTTGATACAAACCCACCAAGCCCTTGAGGCTCCCAAAGTGGTGGATGATGGGGGGCAGGGACAGGGGTCTTGGGGTCAAAGAGAATATTTCTAAGCAGTATTCTCGGGGGATATGGAGGCCATGGGTCTCTGCTCTAGGGAAAAGAGGAGGTCTGAAGGGGTCAGCATCCTGAGAAAAGATTTTCTCTTACTTTTTTCTTTTTAAACAAAGTTGGAGTTCATTAAGAAAAGCTTGACCCTTTTCAGAGGGTAACATAACTAAACAGGAGCTAGAAATTGACTAGGCAGTTTAGGGATGAGACCCCCCCAAATTAACCAGACTCTTTCTCAACTGAGAACTCAAGGCTTCCTGGGCCAGCCAGTAAACACATATCCTTCTGGTAGCCCCCAAAGAGCAGGAAAAGAAGAAAGAAAAAAAAGGAAAAATAAAAATGGGAAGAATTACATACCAAGCCCTGCAGAATGATTCTTTATTTCACCAGAAAAGAAATGGAAATTCCGCCCTCCCTTTTTTTGCTTTGTTTTGTCATTGTCATTTTGTATTGAGTCTGTTTTCTTGTGAAAAGAAAAATATATAAAATAAAGCTTTTGGTCAAGACTCGTGGTGGCACACACCTTTAATCCCAGCCCTTGGGGGAGGCAGAGGCAGGCGGATCTCTGTGAAATGGAGGCCAGCCTGATCTAAATAGTGACTTCTAGGCCAGCTGGGGCTACAGGGATGCTCTGTCTTAAAAAGACAACTTTTGGGGGCCAGAGAGATGGCTCAGGGCTTAAGCGTATACACTGCTGCTCTTGCAGAAGACCTGAGTTCAGTTCTTAGTACCCAGATCAATTGGTTCGTAACCTCCTGTAACACTGTAACACTAGCACCAGGGATCCTACACCCTCTTCTGGCTTCAACACATGTGCACTTACACACACACAAATAACAAAATAAAATTTTTTTTTTTTTTTTTTTTTTTTTTGTCTTTTCGAGACAGGGTCTCCCTGTAGCCCCAGCTGTCCTGGAACTCACCTTGTAGACCAGGCTGGCCTTGAACTCACAAAGATCCGCCTGTCTCTGCCTCCCAAGTGCTAGGATTAAAGGCGTGCGCCATTTGGTTGAGTATGTTAACATACACATGTAATCCCAGCACCTGTGAGGTAGAGGCAGTAGGTTCAGGAGTTCAAGTTCATGTCTGCAGAGTCAGGAGGATTGCTGTAAATTTGAGGCCAGCTCAGGCTATAAAGTGAGATCTTGTTCCCCAAAATGATAAGGTATTTGCTAGATAATTCAGTGGGTAAAGTCACTTGCCACCAAATTTGACCACCTGAGTTTGATTACCAGTCCCAGATAATAGAAGGTGAGAACCAACTGCCAAAAATGGTCCTCTGACCTCCACACAAGTGCTGTGGCAAGCTCCTACCCTCTTTATAATAAATAAATGTTTAAAAACAAACAAACAAACAAACAAACAAACCCTAAAACATCAGGTTTCCAGTGCAGAGCTGGGAGAGAGTCGACAAATATACACATATCATCTCTGTTAAAGGCTGAATTGCATCTTCAAATAATCCTATGTTGACATCTCAACTTAATACTTCAGAATGTGTAGACAGGACTGTGGCAAGTATAATTACTTCAGATGAAGCCAGTAGAATAGGTCCTAATTCTATATGCTAGAATTCTTTGTTTTTGTTTTTGTTTTGTTTTGTTTTGTTTGGTCTTTTTTGAGACAGGGTCTCCCTGTAGCCCCAGCTGTCCTGGAACTTACTCTGTAGATGAGGCTGGCCTTGAACTCACAAAGATCCGCCTGCCTCTGCCTCCCAAGTGCTAGGATTAAAGGCGTGCGCCACCATGCCCGGTGGCTTGTTTTTGTTTTTGAGACATGGTCTCCTTATAGCACCAGCTGTCCTGGAACTCACTGTGTACACTTGGCAGGCCTTGATCTCATAGAGATCCACCTGTTCTGTCTCCTGGGTGCTGGGATTAAAGGTATACACTGGGGCTGGAGAGATGGCCTAGCGGTTAAGAGCACTGACTGCTCTTGCAGAGGACCCGGGTTCGATCCCCAGCACCCACATGGTGGCTAAGAACCGTCTGTAACTCCAATTACAGGAGAACTCCAGTTCCAGGGGAATCCGACACCCTCTTCTGACCTCCTCGGCTTTGCACGGCTTTGCAGGATACGGGTGCACAAACCTACATGCAGACAGTACATTCATACACATATGAAAATCAATAAAATTAAAATAAATAAATAAATAAAGGTATACACCATCACACCTGTCCTGGTAGGGTTCTTATAAGTAAAGGGATCAGGACACAAACAGAGCACTACTATGTTCCGTGTGCATGTGGAGAAGAGCCTTGGGAGAGGCAGTCCTATGACACTTTGATCTTGGACTTCCAGTTTCCAGGACTGTGATAGAATCAATACCTGCTGTAATTAACCACTGTGGTACTGGTTTGGCAGGTGCAAGAAATTCATGCAATCTTCCTTTACAGTCAGTCTGTTGTCACCTAGCGATACCCAGATGTAGAGAAGCCTGGGAAACATAGTCTTGATTCTGAGAGGCTAGGAGTTCAGTTATTGCAGAAGGAAGGAGATTCAGTGTAAGAGATCAGCTTCAATCTCTGTCATTGGCATGTGTCTCCCCAGGGCTCTAGTGTTACTTCCTGTTCAGCAGGTCCTCTTCGTGTAACTGCTGTGGGATGATGCAACGAGCAAAGTCCTCAGAAACTAAACTCTGCAAAGAGGCCTCAGGAGAGTTCTTTTTTCTTTTTTTTTTTTTTTTTTGGAGAACAGGAGGGCAGGCAGAGGGTGTGTGAGTCTCAGGCCAGCCTGGTCCACAGAGTGATTTCCAGGACAGCCGGGGCTATAGGGAGACCCGCTCAAAAAGACCAAAAAAAAAAGTGACGTAGAAAACAGGCATGGTGGGTTTTCATGAGTGAAATCCCATAAGGTGGAGTTCAAAGCCATCCACTGGTTAAAATAAATAAGTAGTAAGTATAGTAATAATAATAAATAAGCTGAATCATAATTATTTAAATTTAACCCCTGGCCAGGGTGCTAAGCCAGACCAGGCAATTTTTCAGCCTTTGCTAGCATGGCAATGTAGGATGTCCTGGCCAAGGTTCAAGCTCTGAGTTGTGGGTCCTCCACTGGTGTCCTGAGGTGGTTATGCTTATCTCCCAAGCTGTCTGGAGTTGGCACTGCAGAATAAAGGGCAGGGACAGTTGCTATGGAGCAAGGGGTCTTTCTGCTCTGAGTGGAATCCCTGCTTCTGCTTTGGGGACACCCCACCCTCATGTACCTGGCCAGCTAAGGATCCCGCAGCCTAAGCTGCTTCTTGGAGAGGCTCAGCACGTGACTGTCACCTCGAGAGCCTCAAACCTGGTTGTTGGAGGTTACTAATAGCTGTAGAGCCTCTGAGGGTGGAGCTGGTGTCTGGCCAGTGTTCCTGGGTGGGGGTGAAGGTAAGATCCCAGTCTTTCAGGTGGCTCTGGGCCAGTCTTCATTTGCCAAGTCAGCGCCATTAGCAAGGTCCTTCCTGGCAGTATAGACCCATGACTCTGCCTTGTTTTAATCAGAGACCTTGGCCTGGATCACCCAGAGGGTGCTATTTCCTGTTACTCCTGGACCTGGAAAGATCCCAGTGCTGAGGCTGTAGTGTCCAGGAAGATGGATGCACCCCAGCCTTCACTTCTGAAGAGTCCTCCCCCAACCATGGACAGAGACATCCTCTCTGGGTCCTGGGATAAGCAATTCCAGGAAAGAAGGAAGGAAGAAAGAAGAAATATGGCAAAGCTCTGAATACAGGCTCGGGGCTAGTGGCAGCATGGCTCTCTGTAATTCCACAAGGCTCAGCCGGCCCATCCTTGGCCGGCTTTGGCCATGAGGATTGGCGTATGTGTTTAGGTGTCTGGTGTGTAGTAGCTGGGGCATGGCATTGTTTGATGGCATGTGGCAATAAACTATGGCATTGCGACTTTTCAAAAGGTTGTACTGCTCAAGATGTCTTTAGGACTTTAATACTTTTATCAAGATTCTGAAACCTTTAACCTCAGGCCAAAAAAACAAAGAGAAGTAGCCAGGTGGATAACACTAAGACCAAAGAGGCAGCACTTAGATGTTTATGTGAATTACGTCCTCCTCCTCTAAAATACTGTTCACATCCTAACAAAGGTACTAGAGTACCTTTGAATGTGACCTTATTTGTAAATAAGAACTCTGCACATATAATTAAACTAGGGATCTGGGATTAAGGATTAGAGGGAGATTTGAGACAGACACAGAAAGGGAGGCCATGTGAGGACAATCACACAGCTGCAAGTGAGGAATGCTAGCAGCTGCCTCAAAGCCCCCAGGAGACCCTCCCATGTCTGACACCTTTTATTCTGGGCTTCTTGCCTCTAGGATTGTGAGGGAATGAACTCTTGATTATGAGCACCCAGTTTGGAATCAGTAATTTCATTACAGATCCCTCCCAGGAAAGTATTCAGTGGGTGCCGAAAAGGCCTGGAGTGCCTGTTTCTTTTTTTTTCTTTTTTTTTTTTTTTTTTTTTTTTTTTTTTTTTGTCTTGTTTTGTGAGATACGGGTCTCCCTTGTAGCCCCACTGTCCTTGGAACTCACTCGTAGAACCAGCCTGGCTTGAACTTCACAAAGATCTGTCGCCCTCTGCTTCTCCTTGAGATTAAAGGCTTGCACCACCACACCGGCTAGAATGCTGTTTCCTTTCAGAAGTTGTTTTTGTCAGGGCAGTCTTAGAGTAAACATTATCTTCTATTAGCTTACCATGACTGGGTCCTGCAGGGGAGGAAGAAGGGGTCAATGTCATACTTCCAGAGTTTGAAATACTTGATACAAACCCACCAAGCCCTTGAGGCTCCCAAAGTGGTGGATGATGGGGGGCAGGGACAGGGGTCTTGGGGTCAAAGAGAATATTTCTAAGCAGTATTCTCGGGGGATATGGAGGCCATGGGTCTCTGCTCTAGGGAAAAGAGGAGGTCTGAAGGGGTCAGCATCCTGAGAAAAGATTTTCTCTTACTTTTTTCTTTTTAAACAAAGTTGGAGTTCATTAAGAAAAGCTTGACCCTTTTCAGAGGGTAAAATGAACTAAGGATGCTAGAAGAATTGGACTGGGGAAGTTTGGGGATGAGGACCCCCGGCCAAGATTAACAGACCAGACTCTGTCCTGCACTGGACGTCACAAGGCGCCTGGGGACCGAGCCTGTAAACACATATCCTTCTGGGAGCCCCCCAAAGAGCAGGAAAGAGAAAGAAAAAAAAGAAAATAAAAATGGGAAGAATTACATAGCCAGCCCGCAGAGATTGATTCTTTATTTCACCAGAAAAGAATTGGAAATCCCCCTCGCCTTGTTTTTGCTTTGTTTTGGTCATTGTCATTTTGTATTGAGTCTGTTTTTCCTTGTGAAAGAAAAATACTATAAAATAAAGCTTTTGGTCAAGACGCGGGGTGGCAACACACCTTATCCCATAGCCCTTGGGGGAGGCAGAGGAAGCCGGTCTCTGTGGAAATGGAGGCCAGCCTGTTATCTCAAATAGTGACTTCTTCAGGCCAGACGCGGGGCTACAGGGATGCTCTGTACATTAAAGACACACTTTTGGGGGCCAGAAGTGGCTCAAGCGGCTTAAGCGGATAGACCACTGCTGCCTGTGCAGAAAACCTGAGATTTTTCAGTTCTTAGTTACACCCCAGATCAATTGGTTCGTAAACCTCCGTGTAACACTGTAACATAAGCACAGGGATCCACACCCTCTTCTGCTTCAACACATGGCGCACTTACACACAACAGAAACAAATAAAATTTTGTTTTTTTTTTTTTTTTTTGTTTTGGTCTTTTTTTTTTTTAGAGGTCTCTGTAGCCCAGCTGTCCTGAGTAACTCACTTGTAGACCAGCGGGCCTTGAACTCACAAAGATCCTTTTTTTTTTTTGCTGTTTTCTGTAGGTATTAAAGGCGTGCGCCATTTGGTTGAGTATGTTTAACATACACATGTAAATCCCAGCACCTTTGAGGGTTAAGGCAGTAGGTTCAGGAGTCAAGTTCATGGTCTGCAGAGTCAGGAGATTGCTGTAAATTGAGGCCAGCTCAGGCTATAAAGTGAGATCTTGTTCCCCAAAATGATAAGGTATTTGCTAGATAATGTCAGTGGGTAAAGTCACTTGCGCCCACCTAAATTGACCACCTGAGTTTGATTCCAGTCCAGATATAGAATGGTGAGACACCAACGTGCCCAAAATGTCCTGACCTTCCACAAAGTGTGTGGGCAAGGCCCTACCCACCCCTTTCTTTTTAAATAAATCAATGTGTTAAAACAAACAAACAAACAAACAACAAACCCTAAAAACATCAGGTTTCCAGTGCAGAGCTGGGAGAGAGTCGACAAATATACACATATCATCTCTGTTAAAGGCTGAATTGCATCTTCAAATAATCCTATGTTGACATCTCAACTTAATACTTCAGAATGTGTAGACAGGACTGTGGCAAGTATATGTTATTACTCAGATAAGTGCCAGTAGAAATAGGTCCTTAATTTACATATGCTAGAATGTCGTTTGTTTTGTTGTTTTTGTTTTTGTGTTTGTGTGTTTGGTCGTTTTGAGACAGGGTCTCCCACTGTGCCCCAGCTGGTCCTGAACTACTACGGTAGATGAGGCTTGGCCTTGAACCTCACAAAGATCCGTCCTGCCGCTGCCTCCCAAGTGCTAGGATTAAAGGCGTGCGATCATGTTTTTTTTTTTTCTTGTTGTTTTGAGAACAGGTCTCCTTATAAGTCCCCAGCTGTTCCTGGGAAACTCACTGTGTTACAACTTGGGCGGCCTTGATCTCATAGAGATCCACACTTTCTGTCTCCTGTGGTGCGGGGATTAGGTATACCTGGGTGGGAGAGATGGCCTAGCGGTAAGAGCACTGACTGCTCTGCAGAGGACCCGGGTTCGCAATCCCCGCACCCACAATGGTGGCTAAGAACCGTCTGTAACTCCAATACAGGAGAACTCCAGTTCCAGGGAACCGACACCCTCTTCTGACCTCCTCGGCTTTGCACGGCTTTGCAGGATCGGGTGCACAAACCTACATGCGACAGTACATCCATACACATATGAAAAGCTAACAATGAAAATTAAATAAATAAATAAATAAAGTTATACAATCCACATAACACACCTGTCCTGGTAGGGTTCTTATAAGTAAAAGGGATCAGGGACACAAACAGAGCACTACTATGTTTCCGTGTGCATGTGAAGAAGAGCCTTGGGAGAGGCAGCCTATGACACTGTGATCTTGGACTTCCAGTTCCAGGACTGTGATAGAATCATACCTGCTGTAATTTAACCACTGTGGTACTTGTTTGGCAGGTGCAAAGAATTCATGCAATCTTCACTTTAAGTCAGTCTGTTGTCACCTAGCGATACCCAGATGTAGAGAAGCCTGGAAACATAGTCGTGATTCGGAGAGGCTAGGATTCATTTAATTGCAGAAGGAAAAAAGGAGATTCAGTGTAAGAGATCAGCTTCAATCTCTGTCATTGGCATGTGTCTCCCCAGGGCTCTAGTGTTACTTCCTGTTCAGCAGGTCCTCTTCGTGTAACTGCTGTGGGATGATGCAACGAGCAAAGTCCGCAGAAACTAAACTCTGCAAAGAGGCCTCAGGAGAGTTTTTTTTCTTTTTTTTTTTTTTTTTTGGATACTATTTTCAAGACAGCCGTCTCCATGTTGCCCACAGCTGTCTCTGAACCATCTGAGCCAAAGCTGCCTTGAAACTCACAAGTCCGCCTAGCCCCCTCTCAAGTGCTAGGGACTAAAGGCTGCGCCACCACACTGGGCCCTCAGGAGAGTTCTTATGTGGATCTATGCAGAATTTTCCTTCCTTTCCTTTTCCTTTGTTTNGGTCTTTTTCAAGACAGGGTCTCCATGTTGCCCCAGCTGTCCTGGAACCTCTGTAGCCAAGCTGCCTTGAACTCACAAGATCCGCCTGCCTCTGCCTCTCAGTTGCTAGGACGAAAGGCTGCGCCACCACACCTGGCTGGCCTCAGGAGAGTTCTTATGTGGATCTATGCAGAATTTTGCCTTTCCTTTTCCTGTTTTTTTTTTTTTTTTTTGTCCTCCCCCCCACAAAAAAGACGGGTCTCCCTGTAGCCGATCTGGTCTGGAACTCACTCTGTAGACCAGGCTGGCCTTCACAAAGATCGGCCTGCGTCTGCCATCCAAGTGCTAGGAATTAACAAAGAGCACCACGTGCTTTCTTTTTACTTAAAAAAATTATTTTAATTGGGGGCTTGTGGAGAATGGCCTAGTGGTTAAGAGCGCCGACGTCTCTTGCAGTGGTTGCGATCCCAAGCACCATATGGGTGGCTGAGAACTCTGTACTCCAATTCCAGGAGAACGACCAATGTCCAGGGAATGCACCCTTTCTGAACTCTGCGTTATGCAATACAGGGTGCACAAACCTACATGCAGACAGTACATTTCATATAACTAAAAAATAAATTACAACATAAAATTTAAAAATTTATTGTAGTTTATTTCAGTTTTATTTATTTTATTATTTTATTGTCCTCTGTTCGAGTCAGGGTCTTCCTGCAGCCCCAGCTATCGCGTGAACTCGCTCCATAGACACGCGTGGCCTTGAACTCACAAAAATTCCGGTCTCTCGGCTCCCAGTGCTAGGGATTAAAGGTGTGAGCCAGCATCAAGGCTAATTGTATTATATCATATGTATGTGTGAGCGAGTGCAGTGCCTGTGCCCATGAAGGGCAGGAGAAGTGTGTTGAATCCCCGGGAGTCTATGAGTTACAGGCAGGTTGATAATCAACTTGAAATTGGGTGCTGAGAAATGACTGTGAGTCCGCTCCAAGTGCAAAGTCTCTCCTCTCTAACTTCCTAACCATCTTCCAGCTCCTGCTTTTCTTTAAAAAAAAAAGTTTTTTTTTTTTATGGGGCTGGAGAGATGTGGCTCAGTGGTTAAGACACCAACTAACTCTTGCAGAGGACCGGTGTTGAGTCCCAACTCACATGTGGCAGCTAAGAACTGTTGTAAGAAAACCATCTTTAAGGGCTAGATAGAGGCCACACAGTTTAGAGCACCAACGTGCTCTTACAGAGGACCCGGGTTGCGAGCCTCCCAGCACCCACAATTGCGGCTGAGAACCGTATTTAACATGCCAGGTTCCAAGGGAAATCCGAACGCCCTCTCTGACCTCTGTGCAATTGCACGACACGGTGCACAAACCTACATCAGTACAGTACATGCATACACATACAAAATAATAAAATTAAAAAAATAAAATAAAAAAATGGAATAGACCTCACCTGCTAAGAATTGGGGCAGCCTGGGGTGTGACCACCACAAGAGCCAGTCTTCCTCAGGAAAAAGCAATGATTTGTTTCACGGCTAAACCTACAGATTTCTTGCCATTCGTTTTATCTTTTGTATAAGTTGTAAGAGTGTGGTTAGGCTGGGGATACGCTGATCAGTAAAGTGGTTGACTATCATGAGGGCCTGAATTTGATACTAGAACCTATGTAAAATGCTGCATATGGTGACACGCCTGTAAACTCAGAAGAAGATAGAAGAAAGAAAAGGGGGAGAAGTCTCTGGGCTCCACTAGCCAGTCATCTGGTCTAAAAATTGGCAAGCTACAGGTGATTGACAGACCTGGTCTCAAAGGTGGTGGATGGAATTCCTGAGGGTGATATCTTGTACACTTGCCTACTCATGTGCGTGTCTCAGCACACACACATACACACACAACATGAAATGTACACATATCCATAAATTATGAGTATCCGGCCAGGTGTGTGGTTGGGCAACAACTCGGGGGAGGGCAGGGGGAGCTTTGTGAGTTCAAGGCTAGCCGTGGTTGTACAGACATGAGTTCTAGGACAGCTTGGGGGCACAAGGGAGACCTGTCATTTTTTTTTAAAAAAAAATATTAAGAGTGTTCGTAGCCAAGACATGGTCACGGCCTTTAATCCTGCACTGTGGGGCAGAGGCATGGGATCTTGGTAGTTCAAGCCGCCTGGTCTACAGGGTGAGCTCCAGGCAAGCGTTGGGAATTAAAAAAGGGAGACCCTGTTCGCAAAATACCAAAAACAAATAAAGAACAAACCAAAACAATCAGAAAAAACAAACGACAAATGGGTATCTGCCGGCCCAAAAAAACCCTCACTGTGGGATGGCTAGCACCAATGACCTAATTGTATAGGCAAACTGGCAATGTCAATGTGAGATCTGAAACAACTGTGCTTCTGTTTTTTTTAATTTTTTTATTTTTTAATGTGTATGTAATGGTACTGCTGCATGTAGGTTTGTGTATCCCTGTGTTTGCCTGTAGGAGGTCAGAAGATGTGTCGGATTCCCTGGAACTGGAGTGTCTTCGCTGTGAATTGGATGTTAAAGATGGTTCTCATTTGCCATGTGGTTGGCTGGGGATCAACCGGGTCCTCTGCAAGAGAGGGTTGGCACTCTTAACCAGCTAGGCGCCACTCTCCATCCCCCACAACTGTGCTCTTATATTGGTAGAATCCCTTAAAAAATAACAAATTGGGCTGGAAGATGGCCTAGCAGTTAAGAGCGCCGACCGCGTCTTTGCAGAGGACCCGGGTTCGATCCCCGCACCCACATGGCGGCCGAGAACCGTCTAATTCGAACTCAAATTCCGGTGAGAAACTCCAGTTGGTCCAGGTCCGGGAAGCCGAGACCCTCTGCTGACCTCCGCGCATTGCACGAACACGGGTGGCACAGACTTGCATAGAGCAGTCATTCATACACAACAGAAAATAAATAAAATTAATAAAAAAAATTAAAAAAAAAAACAAATTAAAAAATAGAAATATAAAAAAAATACCAAAAAAAAAAAAAAAGGAAAAATTATAGTGTCTCGGAAAGATGGCGAGAGAATTGAGGGATTTTTTTTTTCTGTCTCATGCTTTTCCAACCTTTTTTTTTTTTTTCTTGGTCTTTTCGAGACGGGGTCTCCCTGTAGCCCCAGCTGTCCTGGAACTCACTCTGTAGACCAGGCTGGCCTTCACAAAGATCTGCCTGCGTCTGCCTCCCAAGTGCTAGGATTAAAGGTGTGCGCCATGCCTTTCTTTCCTTTAAAAAAATTATTTTATTGGGGCTGGAGAGATGGCCTAGTGGTTAAGAGCGCCGACCGCTCTTGCAGTGGTTCGATCCCCAGCACCCATATGGTGGCTGAGAACCATCTGTAACTCCAATTCCAGGAGAACTCCAGTTCCAGGGGAATGCACCCTCTTCTGACCTCTGCGTTATTGCATGACAAGGGTGCACAAACCTACATGCAGACAGTACATTCATATACATAAAAAATAAATAAATAAAATTTAAAAATTTATTTATTTATTTATTTATTTATTTATTTATTTATTTATTGTCTTTTCGAGTCAGGGTCTTCCTGCAGCCCCAGCTGTCCTGGAACTCGCTCCATAGACCAGGCTGGCCTTGAACTCACAAAAATCCGTCTGCCTCTGCCTCCCAGTGCTAGGATTAAAGGTGTGAGCCAGCATGGCAGGCTAATTTTTATTTATTCATATGTATGTGTGAGCGAGTGCATGCCTAGTGCCCATGAAGGCCAGGAGAAGGTGTTGAATCCCCTGGAGTCTGAGTTACAGGCAGTTGTGAATCACTTGAAATTGGTGCTGAGAAATGACTTGAGTCCTCTCCAAGTGCAACAAGCTCTCTTAACTTCCTAACCATCTTTCCAGCTCCTGCTTTTCTTTAAAAAAAAAAATTTTTTTTTATAGGGGCTGGAGAGATGGCTCAGTGGTTAAGAACACCAACTACTCTTGCAGAGGACCTGGGTTCGATTCCCAGACTCACATGGCAGCTAAGAACTGTTTTTAAAACCATCTTTAAGGGGCTAGATAGATGGCCTAGCAGTTAAGAGCACCAACTGCTCTTACAGAGGACCCGGGTTCGATCCCCAGCACCCACATTGCGGCTGAGAACCGTCTTTAACTCCAGTTCCAAGGGAATCCGACGCCCTCTTCTGACCTCTGTGGCATTGCACGACACGGGTGCACAAACCTACATGCAGACAGTACATTCATACACATACAAAAATAAATAAAATTAAAAAAATAAAATAAAAAAATGGAATAGACCTCACCTGCTAAGAATTGGGGCAGCCTGGGGTGTGACCACCACAAGAGCCAGTCTTCCTCAGGAAAAAGCAATGATTTGTTTCACGGCTAAACCTACAGATTTCTTGCCATTCGTTTTATCTTTTGTATAAGTTGTAAGAGTGTGGTTAGGCTGGGGATACAGCTATCAGTAAAGTGTTTGACTTACATGAGGGCCTGAATTTGATACTAGAACCTATGTAAAATGCTGCATATGGTGACACGCCTGTAAACTCAGAGATAGAAGGTCTCTGGGCTCACTAGCTAGTCCATCTGGTCTAATTGGCAAGCTACAGGTGATTGACAGACCTGGTCTCAAAGGTGGTGGATGGAATTCCTGAGGGTGATATCTTGTACACTTGCCTACACATGTGCGTGTGCACACACACACACATACACACACACATGAACATGTACACATACGCATAAAATTATGAGTATCCTGCCAGGTGTGGTGGTGCAAGCACTCGGGAGGCAGAGGCAGGGGGATCTTTGTGAGTTCAAGGCTAGCCTGGTTTACAGAATGAGTTCTAGGACAGCTGGGGCTACAGGGAGACCCTGTCTCAAAAAGACAAAAAAAAAATATTAAGAGTATTCTAGCAAGGCATGGTCCACGCCTTTAATCCTAGCACTTGGGAGGCAGAGGCAGGCGGATCTTGGTGAGTTCAAGGCCAGCCTGGTCTACAGGGTGAGCTCCAGGCCAGCTGGGATTAAAAGGGAGACCCTGTCTCAAAAATACCAAAAAACAAATAAAGAAACAAACCAAAACAATCAGAAAAACAAACGACAAATGGTATCCCCCCTCATCTGTGGATGCTAGCACCAATTACCTAATTGTATGGCAAACTGAGCAATGTCAATGTGATCTGAAAACAACTGTGCTCTTTTTTTTTAATTTTATTTATTTTTTATGTGTATGAATGTACTGTCTGCATGTAGGTTTGTGTACCCATGTTGTGCACTGCTAAGGAGGTCAGAAGAGGGTGTCGGATTCCCCTGGAACTGGAGTTCTCCTGGAATTGGAGTTACAGATGGTTCTCATTTGCCATGTGGTTGCTGGGGATCAAACCTGGGTCCTCTGCAAGAGAGGTTGGCACTCTTAACCACTAGGCCATCTCTCCAGCCCCCACAACTGTGCTCTTATATTGTAGAATCCCTTAAAAAAATAAACAAATTGGGCTGGAGAGATGGCCTAGCAGTTAAGAGCGCCGACCGCTCTTGCAGAGGACCCGGGTTCGATCCCCAGCACCCACATGGCGGCCGAGAACCGTCTGAAACTCCAATTCCGGGAGAACTCCAGTTCCAGGGGAATCCGAGACCCTCTTCTGACCTCCGCGGCATTGCACGACACGGGTGCACAGACTTGCATGCAGACAGTACATTCATACACATACAGAAATAAATAAAATTAATAAAAAAAATTAAAAACATAAGAAACAAATTAAAAAAAGAAATTAAAAAAAATACAAAAAAAAAAAAAAAAGGAAAAATTATGAGTGTCTCAGGAAAGATGGAGAGAATTGAGGGATTTTTTTTTCTGTTCTTCAGGTTGGTGGCCAACCATAATTAATCTCCATGTTCTTTTTTTCTTTTTTTTTAATCCCATGTTTCTTTTCTTTTAATTTTTTTAAATTATTTTTATTTATGTGTCTGTAGGTATATGAGTGTACCGACTGCATGCAAGTTTGTGCACACCGTGTCGGTGCAATGCCATGGAGGTCAAAGTGGGTTGTCTGGATTCCCCTGGAACTGGATTCTCCTGGAATTGGAGTTTCAGACGGTTCTCGGCCGCCATGTGGTGTGGGATGGGGATCGAACCCGGGTCTCTTGCAAGAGCGATTCGTTGGTCCTAAACCGCTAGGCCATCTCTCCAGCCCTAAGTTTTTTTTTTTTTTTTTTTTTTTTTGTTTGTTTGTTTTAATTTACTATTTTATTTTGTTTTTATGTATGTGTAGTATGTGTTTTAGGTGTGTTTATGGTGTGGTAGTGTGGGTTGTACATGCATGTATGGGTGGGTATGGATATGTGTGTAGAGGTTGGAGGAGAACCCAGTGTCATCCTCACCAACACTATCCACCTGCTTTGAGACAGATTTTCTCCTTCGGCAGGACCTCACCACTTGGCCAGACCTGCTCTCCAGCAATCCTGTCTCGGCCTCCCCAGCACTGGGGATTTCAAGTGCTACCTTATATATGTGGCTTATTGACCTGAGTGCTGCTTTAAAGGAAAGCACTTTCTGACATAGACCATCCTCCAGCCCACCTCCCCATGCCGCCATTTTGTTTTTGGTTTTTATTTTTTGAGGCAGGGTCTCCCTTTATTCCCAGCTAGCCTGGAGCTAGCTTACGTAGACCAGCCTGGCCTTGAACAACAGAGATCCACCTGCCTCTTCGCCTCCACCCTAGTGCTAGGATTAAGAGGTGTGCGCCACCACACACAGCTTGTTGTTGTTTTTTTTCAACAGGGTTTTCTCATAGGCTCAGCTGGGCTTTGAACATGTTACTTAGCTGGAAGCTGACCTTGAATTTCCCCTTCTTCCTGGCCTCCGTTCCCAGTGCTGGGATTAATGACCTTTGACAGGCATGCCTGGGAAATACAATTTATTTTTCAAGTCAAACTGCGGAAATTCAAAACCAGAGCTTTGTACATGCTCAGCAATAATTTAGTTTCATTTTGTTGCCTTGATGAAAACCTCAAGCAAAAGCAACTGGGGATGGAAGGGGTTTACCTGACTTACACATCCAGGTCACAGTCCGTCATCACAGGAAGTCAGGGCAGGAACACAACAGATCTAAATGCACGGTCAAGATTAACAAGACTGAAGAAACAGTCTTCTTATGAGATGGGACTGATTTTTTTTTTTTCCTTTTTTAAAATTTTATTTATTTCTGTATGTGTGATGATATACTGTCTGCATGGTAGGTTTGTGGCACCTCGTGTCGTGCAATGCCGCGGAGGTCAGAAGAGGGTGACGGATTCACCTGGAACTGAGGTCTCCTGGAATTGGAGTTTTTCAGACGGTTCTCTGCCGCCGTGTGGGTGGCTGGGGATCGAAACCGGGTCCGCTGTAAGAGCGGTCGGCGCTCTTAACCGCTAGGCCATCTCTCCAGCCCTCAGGTAGCTTTCTTATATAGCCTCGGAGCACTTGCATAGGCATGGGGCCATTCACAGTGGGCTAGGCCCTTTCGCATCAATTAATAATCCAGACAATGCCCACTCCAGAACTGCCCACAGGCCAGTCTGATCTAGTCAACTCCTTAATTGAGAAGCTTCCCTCAGTGGGGGGGGGGAGGGGGGGGGGGGGGTGGATTCTAATTGTGGGTCCAAGTGACAATTAAATGAAGTGAAGGCATGCAGAACGCTAACAATTACAAAACGGTCAAGCATTAGCATTAGTTTATTTTGTCATTAGTTCTGAAGCAGAGTCTCTTCTTGTGAATCCATGGCTGGTCTGTCCTACCCATTATCTAAGCTGAAGAGGACCTGAAACTTCTGATTCTCCTGCTTCTATATCCTAAATTCTGGGATTATAGGGATGTGCTACCCCATGCCCATTTTTACACACACACACACACACACAGCATACACAACATATGAATATATATAATCTATAGATATAGAATATATATAGATAATAAAAATTGGGGTTTTTATTTAGGCAGTAGATACTTGCTATGTAGCCATCTCTTGGTTCTGGCTTACCAGTATCAAACCAGAGGGCCTCAACCCCCCCTGGCAATCTTACATACCTGAGCGTTCGGAGTGGGTGGGATTGTAGATGATGACACATTCGTTTCTGACACCTGGAAACCAGTGCTTGCTTTTCTAGTTTCGGAGATACGTATCGATGTATTTAGCAGTTGCCCACTGTTTGTCGCTGAGGCGTGGCTGTAATTAATGAACCTGAGGTGCCTTTTACAGCTATGGGACCAACAGTCCTGAGTCTTATTTCTCTAGGCTGGAGAGCGGGGCAGCTAAAGAAGAGATCCATGTTCTGCTCTGTCAGAGATGGTGCAAGTTCAACTTTGAGCTGGTCAGTGCAGGGTCTGGAACAGGGCCATACATCAGAACTGCTTAGGATGCTTGAAAAACCTTCAACACCAGAGGGCTGCGGATATAGCTGAGCGTAGAATGTTTGCCTGGCTTACGTGAGGTCCTCAGTTCAATCTCCGGTAACCCCCTACCCCAACACACAAAGTCTAGCATCATGAAAAACATGCTGGGCATGATAGCACGGCCGTTAATCCTGCACTTTTGGAGGCAGAGCGGCAGAGTTCGCTGGTGAGTTTCAAGGCCAGCCGGTTCTTACAGGAGTGGAGCGCCAGCTGCCACTCTGACGAGGGGTATATCTAGACGCTCGGGAGGAGAAGTATGATGCTCGGAGGGGCGAGAATCCGTATAGGGGAGGTCTTGGTGGTGCGCGGGGCGGGGGTGTCGTCGGTGTGTGTGACCAAAAACAAAACAAAACCCCCCCAAAAATNTGTGTTTGTGTATATATATATATATATATATATATATATATATATTATATAAAATTTGGGTTTTATTTAGGCAGAGTCTTGCTATGTAGCCATCTCTGGTTTGGCATTTACTAGGTATCCCAGGATGGCCTCAAACTCCTGGCAATCTTCCTGCCTTAGCTTTCTGAGTGGTGGGATTGTAGATGTGCATTCTTACACCTGGAACCAGTTTTTCTTTTCTATTTTCTGAGATAGTATCTATGTATTTATAAGTTGACCACTGTTTCTCTTAGGTTCTGTAATTAATGAACCTGAGGTGCCTTTTACAGCTATGGGACCAACAGTCCTGAGTCTTATTTCTCTAGGCTGGAGAGCGGGGCAGCTAAAGAAGAGATCCATGTTCTGCTCTGTCAGAGATGGTGCAAGTTCAACTTTGAGCTGGTCAGTGCAGGGTCTGGAACAGGGCCATACATCAGAACTGCTTAGGATGCTTGAAAAACCTTCAACACCAGAGGGCTGCGGATATAGCTGAGCGTAGAATGTTTGCCTGGCTTACGTGAGGTCCTCAGTTCAATCTCCTGTAACCCCTACCCCCAAACACACAAAGTCTAGCATCATGAAAAACATGCTGGGCATGATAGCACAGGCCTTTAATCCTAGCACTTGGGAGGCAGAGCCAGGCAGATCTCTGTGAGTTCAAGGCCAGCCTGGTCTACAGAGTGAGCTCCAGGCCAGCTGGGACAAAAGGGAGACCCTGTCTCAAAAAATTACCAAAAACAAAACAAAACCCGGAAACATGTCAGGCATGGTGGTGCACACTTTTAATACTAGCACGCGGGAGACAGAGGACATCCTGGTCTGCATAGCAAGTTCTAGACCATCTGAGGCTACAAGAAGACTCTGTCTCAACAAACAAACAAAGCAAAGCAAACAGAAACACCTTCCCACAGCTATAATATTAGTACTTTGGAAGTGGAGGCAGGGAGGATATTTGAGGGAGGAGGATGAGGAGTTCAAGATCATTCTTAGTTACATATGGCAAGACCACATCCCACCTCATTTCATCAGAACTTCTGAGGGTGGGCTTGGCAGTACCAGGGTGTTCACTCCCAGGGTCTCCACATATCTGTCCTTCCACAGTCCAAGAGGCCAAGGTGGTTTCCATCATGGGGTCCAACCCTTTGTCTAGTAACCTTGACTTGCAGGAGTCTCTCTCCCCAGATTTGCTGATAATCTACTAGGGAGAAAATACAGTGTGATGTTACTGCAGGTTTTTAAGAGTAAGGAGCAGCCTGGAGAGATGGCCTAGCGGTTAAGAGCGCCGCCGACTGCTCTTGTAGAGGACCGGGGTTCGATCCCCAGCACCCACATGGCGGCTGAGAACCATCTTTAACTCCAGTTCCAGGGGAATCCAACACCCTCTTCTGACCTCCGTGGCATTGCATGACATGGGTGCCCAAACCTACATGCAGACAGTTCATTCATATGCATACAAAAATAATTAATTAATTAATTTTAAAAAAGATAAAAAATATATAGATGTATGGTACCCATCTGTAATCCCTGCACTTACGCAACAAGATGGGAGGCTGAGTATTTAGAATCATCTGGAAGCTCACAGCTTGGGGTACTTACTACACAGTACAGAGGCAGAAACAAGAAAGACCCTAATTCAAAGAAGACAGTAAGAACTGACTCTC
>VZQC01012659.1:2742824-2774669 GCA_009823505.1 Rhizomys pruinosus
ATAAATAAATAAATAAATAAATACATGAAAAGCCAAAAGGAGCCAGGGGCTCACCCCCCAAAAAAAAGAAAACCTGAGTGACCCTTGAGGACTAGGTCCTCAACCGACCTTGAGAAAACAAAAACTTTGGTTAATCTTGGCTAACTGTGTGGCCTTAAACATCCGAAAGTAAAGTATAACCAGAAATATATAAATAGTAAGTCCTGGTGGTGGAGAGATGGCTCAGTGGTTAAGAGTGCCGACTGCTCTTGCAGAGGACCTGCGTTCGATTCCCAGCACCCACATGGTGGTTAAGAACCGTCTTTAACTCCAGTTCCAGGGGAATCTGATGCCCTCTTCTGACCTCTGTGGCATTGCATGACACGGGTGCACCAACCTACATGCAGACAGTACACTCATACACATAAAAAATAAAAAATTAAGCACTCGGGAGGCAGAGGCAGGTGGATCTTTGTGAGTTCAAGGCCAGCCTGGTCTACAGAGTGAGTTCCAGGACAGCTGGGGCTACATAGAGACCCTGTCTAGAAAAGACAAAAAAAATTTTTTTTAAAAATTCCAGGGGCTGTAGAGATGGCCTAGCTATTAAGAGCACCGACTGCTCTTGCAGAGGACCAGGGTTCGATCCCCAACACCCACATGGCGGCTGAGAACCATCTTTATCTCCAGTTCCAGGGGAATCTGAGACCCTCTTCTGACCTCCGTGGCATTGCATGACACGGGTGCACAAACCTACATGCAGACAGTACATTCAAACACATAAAAAATTTTTTTAAATAAAATAAATCATAAGTCCTGAGAAATTGTACTTCAGGTATAAAACTTGAGATTGTAGTAAAAAAAAACAAAAGTAAAAAAAAAAAAGGAGGGCTGGAGAGATGGCCTAGCAGTTGGGAGCACCGACGCTCTTGCAGAGGACCGGGGTTCGATCCCCAGCACCCACATGGCGGCCAAGAGCCGTCTGAAACTCCAGTTCCAGGAGAACTCCAGTTCCAGGGGAATCTGACACCCTCTTCTGGCCTCCGCGGCATTGCACGACACGGGTGCACAGACTTGCATGCAGACAGTACATTCATACACATACAGAAATAAATAAAATTAATAAAAAAAAAATAAAAAAAATAAAAGGAGAGTTATTTTGCCTGTCTTACTGGCAGTTGCAGCTACCCTTTGGCTGCCACTGCTTTTGCCATCCTTCAAAGACATGAGACACAGCTACACAGCTTTTCAACCTTCCAGTATGGACTAAAGACTCATGTCTCTCCAAGAATCCTCCAAACCTTCAGTGCCAGATGGGGACTGCTGAGACATCCAGTTTGTGACCTGAGCTACTACTGGGGTTTCATCCTCTTCAGAGTATAGACCGCAATTGTGGAACTGCCCAGGCTGTGTCATGGAGAACAGTACAGGTAGATTAAGACAGGACGTGATGCTTACTGGACCTCATTTGGTGACCATGGGAAGGGACAATCCCAGTGTGGAACACAAGGGCAGAACTGATGGTGGTTTGGGCTTGCCAAAGAGGAGACTTCAAACATGACATCTTTCAGCCTAATAAAAAAAAAATCATAAGCTGAAGATGCTAAAACCTATGATATATGTGGCATGCATATGTGCATATTTTGGAGTGATGCATATTGGAAGGAATAACAACAATAACAACACAAAGACTGCTTCAAAGAATTGACTGAAACGGAGAACTTCTGCTCGAAACAGTAAACTTCTGCATTGAGAATTTGAGAGAGACTGAGAAAAAGATGAAAAACATTTTTGGCAGAATGCATGAGCTCTGGTGGGGTGGGGGGGCAGAGAGGGGCGCATGAGTCTAGAATTGATTTGTAAATTTTTTTTTGATTTGTAATTTTGTATGAATGCACAGAGCTTCAAGAAAAAATTGGCTTTGGAAAAAAACAAAACAAAACACTAACTGCTCTTGCAGAAGACCTAGGTTCAGTTCCCAGCACCATATGGCAGCTAACGACTGTCCATAACTCTGGTACTAGGTGATCTGACACCCTCCCTCTTCAGGCCTCTGCCAGTGCTGTAGGCACAAGGTGTTTATGTACATATAGGCAAAAACCTTGTACACAGAAAATAAAGACAAATAAAGTGTAATAAAAATGTCATTGACTTGGGCTAGCAGGGTGCTCTGTTCCCTGGGCTGTGATCATCTTGGACATTCTCCTTTCAAAGCAGGGAGCTCACATTTGCCATCATTTCTGCCAGCCTCAGAGGACAGTCCCCACCACATGAGGAGGTGCTGGCTTTCTGTATCATACAGTTCCAAAGCAATGTTCGGAGGTAGCTATAGGTGTAGCCAGGTAGGTTTAAGCCCTGAAATATGTGATTTTCTTCTTTGCATTAAATGTAGAAATTTCTGGCATTTTAACTGTGATTTGATACTATCCAGAATGACAAGGATGGTGGGCTGCCCAAGCTGGACATATTTGTGTTCTCCACAATGTCAGAATTTATTTAATAACAATAAATTCACAAGTTATGTCAGTTTTGCTGCTTGTAGTTGACCAATTAGTCCCAATTTCTCTTGATAGTGTGGCCATTGCCAATCACAGGGTTTTTTTTTTTTTTTTTTATTACCATTTTTTTTTTTTTTTTTTTTTTTTTTTTTTTTTTTTTTTTTTTTTTTTTTTTTTTTTTTTTTTTTTTTTTTTTTTTTTTTTTTTTTTTTTTTTTTTCCAGTTCTTTTGTTGTTGTTCTCTCCAACTTGTATTGCTTCAATATATATCTATATATAATATAGATATACAATATATACACATATACACACATACACATACATTAATATATACATACCGACATACATACATCACCTGAATTGGAGAATTTTCTTTTCTTTTCTTTTTCTTTCTTTCTTTTTTTTTTTTTTGGCTAAAAGATGTCATGTTTTCCTTAAGGACATGTTTGAAGGTTCCTCCTTGGCAAGCCCAAACAACCATCAATCTGTCCTTGTGCTCCACACTAGGCTCTTTCCTTCCCATGGTCACCCAAATGAGGTCCAGTAAGCACCGGGTCCTGTCTTGATCTTCCTGTACTGGCCTCCATGATACAGCCTGGGCAGTCAAACAACGGCAGTCTATACTCTGAAGAGGCTGAAACCCTAGTAGCTGCTCAGTCCATAAGCTGGGTATCTCAGCAGTCCCCATCTGGCATTAAAGGTTTGGAGGATTCTAGAAGAGACATGAGTCTTCAGTCCATATTGGAGGGTTAAAAAACTGTGTCTCATGTTTTTAAAGAATGGCAAAAGCAGTGGCAGCCACAGAGTAGATGCACTTGCTAGTAAGAATTGAAGACAGGCAAAACAACAGTGCTCTCTCTCTCTTTTTTTTCTTTTTGTCTTTTTACTATGATCTCAAGTTTTACACCTGAAGTACAATTTTTCAGGCCTTACTGATTATTTATTTCTGGTTATACTTTCCTTTTGGATGCTTACAGCCACACAGCCCAGATTAACCAAGATTTTTGTTTTCTCAAGATCAGTTGAGGATCTGGTCCTCAGGGGTCATTCAGGGTTTTCTTTGTGTGTGTGTGTGTGTGTGTGTGTGTGTGTGTGTGTGTTTGTAGGCCTGGCTGGCCTGTAAGTCAATATGTAGACATGTCTTGCCTCTGCTTCCTAAATAAATAATTCACTGCTGGGTGGGAATGCAAACTTGGGCAACCCCTATGCAAAGCAGTGTGGAAAACTGGTAAAAGACTCAAAATGGGGAGCCAGCCTTGGTGGCGCATGCCTTTAATCCTAGCACTCGGGAGGCAGAGGCAGTTGGAGCTTTGTGAGTTCAAGGCCAGCCTCCTCTACAGAGTGAGTTCCAGGACAGCTGGGGCTACAGGGAGACCCTGTTTTAAAAAAAAAAAAAAATCAGCTCAAGGCCAGCCTCCTCTACAGAGTGAGTTCCAGGACAGCTGGGGCTACAGGGAGACCCTGTCTCGAAAAGCCAAAAAAAAAAAAAGACTCAAAATGAGGGCTGGAGAGATGGCTCAGCAGTTAAGAGCACCAACTGCTCTTGCAGAGGACCTGGGTTTGATTCTCAGCACCCACATGGTGGCTAAGAACCCTTTTTCAGCAGGGTGTGGTGGTACATGCCTTTAATCCTAGCACTCTCAGGAGGTAGAGGTAGGCAGATCTCAGTGAGTTCCAGGCAGCCTAGTCTACATACAGAGTGAGTTCCAGGTCAGCTAGGGCTATAGGGAGACCCTGTCTCGAAAAAGAAAAAAAAAAAAAATCAAAATGAAGGCCAGGTGTGGTGGCCCACGCCTTTAATTCCAACACTCCAGAGGTGGATCTCTGTGAATTCAAGGCCACCCTGGTCTGCATAGTGAGTTCCAGGACAGCTGGTCTCAAAAAGACAAAAAACATAAAAAACAAAAAAACCTCCCCAAAAACTCAAAATGAACCTACCACTTGACCCAGTTATACCACTCCTGGGTATATACCCAAAAGATTCATCCTATTGCAGAGATACGTGCACAACCATGTTTATTGCAGCTCTTTTCAGAATATTGAAGAGCTGGGAGCAACTCAAGTATCCCTCAACTAATAAATGCATAATGAAAATGTGGTACATTTACACAATGGAGATCTATACAGTAGTAAGAAAAAAGGACATCATGAAGTTTGCAGGTAAATGGATGGAACTAGAGGCCATTATACTAAGTAACACAGTCCCATAAAAACAAATGACGTATGGTGTCCCTCATTTGTGGATCCTAGCACCAAATCCTTATATACTCTGTCATTTTGGTATATGTGTGGAGTGTATATATTCGTATTTTGGAGTAATAGAAAATTAAAAGGAACAGTAATTATAAAAGACTTGTCCAAATATCTGACCAAAACAGCAAGCTTCTACATCAAAAAAGTTAAAAAAGACTAAGAAAAAGGTGCAAGATAGGACTTAATATGTATGGCAGAAGGCATGAGCTTTGGTGGGGGATGGGGATGGATGGGGAAACAGGTTTAAATTGATTGGGGGGCTGGAGAGATGGATTAGCAGTTAAGAGCACTGACTGCTTTTGCAGAGGACCCGGGTCCGATCCCCAGCACCCACATGGCGTCTGAGAACCATCTGTAACTCCAATTCCAGGAGAACTCCAGTCCCAGGGGAATCTGACACCCTCTTCTGACCTCCGTGGCATGTACAAAAGCTCAATAAAAATTAAAAAATAAATTAATAAAGCAGAAAGAAGCTGGGATGGTGGCACATGCACTTAAGGAGTAGAGGCAGGAGGAGCTCTGTGAGTTCCAGGCCAGCCAGGGCTGTGTAATGAGACAGTATATCAAACAAACAAACAATCAAACTAAAAAAACCCCCAAACACAAAATGAAAAATAGAGACAAAAACAGACAACAAACAAACAAAAAGCTGGTAAAAAAATAAAAACCTTGGGCGTGATAGTATATAGCCTGTAATCCCACCACTCAGGAGGCAGAGGCCTGTGAACTGTAAGAGTTTAAGACATGCCTGGCTGGTCTACATACTGAGACACTATCTCCCAAAAAATAAAACAAACTGATAAAGAGACCTCAGAATTCAAAGAGGTCTTACAGAAGACAGAGTTGACATGCATGTGGTTAGATATTAACAAACCCAGCGGAAGAGCTGCTGGTGGTGTGCAGAGCTGGTCAAGCGATGAGAGCCAGGATTGGGTTCAGATGGAAAGATGAATCCAGATGGACTGATGGACAGACTGCACTTTGAGTGGGCATTTTTATACAGTGTTGTACAGGACAGCATGCTGAGTCAAAGCCCCAGGGGACAGTAAGAAGTGCTTTGCCTGTCCCTTGGGAGTACAGTGCATGGGAAGGTCAGATGACCTTGTGGGCTGTCTATAACACCTTTACTGCCATGCTACTCTCTTTTAAGTAATCCAGGTTGGGGTTCCATCTTTTGTTGGTCTGATGTATTAATTAGATTCACAGGCCTGGATTTTCTGAGATTAAAAAAATATTTTAGGGGCTGGAGAGATGGCTCAGTGGTTAAGAGCACCGACTCCTCTTGTAGAGGACCCAGGTTCTATTCCCAGCACTCAGGACAGCTAAGAACTGTCTTTAACTCCAGTTCCAGGGGAATCTGACGCCCTCTTCTGACCTCCACGGCATGCAGACAGTACACTTATACACATAAAAAATAATAAATTAAAAAATTATGGGCTGGAGAGATGACCTAGCGGTTGAGAGCGCCAAGTGCTCTTGCAGAGGACCCAGGTTCGATCCCCAGCACCCACATGGCGGCTAAGAACCGTCTGTAACTCCAATTCCAGGAGAACTCCAGTTCCAGGGGAATCCGAGACCTTCTTCTGACCTCTGCGGCATTGCACGACACGGGTGCACAGACTTGCATGCAGACAGTACATTCATACACATACAAAAATAAATAAAATTAATTAAAAAAATTAAAAAAAAAAGAGCAAATGTTTATTTGCCTAATCNAAGCTGGGCGAGGTGGCGCACGCCTTTAATCCTAGCACTTGGGAGGCAGAGGCAGGCGGATCTTTGTGAGTTCAAGGCCAGCCTGGTCTACAGAGTGAGTTCCAGGCCAGCTGGGGCTATAGGGAGACCCTGTCTCAAAAAGACCAAAAAAAAAATAATTTTATTTTTATTTTACATGTATGAGTGCATTGCCTGCATGTATGTAAAGTCAACCTGTGTTGTGGAATGCCCTTGGAGGTCAGAAGAGGGAGTCTATCCTCTGGAACTGGAGTTACGGATAGTTGTTAGGTGCCATATGGGTGCTGGGAATCGAACCCGGGTCCTCTGCAAGAGCAGTCAGTGCTGCTCTTAACTGCTGGTCCATTTCTCCAGCCCCGAGATTTTTCTGAGATTTGAAAAGGTTTATTTTATTTTTATTTATGTACCTGTCTATATGTTCACATGTGTGTGGGTGGCCACAGAGACCAGAAGAAGCTATTGGATGCCTTGTAATAGAACTACAGAAGGTTTCAAGCCTCCTGATGTGGGGGCTAGGAACCCTGGAAGAAAGAGCTCTTAACTGCTGAGCCATCTTTCCAGGCCCCCTGCCACTTTTAAGATTTACTGATTTGTATTTTATGTATATGAGAGTTTACCTGAATGTATATGTATATATAAATGTATATGATGTATATGAATATGTATATGTATATGTGTGTGTGTGTGTATATATGTATCTAAGTGCGTATGTATACCATGGACATGTCTGGTCCCTGCAGAGGCCATAAGAGGCGATTGGATACCCCAGAGTTCGAGTGATTGAGAGCTTCTAGGTAGGTGGTAAGGAATCCATCCTGAGTCCTCTGTAAGAGCAGCCAGTGCTTTTAACTGTTGAGCCATCTGAGGTGCTTTTTTTTTTTTTCTTTTTGAGACAGGTTTTGTGAGAGTCTCATAAATTTCCCAGCTGCTCTTAATCCTTCAATCCTCTTACCTCAGCATCCTAAGTAGCTGAGATTACAAGGTGTGAGTTACCATGCTTAACTAAATGTATTTTTCTGTGGTCCTGAGGATCATGTGTAGGGTCCCACATGAAAGAAAATGTTCTACCACTGGGGCACACCCCTGGCCACTTTAGAGTTCTGGAATCCCTATAGCTCTGCACATCATTTGTGGGAGGGGACACTCTATTTTCAGTACCTGGACTTCCTGGGGTGCTTGTCACTCTGGTGACCACAGGGGATCATCTAAATACAGGGGTAGCTTAGGTCTGAGGGCTTTTTTTTTGTCTTTTTGAGACAGGGTCTCCCTGTATCCCCAGCTGTCCTGGAACTCACTGTGTAGACCGGGCTGGCCTTGAACTTACAGAGATTGGCCTGTCTCTTAGAGTGCTGGGATTAAAGGTGTGGGCCACCATGCCTGGGGGTGGTGCGGGGTGACTGAGGACTTCTACATCCCTGTGTTTAGGACCCAGCCACACCTGTACAAAGCTGTGAAACCCCATTACTATTATTATTATTACTATTATCTGTAATCCACTGAAGAAGTCATAAGCAGGAAACTGACAGGAGGAGGAAGAAGGTCTTGGTAAGTGCAGAGGCTCAGACAAGGTCAGGCAATGCTGTGGGACTTGTCTGTCTGGGAGGCCTTGTTGCCCAAAAAACATGATACAACTGCAGCTGGGGCCTGCAGAGAGAGAGCCCTTACCAACCAGGAGTCACAGTTGAAGGCTCTCTACCCTTTCGGAAAATACTATAACCAGGAGGCCAGAATGTGATAAATGTCTAGTTCAGACAGCTTAAGGAAAAGAAGGCCAGGCATAGTGGCACACCCATTTAATGGTGGCACTCAGGAGGCAGAGGCAGGTAGATCTCTGCGTTAGATGTCAGCTTGGTCTAAATAGTGAGTTCTGGGCTAGCCATGGCTACATAATGAGGCCCTGTCTCAACACCCCCCCCAAAGAAAAAACCCTCACGAAAAAAAAGTAAAAAAGAAAAAGAACCGCTCCCAAGCACACTATCAAAGGAGTCAGTGGGGGGAGTGACTTTGGTTGGAGAGGACAGTGTGCTCAGGTCCAGGCTGTGAAGTAATCTGGGGGCTTGTGTGTTGCGTGGCTGGGATTGCAAAGGTGCTGCAGGAGGCAGAGTCTAAAACTGTAATAAATCTCATAGACAGGATGATTGTGGGAACCTCAGGGCCCCAAAGAGGGATCTGGGCCCCTCCAGCAGCTTTCTCTGGGTGGGGGCATCAGCACTCCCGGTTCCTATAGCTGCCTGCCCAGTCCACAAGAATCCTTTGATGGGGAGGAGAAGCTGGAGGATAAACACTCCTGGACCCCTCCCGTGCAAGAGGTGGCTGCAGGAAGTTTATGCTGTGGGGCTGGCTCTTTGCCTCTTGGAAGATGATGACCTCAGCAGCCTTGCTGGAGATTGGGCTTATCACATTTAGTTCCTTCCACCAGTCCAGGGGCCTCAGTGGGGTGCCCGGTTCATGGGAGGATCCTGTCTCTTCCTCCTCCTGGTAGCCACCCAGGCCTACTCCCTCAGCCAGAGTGTGGAAGTGAGCTTCAGTAGGGACAAAGGTCTGGCTGGTGGTTCTGGGCCAGTTTCAGGTACTGGGCCAGAATAATTCCTGGCCTCACTTGCGGAAGGCCCATCTGCTGTCCAGGTTCCCCGGCGGTGGGTGGGTAGGTGTCCGTGTCAGACCCTGGGTCCTATGCTTCTACCTGGCTGGGGAACAGAGGCCAGAGGCAAAGGGCCCTGGCTGGGTGCTGAGACAGACTCCACACTGCGGTCATCCAGGCAAGCGTGGCCTGTCTCTCTTCTGGCTTCTGTTTCTCCGTCTGTAAAGGAAACCGGGACCTGGCGCAGCGAAACCTTTTGCCCCAGCTCAGAGGCTTGCAAGCGCGTCCAGCCGGCCCCCAGCCCCTACAGCCTGGGGAGGGAGGTCAGAGCCCAGATCCACCGAGGGAGTGCGATCCGGGGTGGGTCGGCTGTGCACGCCGCTGCCCCGCCCTTCGCCGCGACTCCCGCACCTCCCGCTCAGCCCGCTTGGTCACCAGGGAAACCCGGGGCACCAGGGAAACCCGGGGCGCGAACCCGCGGCCCCAGCGGTCCGCACGCCGCGCCCCCCGCGCCACGCCCACAGCTTCGGCGCTGCGGGTGCGCGCACGTCGCCTCGCGGCTCCGGTCGCCCGGCCCAGCGTGCGCGCCGGCGCGTGCGTCATGCGTGCGCGCGCGGCCCGGAGAGCGGCTGGGGCCCCAGGCTGCGGCGGCGGCGGCGGCGGCTGCGGCGGCGAGGCGGCTCCGCGCTCCAGGCTGCTGCTCTAAGTGACGCCCGCGCCCGAGCCGCTACGCCCGCGCCCGAGCCGCTCCGCCCGCCGCCCAGGCCACTCCTGGGGCGCGAAGATGCCGGCGGTTTCCAAGGGGGACGGGATGCGGGGCCTGGCGGTCTTCATCTCCGACATCCGCAACTGTGAGTGCGCGGCGGCCTGGGCGGGGGCGCGGCGGCCTGAGCGGGGGCGCGGCGGGGGCCGCAGGTGCGGGCCGGGGCGGACCTGGGTGAGAGGAGGGCTGGACGCGGGGCGCCGATCGCGCGGTGGGGCGGCTGGACTGGGTGTACATCTGGCGGGAGTGGTTCGCGCTGCGGGGCCCCGTCTGGGTCCCTGTGTGCAGAGGCGGCCGTAGGGTGCCGGGTGGAAGCGCGGGCCAGAGAGCCGGGCAGGGTCTTGGGGCTGCAGATCTGGCAGGAGGAGGGGGTAGGAGCAAGGGTGTGGGGCAGATCTGGGGTGCAGAGCCTTGGTGGAGTGATGCATACGTGGGGTTAGGAGGCTAGGGATTGCAAGTGCGTGTTGAGACCGAGTGCGGGGCGTAGGGCTGGTTGCGGTTTAGAGGTGGCGATGGGAATGCTGGGCGGGTGGGGGGGTCTGGGGTTTGTGGCACCGTCTAGGGGCTTCCGGCCAGAGACGCCCCTCCCCAACATGATGTCATCTCGGTCTTTCTAGTAATGGAGCATGGAACACTTAACCCAGCCTTTTCCAAAACAACGTGGATTTTTCTCTTTGGGCGGGGAATTCGGACTCGGTGCATCCAGGCAGAGGGATTGTGACCGGGTTCCAGCTTCTTGATGGGCGCTGATTAGATCTCACCCGCTGCAATTATTGTGACTCATTTCCCCAGGGAAGCGGCGGCAGTCGGGTGTGGATGCTGGAAGCAGCGCCCGTTTCTCTGGAGCAGCCCTCTAGCCAGTGTCTTCGGAGTGGAAACAAAAAAGCCACTCTCAGTGAAATGGGTCAGGAAGGCTAAAGGTCAGGCAGCGGGGGTGGGGTGGGGGTGGGAGTAGGGGGTGCACCCAGGACTTCAGGATAAGGAAACCTCTGGGGGTTATCAGCTATCCACGAACTGAAGAGGAGAAAAGTCATTTTCCAGGTCCCTTGTTTGCTTTTTCCTTGTTATCAAGCAAATAGCTGAGTCCATTATTTTTGTTCCCTTAGAGGTTAATGTATGTATGTCTTGAGGACTTTTGTCCAATGCTGTCATGCAAAATAACCCTTTTTTATACTCTCTGTCCACCAAGACTGGGTGGAGGAGCCCAGTTGCCTGAGTTTGCAGGACTGGAAAAGTAGGAGACATCTGTGCCTGCCTGCTCCGAAGAAACACAAGCACCCTTGGGTTAGAGATCACCAACATCTTCAGATAACAGCAGTCAGAGTCCTGGCAAATTTTGTTCAGCAGGACGAAGTGATTAGTAGCTTTGTGTTGGCTGTGGGGAGGCTGTATGTGTGTGTGTGTGTGTGTGTGTGTGTGTGTGTGTGTCTGTGTGTGTGTCTGTGTGTGTGTCTGTGTCCGTCAGTCTATCATTCAGTCATTCAGTCTGTCAGACTGTCAGAGAGGACAGCTCTTGTAAGTCAGCTTTTTCAGAGCTCTCCTTCCACGTGGGTTCCTCAGGTTTGGCAACACTGAGTCATTTCATCTTGATTGCCCGATCCTTCTGTTTTCTGAAGATGACACCACTTAGCAGGACCTTACCAGTGAAAGCCACCTTGTCACACACTGGTCACCACTTGTTAGATGTGTGTCCAGCATTTGAACAGAGGGGCACATGGTGAGAGCTTGGTAAACACTTACTGGCTGACCAGAGAGTAAGCCTTCCCCACCTTAGCACAGTTCATCTTTGATGGGGATGATGGGTATTTGATGTAGGGGACTGTCCTGTGTCTTGGAGGATGTTTGGCAGCACCAGGTACCTCAGTTGTGCCAGTGGTAAAGTGCCCCCAGAGGTGTAGACAATACACAAGACCACCCTAGAGGAGTCATTGGAAGATGGGGCGTCTGGGCCTTGCTGGGAGCCAGGTCTCTGTGTAACCCTGCCCTCCCTCAGGAGCACCTTTCCTGTCTGCCTGTCAGGTTCTGTCGTGACCCTCTTCTGTGGAATGGCAGCCTCTCTGTGGTGTTGTCTTTCCCAGTGGTATGTATCCCCCCTGTATTGGGAGCTTTACAGTTAGGGCCCCATGTGTCTTGCTCTTCACATTGTCCACTGTGTGCCCCTCACTGCGTCTGACACACAACATGTGCCCTGTGAGTTGGTCAGCTCCTTAGAAACCCTTGGTAGGGGGGGCTGGAGAGATGGCCTAGCGGTTAAGAGCGCCGACCGCTCTTACAGAGGACCCGGGTTCGATCCCCAGCACCCACATGGCGGCTGAGAACCGTCTGAAGCTCCAATTCCAGGAGAACTCCAGTTCCAGGGGAATCCGAGACCCTCTTCTGAACTCCGCGGCGTTGCACGACACGGGTGCACAGACTTGCATGCAGACAGTACATTCATACACATACAGAAATAAATAAAATTAATTAAAAAAAAAAAAAAAGAAACCCTTGGTAGGGAGCTGGGGATCAGAGCTGGTGTGAACTTGACTGGGGTGTGTGTGTGGGGGGGGTGTCCACTGCTTTCCTTTTCTCTGCCCGGTTGAGTTTGTTCTTACTGGTTTCCCATGATGAGAAGCGAATGGAGCAGGCTGTGTGGAGAGAGGGCCCCACGTCAGCTCCCAGGGTGCTGGACCCTGGCTCTGCTACCACCTCCATAACTGGAATCTATCAGGAGCTGAGCCTTAGTGTCCAGGGGTTGCTTGTGGGCTGAAGTGTCGGTGAAATCTGTTTCAGCTCTGCCTCAGTGGTACCCTTTACCTTAAGCTATCCCCTTTAATACCTGTGTTTGAAGGAGAGGGAAGGGACAAGGGATGCATGAGCTGAGAGGCTTTGCATCTCTTTGCACTTGGATAACTAGTTCACTCCTCACTTACCCCCTTCCCCCGTCTTTTGAGGCAGGTTTCTCTGTAGCCCAGGCAGGCCTTGAACTCACAGAAATCCCCCTGCGTCTACCTGGCTAGTTCACCCTCTTAAGCACAGGCAGCCACCAACATGCTTCCGGTGAAAAGGTATCTGTGTCATGCTGTGCCACTTAGACCTGTAGCTTTGTAGCTCTCGTTGATGTTCCATCAAATCTGTTTTTATTTTTTTGTTTTTTTTTGGTCTTTTTGAGATAGGGTCTCCCTGTAGCCCCAGCTGTCCTGGAACTCACTCTGTAGACCAGGCTGGCCTTGAACTTGCAAAGATCCGCCTGCCTCTGCCTCCCAAGTGCTAGGATTAAAGGCGTGCGCCACCACGCCCGGCGGTGATAGTCTCTTAAGATTAATTTGCTTCTTCCTGATCAACTAAAGCCAGGTCCTGTGAATTTGCTAATGGGGAGTTCGGTGTGTGGGAGGAAGAAACTGCTGGTTCTCTTCCCTTTTAAAATTTTATTTTATATTTACATATATGTGTGTTGCCTGCTTGACTTTTTTTATTTTTATTTATTTATTTTTTGAGACATGGTCTCCCTATAGCCTCAGCTAGCCTGGAACTCACTCTGTAGACCAGACCGGCCTGGAACTCACAGATACCCACCTGCCTCAGCTTCCCGAGTGCTAGGACTAAAGGTGTTTGCCACCATGCCCGGCTTAAAGATAGTTCTTAGCCACCATGTGGGTGCTGGGAATTGAACCCAGGTCCTCTGGAAGAGCAGTCGGCACTCTTAACTGCTGAGCCATCTCTCCAGCCCCACCTGCTTGACTTTATATATACCATATGTGTGCATGTTCTTCAGGAGTCCAGAACAGGGTGTCAGATCCCCTGGAGCTGGAGTTATACCCAACATGAGGGGTGGGTGCTGGGAATCAAACCCAGGTCATTTTCAAGACCAGCAGCTGCTGAGCCATTTCTCCAGCTTGGTTCTTATAGAGTGAGTTCCAGGACAGCTGGAGCTACAGGGAGACCCTGTCTCAAAAAGACCAAAAAAAAAAAATTCTAGTTCTTGGGTGGGTAAGATGACTCAGATGGTACTGCCAAGTCTTATGAGACCTGAACTTGAACCCTGGAACTTACCTGGTGGAAGGAGAGAATTGCCTCTCACATCGTCCCATGACCTGCACATGCTTGCTGTGGCCAGTGTGCCTTCCACCCCAGATTGAGAAATATAAAAAATATTCTAGTCCTTTTTAAGTCCATGTTTTAAAATAATTTTTTTATTTTGAAATAATTATAGATTCACAGGAAGCGGTGAAGAAATTGACAGATCCCTGGCATCCTTCACCCCACCTTTCCTGATGTGGACATCTTGCATAACTACAGGGTATTTTCAACATGGGGAAGCTGATGTTGGTACAAACCACTGGGACTATTTAGATTTTATTTTTTCCCCCCAATACTAGGGACTGACTAAACCTGGTTCCCCATCACTGACCTGTATCTCAGCCCCAGGATGTCAGTGGTTTTACCTGAACTCGTGTAGGTAGGTGAGCCTTCATGGTTCTAGATCGTGCGCTTTGTGACTCCCACCCCTTTAAGATGGTGTTCTGTGCTCCATCACTACAAAGCTCCCTGGCATCAGCCTTCATGACTGTACCCCCTACCTCTCACCCTGGCACCTATTAATCATCTCTTCAGCTCTATAATTTTGTGATCTCAAGGATGTCACGTAATGAAATTACACAATGTATGACCTTTGGAGATTGGCTTTTTTCACATAGTACAGCCCTTGAGATCCACACAGGCTGTTGTGTTGGTGGTGGTGTATTCAAGGGAAGGACTCCCACGGAGTGAAAGTCCTGAGGACCATGGGAGAGTAAGTTATTTACTGTTTGGTCATGTTGAACTTTAAAAAATTTAATTAAAAAATTTAAGTGTTTTGCCTGCATGAATGGAAGTGCAATGCCTGCAGAGGATAGAAGGTGGCATTGGAGCCCCTGGACCTGGAGTTACAGTTGTTAGTTGCTGTGTGGGTGCTGGGAACCGAACTGGGGTCTTCTGTAGGAGCAGCCAATGATGTTAACTGCTGAGCCATCTCTGCAGCCCCTCATTTTGGAACTTTGGTTTGCCTTTCCACAAGTGATATCCACAAGGGTCAGCCATATATAACTTAATTAGCATGTTTTTCTCTTTTTGTTTTTTGCATCTCTAAGACTGGAACCTAGGGCCTTACTCGGATTAGGCAAGGACACTGCCATCAAGCAGCATCCCCAGCTTTCGTGGAATGACTCTTTGCCCTGTGCACTGCTATTGACATACCAGCAAATGTGATGGAGTACAGATCAATCTCGGGCCAAAATGGTTTGACTGGATGAGGGGTTTTGACCTTATTAATTTACATTAGAGTGATACACAGTCAGTGGGAACTTGAGTTTGAATTTTGATCTCTTCCTGGGATTGCTTTTTTTTTTTTAATTTATTATTTTATGAGTATGAGTTTTTTTTAAAATTTTATTTATTTATTTTCTATGTGTATGAATGTACTGTATGCATGTAGGTTTGTGCACCTGTGTCGTGCGATGCTGCGGAGGTCAGAAGAGGGTGTCGGATTCCCCTGGAACTGGAGTTACAGACAGTTCTCAGCTGCCATGTGGGTGCTGGGGATCAAACCCGGGTCCTCTGCAAGAGCAGTCAGCGCTCTTAACCTCTAGGCTATCTCTCCAGCCCCGAGTATGAGTGTTTTGCTTGCATGTATGTATGTGTAACACATGCATGCCCAGTGCTACTGGATGCCCGATTCCACTGGTGGAAACTGGAGTTACAGAAGTTTGTGAACTGCCCTGTGGGTGCTGGGAACCAAACCTGGGTCCTCTTCAAGAGCAGCAAGTGTTCTTAGCTGCTAAGCCATCTCTTCAGCTTGTAGCTCTCTGTGGTTTGATCTGCTCATGATACTGGGTAGTGTCAGTAAGCACAGTTACCTATCAGTCCTGGGTCACCAGTATAGACAAGAGTGACTCTACAGTGTGCTGGCTGCTGAGCCTGAGGTTCCTGGGTTGTGTGCTCAGTGTGCCTTTTCCAAACCTCTTCTACTAGTTTTTACCTTACTATGGGTTTATCTGCACGTGACCCCATCACAAGCTGAAGAGTCTTTCTGGAACACTACTGAACATGTCCTATTCTGAGAGTTGACTGCACTTGAAGCAGGGCCACAGCAGAAGGGTAGAAAGTACCAGGTCCCTGTGAGACCAGCCATGTTGCCATGTCAGGAAACAGCAAAGATTGCTATTTTGTCCCTGTGTGTGGGGGCAGGTACTGGGACTTGGAGATGAATCTAGATGCTTCCATCGTTCTTGGACGCCTCATACTTAGCCTCTCTAGGAAGAGAGATGGAAGGTGGTCTAGTCATGTCCTCCATGTTGCCATGAGAAGGGTGTGGCTTGCAGTGCTCAGGTCTGAGGTCTTCATTCCACTGCTGACTGGGGGGTTGGATGCCCCTTTGAATCGTGTGCTACTGTGACTAAAGCTTAAAGCATTTGTTTGCTCATAGGATCCCAGGTGGAATTAGTCATAAATTGGACACGGGGAAATGGAACACAAATTCAAATTCTGCTTAAGCTTCGGTGTAAACATTAAACATGAAGTTGGTGCTTGATTTCCTGGCATAGTAGTAAAGATAGAATTAGACCTTGTCTGTGTTGAATGTTTTTCTTTCTTTTTTTTTTTTTTCCCTTGTTGTTTTGAGACAGGGTCTCCCTGTAGCCCCAGCTGGCCTGGAACTCACTATGTTGACCAGGCTGTCCTTGAACTCACAGAGATCTGCCTGCCTCTGCCTCCTGAGTTCCACTTCACCCAGCCATTTTTTGTGTGTTTTTTAATTTTATTTATTTTATGTGTATGAATGTACTGTCTGCATGTAGGTTTGTGCACCTGTGTCATGCATTGCCTTGGAGGTCAGAAGAGGGTGTCAGATTCCCCTGGAACTGGAGTTCTCAGCCATCATGTGGGTGCTTGGGATTGAACCTGGGTCCTCGGCAAGAGTAGTCGTCGCTCTTAACCACTAGGCCATCTCTCCAGCCCCTGTTTTTTTTTTTAATTTTATTTATTTATTTTTTAAAGATTAATTGTATTGTCACATATTTGCCTTTAATCCCAGTATTCAAGAAGCACAGACAATCTCTGTGAGATTGAGGTTAGCCTGGTTTACATAGCAAGTTCCAGACCAATTGGAGCTATAGGGAGACCCTGTTCCAAAAAAATAAAATAAGCCTGGCGTGGTGGCACACACCTTTAATCCCAGCACTTGGGAGGCAGAAGCAGGCAGATCTTTGTGAGTTCAAGGTCATCATGGTCTACAGAGTAAGTTCCAGGACAGCTGGGGCTACAGGGAGACCCCGTCTCAAAAAAAGACAAAAAAAATCTTGTTTTGTTTTTGGTTTATTTTTGTTTATTGAGCTAGGGCCTCCTGTAGCCCTAGGTGGCCTGGAACTCAGTCTCAACCAGACTGGCCCCCTTCTTTCAGAGATCTGCCTGCTTCTGCCTCTCAAGTTTTGGGATTAAAGGTGTGTACCACCATCCTCAGCCCATTTATTATCCTTTTTAAGTTTTAGTTTTGTGAGACAGGGTTTCGAACTGTAGCCCAGGCTGACCTTAGATTTGCAGCCATTCTGTCTGAGCCTTCTGGGTTACAGATGTGAACTGTCCATACTTGGCAAGTTAGTTAATTGATTAATTAATTTGGAAGCAAGGTCTCTCTGGGTAGCCCAGGCTCGCTTGAACTTGTGGTCCTCCCTCTGCCTCTGCCTCTGCCTCTGCCTCTGCCTCTGCCTCTGCCTCTGCCTCTGCCTCTCTCTCTCCCTCTCTGTCTCTCTCTCTCCCTGCCTCTCTCCCTCTCTCTCCCTCTCCCTTTCTCTCTCTCTCCCTCTCTCTCTCCCTCCCTCTCTTCTCTCTCTCTGTCTCTTTCTCTCTTTCTCTCTCTCATGTGTGGGGATTATAGGCGTGTGCTACCACACTTAGTTTTTTTTCTTTTTGAGACATGGTTTCCCTGTAGCCCCACCTGTCCTGGAACTCATTATGTAGACCAGGCTGGCCTTGAACTCAGAGATCCACCTGCTTCCTGAGTGCTGGGATTAAAGGCATGTGCCACCACACCCGGCTTTTTTTTTTGTATTTTGAGACAGGGTCTCTCTGTAGTCTCTGCTGGCCTGAATCTCACTCCCAAGACCAGGCTGGCCTTGAACTCATGGAGATCCACCTGCCTCTGCCTCCTGAGTGCTGGGATTACAGGTGTGCACCACCACACCTGGCTTTTTTTTGTGTGTTTTGGGATAAATTTTTAAAAAGAACCTTCGGGGCTGGAGAGATAGCCTAGCGGACAAGAGCACCGACTGCTCTTGCAGAGGACCTGGGTTCGATCCCCAGCACCCACATGGCGGCTGAGAACCGTCTGTAACTCCAATTCCAGGAGAACTCCAGTTCCAGGGGAATCCGAGACCCTCTTCTGACCTCCGCGGCATTGCACGACACGGGTGCACAAACCTGCATGCAGACAGTACATTCATACACATACAAAAAATAAATAAAATTTAAAAAAAAAAGAGTCATACACATAAAAATACATTTAAAAAAAAAAAAAAAAAAAAGAACCTTCATAGGTAAAAGTCCATAAAGTTGTTTTGTCTTTCCTGAAGCCCATTTGAAAAGTGCTGACTTTCTGAAATAATGTTCTTCTTGCACATTTTCTTTTGCAATCTTCTGCATAATTTATATTCCTTAGAAACCAGTTTTGAAAACTTGTGACAGAGCAAGGAGAGGGCTGAGGAAGGAAGCCCGTCCTCCGGCAGGGCTCCTGGGCTGCCCAACTGGTCAGGCTTCCTCGAAGTGCCCACGTTGTCTTCAGAGTGTTTCTCCACTCTTCTCTACAGGGTGGGGTAGGTGTTCCTTTGTGACGCGTTGCCTGTCCCAGTCATTGGTGGCACATTCCCAGTCAGTATCTAGCAGCATCTCTTCTGTTTCTTTCTCTCTGCCTGTTTGACCCCCTCCCGTGTGGCCTTTACAGGGTTTTGCTGTGTATCCCATACCAGCCTCAAACTCACTTTGTAGTCCAGACTGGTCTCCCAAGTGCTAGGATGGCAGGTGTGGCACCAGGCCCAGCCCCTCCCCTTCCTTTCAGCGTGAATCTCTGTTGCTTTGGCAGCAGCCGTGCTAGGGGTTCTTGGAAAGGCTGATTCTGTGGGATTAAATGGCATTTCCTTGGCTCTTAGAAAAAGATGAGTCACATTAGAAGGGCAGATGAGAGTCTGCTGTAGAAAATAGTATTGTGAGCAGGTTTTTCACTAGTGTGAGTAGAGTTGGAATTCATGGTGTGAGCTCCTGAGTGTGAGTGGTGAGCCCTGGGAATTTATTTGTGCCAGAGTCCTGAGCTTAACTCCCAAGCACAAAAACTAAAAGTACTTTCTCAGATCTGTGGTACATTTGTTTGGCAAAATTATTGGACCTGGGCTGATGAGATGGCTCACCAGATAAAGATGCTTGCTATAGTTAAAACTGATGACCAGGGGCTGGAGAGATGGCCTAGTGGTTAAGAGCGCCGACTGCTCTTGCAGAGGACCCGGGTTTGATTCCCAGCACCCACATGGCGGCTGAGAACCGTCTTTAACTCCAGTTCCAGGGGAATCCGACACCCTCTTCTGACCTCCTTGGCATTGCACGACACGGGTGCACAAACCTATGTGCAGACAGTACATTCATACACATAAAAAAAACAAAACAAACAAAAAAAACCCTGATGACCAGAGTTTGATTCCTGGGACCCATATGGTAGAAGGAGAGAGCTGACTCCTCAAGTTGTCCTCTGACCTCCACACACTACGGCATGTGTGGGCCTACATATATGTAGGAACGCACAAACAGCCCAAAATAAATAGCTAAATTTAATTAAAAATATTCATTTTCACATTTGTTAATGTCTATGATTGTATTGCCTGTGTGTATATAAGTGCACGTGTGCTGTTTAGTGTCAGAGATCAGAAGAAAGGTTGGATTCCCCTGGAACTGGAGTTACAGACAGTTGTTAACTGCCATATGGGTGCTGGGAATTGAAACTGGGTTCTCTGCCAGAGCCACTGAGCCATCTCTCCAGACTATAATTTTTTTTTTTTTTTTTTAATGAAAAACAAACAGGGACCTTGGCATCCTAGCCCTGGGGAGGCAGAAGCAGGATTGTGGGTATGAGGCCAACATGGTTTACACAGTGAAATGCCATTACAAACAAAGGAAAATCCTAAATGTGTTTTCCTCCTAAGTCAAAGTGGTTTAGAATTCAGTGAAAAATTGACCTTGGGTTTTACATAAATGGTGGCTGGTTTGGGCTTGTTCTGTGAAATGCTTGTGGGGTTCAGAGGGTGGAACACATCCCTACTGCTTAAGGTGGTCACAGCAGTGTCTCAGGTTGTCTGTCAGAGGACTTTGACATGGATTTCTCTGATCTGGAGGTGGGGTAGAATGGACATCTTGCTTAACGGACTTCTCAGATTGGAGGTGGTCCTAGGGGAGACTTAGGGAAACGAAGGAGGCAGATCACAAAGCAGCACTTTCAAGGCCAGTTTGCAATGCTGTATTCTTGGGTGTGGCTGTGTCCAGCAAGCATGCTTTTTAGGGGGAAGTGTGTGGTGCAGTCTGAACCTCCTACCCTGACACTGTCCTTCCCCTGCCCTCCTACCCTGACACTATCCTTCCTCTGCCCTCCTACTCTGACACTGTCCTGCCCCTGCCCTCCTACCCTGACACTGTCCTGCCCCTGCCCTCCTACCATGACACTGTCCTGCCCCTGCCCTCCTACCCTGACACTGTCCTGCCCCTGCCCTCCTACCATGACACTGTCCTTCCCCTGCCCTCCTACCCTGACACTGTCCTTCCCCTGCCCTCCTACTCTGACACTGTCCTGTCCCCTGCCCTCCTACCCTGACACTGTCCTGCCCCTGCCCTCCTACCCTGACACTGTCCTTCCCCTGCCCTCCTACCATGACACTGTCCTGCCCCTGCCCTCCTACCATGACACTGTCCTTCCCCTGCCCTCCTACCCTGACACTGCCTGCCTCCCCTACCATGACACTGTCCTTCCCCTGCCCTCCTACCCTGACACTGTCCTGCCCCTGCCCTCCTTCACCTGAAATGTCCTTCCCTGACCCCCTACCCTGACACTGTCCTTTCCCTGCCCTCCTACCCTGACACTGTCTGCTTCCTCCCCTTCCTACCCTGACACTGTCCTTCCCCTGCCCTCCTACCCTGACACTATCCTTCCCCTGCCCTCCTACCCTGACACTGTCCTTCCCCTGCCCTCCTACCCTGACACTGTCCTGCTCCTGCCCTCCTACCCTGACACTGTCCTTCCCCTGCCCTCCTACCCTGACACTGTCCTGCCCCTGCCCTCCTACCCTGACACTGTCCTTCCCCTGCCCTCCTACCCTGACACTGTCCTGCCCCTGCCTTCCTACCGTGACACTGTCCTGCCCCTGCCTTCCTACCGTGACACTGTCCTGCCCCTGCCCTCCTACCCTGACACTGTCCTGCCCCTGCCCTCCTACCATGAATGACACATCAGGAAGGCCTCCAGGTACCTGGTCTTTTGACTGTGGATGCCCCAGCTCTTAAAACTGAAATAAGGGGGGCTGGAGAGATGGCCTAGTGGTTGAGAACGCTGACCGCTCTTACAGAGGACCCAGGTTCGATCCCCAGCACCCCACATGGCGGCCGAAACCGTCTGAAACTCCAATTCCAGGAGACCTCCAGTTCCAGGGACATCCGACACCCTCTTCTGACCTCCGAGGCATGCACGGACAGGAGTGCACAAACTGCATGCAGATAAGACATTCATACCACATACAGAAATAAAAAAATAAACCGTAGGTAAACACTTATTTAAAAACAAAAAAACTGAAATAGGGCTGCAGAGCTGGCTCATGATTAGCAGTGCTTGCTTGTTTTTTTTTTTTTTTTTTTTTTTTTGGTCTTTTGAGACAGGGTCCTCCAGCTCCAGCTGCCTGAACTTGCTTTGCAGACCAGGGTGGCCTTGACTCACAGAAAAGATTCCGCTTGGCCCTCTGCCTCCACGTGCTAGGATTAAAGGCTTGTGCCACCACGCCCGGCTCAAGTGCTTGCTATTCTTGCAGAGGAACTGAGTTAGGTTCCTAGTTTTTTTTTTTTTTTTATAATTTTTAAAAATTTATTTTGTATGCATATGAATGTACTGTCTGCATGTAGGTTTGTGCACCCACGTCGTACAATGCTGCGGAAGTTAGAAGAGGGTCTTGGATTCCCCTGGAACTGGAGTTAAAGACAGTTCTTAGCCGCCGTGTGGGTGCTGGGGATCGAACCCGGGTCCTCTGCAAGAGCAGTCAGCGCCCTTAACCACTAGGCCATCTCTCTAGCCCCAGGGTCCTAGTTCTTACATTGGGTAGTTCACAGCTGCCTGTAACTCTAGCTCCAGGGAAACCATTCACTCTCTTATGACCTCTGCAAGCACCTGTATGCATGTGATATGTACACACAGACACACACATGTACACAGACACACACACACACACACAGACACACACAAGACCTGAAGCCCTCCCTGCTCCCCCCCATACAGGTCCATCATGATCTCCCAGTAACAACAAGCTGGGAACAGCCTTTAAAATGTGGGCTTTGGGGGCTGGAGAGATGGCCTAGTGGTTAAGAGCGCTGACCGCTCTTACAGAGGACCCGGGTTCGATCCCCAGCACCCACATGGCAGCAGAGAACCGTCCGACACTCCAATTCCAGGAGAACTCCAGTTCCAGGGGACTCCAAGACCCTCTTCTGACCTCCGCGGCATTGCACGACACGGGTGCACAGACCTGCATGCAGACAGTACATTCATACACATACAGAAATAAAAAAAAAAAAATTAAAAAAAAAAATGTGGGCTTTGGGCCGGGCATAATGGCGCATGCCTGCCTTTAACACTTGGGAGGCAGAGGCAGGCGGATCTTTGTGAGTTCAAGGCCAGCCTGGTCTACAGAGTGAGTTCCAGGACAGCTGGGGCTACAGGGAGACCCTGTCTCGAAAAGACCCCCCCCCAAAAAAAATGTGGGCTTTGGGGACATTCTAGATCCAAATTGTAGCCACAGTTTTCACCAAATTTGAAACTCTTCACATACATTTCTCTGTGTCTACCCACCTCCAAACTTCAGTTGCCTGCTTGTCAGGTCTTGTGACATTCACTGCCCCTCCCCATGGTCACTTCGGTTTTCTTTGCTCCACTGAGGTAAATCCCTGGGACTGTCTTCCCTGACTGACTCGCAGGGTCCGTATCTTGACCTGCTGACCTCACGGTGATGTGCCAGCTCCTGAAGGTCATTCTGGAGGTCATTCTGGAGGTCATTCTGGAGGTCATTCTGGAGGTCATTCTGAAGGTCACTCTGGTTTCTTCCGGCCCGAGCTGCTCTTCCCTGGCTTCTTTCCCAGTTCCTCTTCTGCTCTTCCTGGCCTGTTCCTGTCAGTTGACTTCCTTGCTTATTATATATTTTGTTTTGTTTCTTGCCTGCCATGTTGTGTTTTCTTGGGATCTAGACATTGTGAGTCCCACCTTCTTGGTGCTGAATCCTCCTGTTAATACTATAGAGCTTTGTTTTGGGTTGAAGTTATATCATTTAGGGACATTTTGGTCTAGCAGGAAAAGGCCTGAGTAGCCTTGGGCCTGAGGATAATTTCACTTTTTAAAAATTTTTATAGCTAGTCTAGTAGGTTAGGCTGGTCTCCAGCTTACTGTTTAGTAGAGAGTAGAGGCTGGCCCTGAACCCCTCATCCTCCTTATTCTGGCAGTGCAGTTTGTACCACCAAGCCTGGCTATTACCCCAGTTTTGAGGCAAGGTCCCTCTACCAAAGCAGACCATGTTGGGTTTTGTATTAGTCACTTTTCTGTTGCTGTGATAAAACACCAGACTAAGGAACTTATAAAAGGAAGAGTTTATTTGAGCTTACGATTGGCGGTTCCAGGGAATTAGAGTCCATTGTGGCGGGAGGCGTGGCGGCTGGATCTGGAGCGGCAGGCCGAGGGTCACATCTCTAGAAGAGCACAGGAAACAGAGAGAGGGCAACTGTACACCATGAGGCTTGTTAAACTCACTAAGCCTGCCCCCAGTGACACACTTCCCCCAGCATGGCCACACCTTCTAAGACCTCCAAAAACAGCGCCACCAACTGGAGACAAATGTCTGAATACTTACAGCCTATGGGGGACACTCATGCAAACCACCACAGGTTTCCCCTGCAGCTTGACAGGTTTCCTGTTAATCAGTCAAGGCTGTACCCACAGAGTCCCTCAGCCGCTCAGCTCAGGGAGACTCCTGGTCCAGATCCCTTCTCTGGTGGGAGGCTGAAGTTGTGGCAAAGTGAAGCTTAGTTGTCATCTTACATGCTTAAGGTGACAGGGTAAGTCTGAGCTCCGTTTATGACCAGTAGGTCTGGGAGGGAGATGTTGAGTATGTTCTCTGTTTTGTTAGTCTGTGGTCTTGTGAAGAGGTACTGTCACACTGGAGTTTATTTTTAATTAATTAATTAATTAATTTGTATGAATGTACTGTCTGCATGTAGGTTTGTGCACCCGTTTTGTGCAGTGCCGTGGAGGTCAGAAGAGGGTGTTGGATTCCCCTGGAACTGGAGTTAAAGACGGTTCTTGGCCACCATGTGGGTGCTGGGGATCGAACCTGGGTCCTCTGCAAGAGCAGTTGGCGCTCTTAACCGCTAGGTCATCTCTCCAGCCCCACACTGGAGTTTAAAGGTGGAGTGGGCCCTCACTGAGTAGGTGCAGGCTGAGAAGACACTCACTACTTGGTACCTCAGCTGTGGCTGACTGCAGGCTCTGCATCTCCCCGCCTTTTTTTTTTTTTTAGTCTTTTCGAGACAGGGTCTCCTTGTAGCCCCAGCTGGCCTGGGACTCACTATGTAGACTAGGCTGGCCTTGAACTCACGGAGATCCACTTGACTCTGCCTCCCGAGTGCTGGGATTACAGGCGTGTGCCACCTTGCCTGGCACATCTCCCCTTCTTAGCTAACCATTAGCCCAGGGTGGGGACATACAGTGGACCTGTCCCTCTTGCCTCTGGCTCAGAATACTTCCATTCCTAGTCACATGCGTAAAAGATAGGAAAGTGGGGATGGAGAGATTGCCTAGTGGTTGAGGGCGCCGACTGCTCTTGCAGAGGACCCAGGCTCTATCCCCAGCACCCACATGGCGGCTGAGAACCGTCTGTAACTCCAGTTCCAGGGGCATCCGACACCCTCTTCTGACCTCTGAGGCATTGCACGACACAGGTGCACAGACCTGTATGCAGACAGTGCATTCATACATAAATAAATAATACATTCATACGAAAATAAATAAAAATAAAAAAATAAAAAAAGTTAAAAAAGAGATAGGAAAGTGAGTGTACAGAATACATAAGAATATTCTTAGCAATGTTATTCATGATTGCCTCCAAATGGGAAGAATCTGCCGGGCATGGCGGCGCACGCCTTTAATCCTAGCACTTGGGAGGCAGAGGCAGGCGGATCTTTGTGAGTTCAAGGCCAGCCTGGTCTACAGAGTGAATTCCAGGACAGCTGGGGCTACAGGGAGACCCTGTCTCCAAAAGACAAAAAAAAAAAAAAGAATCTGGAAGCCATAGGGCAACAAAACATGGCACACAGCGGTGCACCATAAACAAAACATGGCACACAGCGGGGCACCAGTAAACAAAACATGGCACACAGCGGGGCACCAGTAAACAAAACATGGCACACAGCGGGGCACCAGTAAACAAAACATGGCACACAGCGGGGCACCAGTAAACAAAACATGGCACACAGCGGGGCACCAGTAAACAAAACATGGCACACAGCGGGGCACCAGTAAACAAAACATGGCACACAGCGGGGCACCAGTAAACAAAACATGGCACACAGCGGGGCACCAGTAAACAAAACATGGCACACAGCGGGGCACCAGTAAACAAAACATGGCACACAGCGGGGCACCAGTAAACAAGACATGGCACACAGTGGGGCACCAGTAAATAAAACGTGGCACACAGTGGGGCATCAGTAAACACAGTGCTGTGCTGACTGCTGCTGCCAGCATAGGGCTTCGAGGAAGAAGCCAGCCTTGGAACACACGTACTGTGTCATCCTGTGTAGGTGAAGGGCTGTAAGACGCAAGCCTGTTGTGAACCTGCAGAGGTTGCCAGGGCTGGGCAGGGGCTGGTGAAGGACTGTTAATAGGTGTAACATCTCCTTCTGAAATAAGGTTGTGGTGGAGGACAGACAGATCTGGATACCTGAGAGCCAGTGCACTTACATCTTTTATGTGTGTGAATTGTGTGGGGTGTTACTCATATTACAAAAGCTGCCCATACAAGCCCCTCCAGCTGGATGGTGGGAGCCTTGGGCTGTGTGGGTTTGGACACAACTGCTTGCAAATTGGTTTTACATGAAGGATGCTTGTACTCATAACTTATTACTTATTGTTAAAAAAATGAAATGAAAGTATATATATTAAAAAAAACAAAAAAAAACAAAGCTGCTAAAGGTAAGCCAGCTAGTGTGTCAGTCACATGAGGATTGATCTTCTGGCCGAGGGCAGTTTTAAATGTTCAGTGAACTTTATTTATTTATTTACTATTATTTATTTATTTATTTATTTATTTATTTTAGAAGCTTACTCTGTTGCCATGGCTGACCTGGAAATCACTATGCAGCCCTGGCTGGCTTTAGACATGTAGCAGTCCTCTTGCCTAAGCCTCACAAGTGCTGGGATTCCAGGCATGTGTCACCAGCCCTTGTGTGCTCTTTCATGCGGGTTTGTTGCTGAGGATTTTGGTTGGAAAACCATCTCTTGTATACCACAAAAGCATCCCTGGCCATAGCCATGGTGGCTCCCTTGGCTGCTCACTGTCCCCTGCCCAATATTTGAGGTTGATGGTAGTCCTGTCCTTGGATCTGAGGTGGGACAGTCCAGTTATGTAGCTGGTGGGGTGGATGACTTCCTACCCACTGTGAGTGGCAGCTGCAGTGATCACTTTCAGCGCGTATTAGAAGTCCTGCCTTCCTTAAGGGCCATACTTTTACATCATGAGAGATCCTGTCTCAGAAAACCAAAAAAGAAAAACAAGAGAGTCCACTTTTGCTAGATCAGTTTTGGGTTTTAGCTTGCCTAGTAAAGTCAGTGTATACAAAGACTAAGTAAGACTCATCATGTAGATAGTATTACTGTACATGCCAAAGTTTTACTTTTTAGATAGCTGTGTTTACTTTTTGCAGCAAGGTCTTGCTGTGCTGCCCGGCTGGCCCTGCACTTGTGACCCTCCTGCTTTGGTCCTTCTGGGATTAGAGGTATCTGCCCCATGCCCAGCCCCAGTGGGTATTTTGGAATCTAGGCTATTCCCTGCACGCCAGTTCCATCAGTGATGAGTTTGCCCTGTGGAGAAGAAATGATTAACTAGCCTGTTGCTGAGGAATTAGCTTTCCCCCAGGAGCTTAATCCCAGCCTGTCCACATATCAAGCATTCTTTGAGACTCACTGAGGCAAATTGCAACTTGTTCCCGGCCAGTGGCTGTGGCTAGTCTGGGTCACTCATTAGCTAGCAGTACTTTGAAGTCCGTGTTGGGAATTGCTGAGAGTCAAAGTAGCTAAGACCAGAATCCCACAGCTCAGACTGTCTAGAGGGCTTGTTGCTGCAGGCTAGTTACTCCAGCTGGTAATTGCCCTTTCAATATTGATTTTTTATTTATTTATTTTTTTGGTCTTTTTGAGACAGGGTCTCCCTGTAGCCCCAGCTGGCCTGGAACTTACTCTGTAGACCAGGCTGGCCTTGAACTCACAAAGATCCACCTGCCTCTGCCTCCCGAGTGCTGGGATTAAAGGCGTGTGCCACCACGCCCGGCTCAATATTGATTTCTTTTTTTTTTTTTTTTTTTTTGGGTCTTTTTGGACAGGGTCTCCTGTAGCCCGCCCAGTCTGTCCTGGACTCTACTCTAGTACACCAGGCTGGCCTGAACTCACAAAGATTCACCTGCCCTCTGCCTCCGAGTGCTAGGATTAAAAGGCGTGTGGGCCACCACCCTGCATACTTTTTTTTTTTCGTTGGCCAGTTCCACCATGCGCAACGTTCTTACGCAGTGCTTAACAGATCTCTGTCCAAGGAGTAAGGCGTGTGCACTCCGATCGATGATCAAAGTGGGCTAGATAAACCCCAGTCTTGGTTCTAGCCAGTGCTGGCTTAAAACTTGCTATGAGACACTAGGCAGGCCTGGTCTTGACTCAAGAAGATTCCACTGCTCTACATAAACTGGAAATTGAGGTGGGCTAGATCCTTTTGATTTTTTTTTTAATTTAAAAAAAAAATTTTTATTTATTTATGTATGTGTATAAATGTACTGTCTGCTTGCAGGTTTGTGCACCCGTGTCGTGCAATGCCGGGAGCTTCAGAAGAGGGTGTGCGGATTCCCCTGGAAGCTGGATGTTTCCTGGAATTGGAGTTTCAGACGGTTCTCAAGCCGCCCCATGTGGGTGATGGGGAGCGAACCCGGTCCTTCTGAAGAGATGGTCGGCTGCTCTTACCGCGAGGCATCTCTCCAGCCCAAAAAAATGTGCATCCTTTTTTTTTTTTTTTTTTTTTTTTTTTTTTATTAATTTTATTTAGTTCTGTATGTGTGTGAATGTACTGCCTGCATGCAAGTCTGTGCACCTGTGTCGTGCAATGCCGCGGAGGTCAGAAGAGGGTCTCGGATTCCCCTGGAGCTGGAGTTCTCCTGGAATTGGAGTTTCAGACGGCTCTCGGCCGCCATGTGGGTGCTGGGGATCGAACCCGGGTCCTCTGTAAGAGCAGTCAGCGCTTTTAACCGCTAGGCCATCTCTCCAGCTAATTCTTTATCACAATTTTTTTTTCTTCTTTTTTTGCTAGACTTCTCTGTAAGATGAGGCATTCTGCCTTGGGATGAAAGTGTGGCTTTCTGAGGAGCCTGGATCTGGCACCACTGTGCAGTGGCATGTTGGTAATGTGGGATGCACACACCTCCTGCAGAGAGTCTGGGGACATGAGTCTTCTATGTCCTGTGTCCTCGGACCTGTATAGCAGTTCATCTGGTGGGATTTCCCTCATGGCATTTCTAGGGTTCAGCATTTGGTGACCCCTGTGGTTAATTGAAGGAAGGCAGAAGAACTCTGCGGAGGGCAGAGTTTTGTGGTTCTCACACTCTCAACTCACGCACTCACGCAGGATTGTGTGATGTTGTCTCTTTCGTGTGTATGTATACTTGTTCAGTTCAAGGTTCTTTTCAAGTGGAGGCTTCTGAGCCGACAGACCTGATCTCTCTGAGGGCAATCTCAGGCCCTCCCTACTGGTCCTCAGCCTGTCTATCTGTTGGCTTGCAGCCAGGCTAGGGGGTATAGACATAGGGCTCTGATCCAGGAGAGATGGCCCCATTTGCTAGTGGAAGGGACAGTGATTCCTGAGGACAGGGTAAATTAAGGGGCTCATGTCTTTGGCCCAGGGGTAGGCTGGTAGCAGGTGGCAGGCCCCTTAAGGAGTGAGGTCATCCCCTGTACTTAGAAAAGATTTGGGTTTTCTCCTGGGGAAGCTGTGTTAGATGGATGGATGGACCCAGCTGGGGCATTACACATCCACTATGGAGTGCCTTGAGCGGACCTGGGTGTCCATGGAGGACTGAGGGTAGGGCCAGCATGGTGGGAGCTGGAGTGACCGGGCCAGGGCCACACAGAGCAGAGGCAGTGGGCACAGATAGGGCAGGAAGCACAGGGAAGGCGATGGGCTCCAGTAAGATTAAGGCCGAGGGCTGAGGAGAACTCTGTGGGCAAAGGTGCCTGCTGTCAAGCCTGACGACCTAAATTGAATCCCTGGGTTCTACAAGGTAGGAGAAAACTGACTCCTTCAGGTTGTCCTTTGACCTCTGTATTTGCACTGTGGTATGCATGCACACACCCACATGCAAACAATAAAAATTAAAAAAAAAAGTGAGCTGAGGCCTCAGGGCCCTATACCATCCCCTTTGCCTAGGATCCATGGTTTCTCTGAAGTTTCTGTTTGATGACCTTTGCTTCTGGGCTGTGGGTGGACAGGTCTCCCTTCCTGTGGGAACTTTGGAGGGAGTGGAAACACTGTTAGGCTGTCAGAGTTCCCACTTGCATACAGCTGGTGCTGCCACCCTGGCTGAGGGCTGAGCTAGCTGCCAGCTCCCTGTCTCGCTGCGCTCCTGAGGGAGGTGCACGTGACAGTCGCACAGTCACAGTGTTTATACCACCTGAGCATATAGCATTTCTGCACTTGCTTTCTCCTGCACACTCACACCAACCACACCTTGAACTCATACCTGCCCCTCACATGTGCTCAAACTCACTCCTGCACATTCCTACCCTTAACGCTCAAACATACTCAGACTGCACACTTAGCCCCTACCCCCACCCCAATGTGTTGATGTCCTCTGTGGTTCGCATGTGTATGCCACCATGTCCTGCTGGTTGCTCCTCCCACCCCCCTTCTAGCTCTGGCTGCCCTCAAACTCATGGCAGTCCTCCTAGCTCAGCCTCTTGAATGCTGGGATTATAGACATAAGATACTACACTTTGCTAAAGATAGGATTTTTTTTTTTTTATTTATTTTTTTATTTTTTGGTCTTTTTGAGACAGGGTCTCTACGTAGCCCCAGCTGTCCTGGAACTCACTCTGTAGACCAGGCTGGCCTTGAACTCACAAAGATCCGCCTGCCTCTGCCTCCCAAGTGCTAGGATTAAAGGCATGTGCCACAACGCCCAGCAAGATAGGAGTTTTTAAATTATTTTAATATTTTGGTCTTTTTGAGACAGGTTCTTCCTGTAGCCCCAGCAGGCCTGGAACTCACCATACACACCAGGTTGGCCTTGATCTCAGTGGATATCCTCTTGTCTCTGCCTCTGCAGTGCTAGGATTAAAGGCGTGTGCTACCACGCCCGGCCTTTAATAGATTTTTAAAGAAAGATAAAAATTTTAAAGAAAACTTTTCCCTTACCCTGCCCTGGCAGGTCACCCAGCACCAGAGCCAGGCCTGTGCTGTGCTGGCCGCACCACCCTGATGGAACTTCAGCTGCTCAGGCATAGCTGATGTGTGAACCTGGGTCCTGAAACTCCTATTGGCTTAGGGTGGGGATAGTTTGTGAAGGTGTTGGGCTCAGGACCTGGCTGCCTTTCCTAGCTCAACGGAAGCCTGCTTCTCAGTCCTGAGCACTGTGTACCTGGAGTGCTCTGAGCCAGTGTGTGGTAGGAGATAAGTGGTGGTGTGCCTGCCCTGCTGAGAGGCAGATAAAGTGGGCAGCAGCAGTGTGCAGCCAGTCCCTGAGAGCCAGTATTGGCGCTCTCCCAGCACCAGGGCTGGGTTGGCTTGCTCTTGTCATGTGGGGCTGGTGAGTTGCTCCCTCTGGACGTGCAGCTCTATTTAGGGACTGACTTAAGCCGGCTATTTATTTATTTTTTGGTCTTTTCGAGACAGGGTCTCCTATAGCCCCAGCTGTCTTGGAACTCACTCTGTAGACCAGGCTGGCCTTGAACTCACAGAGATCTGCCTGCCTCTGCTTCCTGAGTGCTGGGATTAAAGGCATACACTACCATGCCCAAATGATTGACATTTTATTTTTTATATTTTTTTAATTTTTTGGTCTTTTTGAGAAAGGGTCTCCCTGTAGCCCCAGCTGTCCTGGAACTTGCTCTGTAGACCAGGCTGGCTTTGAACTCACAAAGATCCGCCTGCCTCTGCCTCCCAAGTGCTAGGATTAAAGGCGTGCACTACCACGCCCAGCTTATTTTATTTTTTAATGTATTTTTTTAAGCCAATGTTTTATGGAAGCTCTGTGCATTTCATACAAAATTACATTACAAATCAAATCTAGACCCATGCTCCCCTCTCTGCCCCCCCACCCCACCAGAGCTCATGCATTCTGCCAAACATATTTTTCATCTTTTTCTCAGTCTCAAAATTCTTGATGCAGAAGTTTACTGTTTTGAGCAGAAGTTCACTGTTTCAGTCAGTTCTTTGATACAGTCTTTTCTGTTGTTGTTGTTCCTTCCAATATGCATCACTCAAAATATGCACATATGCATGC
>VZQC01012659.1:2774863-2785211 GCA_009823505.1 Rhizomys pruinosus
TTTTTATTTTTTTTTCTTTATTAGGCTGAAAGATGTTGTATTTGAAGGTTCCTCCTTGGCAAGCCCAAACCACCATCAGTTCTGCCCTTGTGTTCCACACTGGGGTTTTCCCGTCCCATGTTCCTATACTGGTCTCCATGATACAGCTTGGGTAGTCCAGCAATGGCAGTCTATACTCTGAAGAAGTGGAAACCCCAGTAATAGCCCAGTCCAGCAGTCCCCATCTGGCACTGAAGGTTTGGAGGATTCTTAGACATGTCTTCAGTCCATATTGGAAGGTTGAAAAGCTGTGACTTCTCACATCTTTAAAGGATGGCAAAAGCAGTGACAGCCACAAGGTAGCTGCACTTGCCAGTAAGAGGCAAATCAACTGTGCTTTTTTGTCTTTTTACTAAGATCTCAAGTTTTATACCTGAAGTACAATTTCTCAGGATTTACTGTTTCTGGTTGTACTTTCCTTTTGGATGTTTAATGCCACACAGTTAACCCAGATTAACCAAGGTTTTTGTTTTCTCAAGGTCACTTGAGGATCTGGTCCTCAAGGGTCACTTGGGTTTTTTTGGCCGGGGAGGGAGGCCCCTGGCTCCTTTTGGCTTTTCTTTTCTTTCTTTTTTTTTTTTTTTTTTTCCTTTTGGCTTTTCAATCACCAGTTCCATTCATTCGAGGACAAAGTCAGGTCTTTCTAGACCAGGCTTCCCTTTTTGAAGCATGAGCAGACTTTACTCACTGGACACTGGCTGATGACTGACATTTTAAAAAAGTGGTTTAAACATAGGCTGGTTTATAACATACCATTTGACCTGTCTGTGTGGTAAGCATGTGGCTCTGGTGAACCCCCCCTGAGCACTCTGGACTTGGTCTTCACCCCAGTTCCAGGCGAAGTTAAAAGACATGTGTAGTGACTGGGGGGGTGTTTGGAAAAGATGGGCAGTTCAGTTACATGTTTAGCAAGTTTGAACACCATCTACCATCCATCCATTTATGCTCTATGGCAGAGTTCCCGAACTTCATGTTAGGGGCTTGCCAGGTTTTGCAGGTTGGTGTGTTTCGTAAGGCACTTGGAAGCCTGTGGGGTTAAAATGTTCTTTCACCTGAGTGAGCTCTCATCACCTGATGGCTTACTGAGAAAAACCTCCACAGGTGCTTAGAGTGCTTTTCAGTCCCAGAGCTGAGGTGTACAGGTAGAATTAACAGGGGTGAAGTTCACCCTGTGTGAGGCGCTGCTTCTGGCAGGTGCTATGGACCACTGGATCTGTCCTTAGGAGGGGGACTTGGGGTCCTGAGGCAGCTTAATTCTTTCTTGGTCTCTATTCCTGTCTTCAAGTAAGAGGCTGAGTAGACAAGGCCTTGTCTTTCTTGTCTTGCATCTGCCCTCCCTCCCTGCTCCCCAAACCAGGATTCTTGGATCAGTTCTCAATGTGGATCTCAGTGGACAATGAGTTTGTTTTCTCCCTCCTCTCCCTCCCTCTCTCTCTCCCCCTCCCCTCCCCTCCCCTCTCTCTCCCCCCTCCGTCTCCCTCTCCCTCCCTCCCTCTTTTTCTTCCTTCCCTTTCTTCCTTCCCTTCCTTCCCTTTCTTTCTTCCTTCCCTTTCTTCCTTCCTTCCTTCCTTCCTTCCTTCCTTCCTTCCTTCCTTCCTTCCCTTTCTTCCCTTTCTTCCCTTTCTTCCCTTTCTTCCCTTTCTTCCCTTTCTTCCTTTCTCTTTCCTTCTTTTTGAGGTGGGGTTGCCCTGTAGCTCTAGCTATCCTGGAACTCACCCTGTAGTGTCTCCCTGCAGGTCACTCTAGCCTGAATCTCACAGAGATCTGCCTTCCTCTGTGTGCTGGGATTTATTATGATGTGTGCCACCATGCCTCACCAGTGTTTCTTTAGAGGCAATCTGACAGTGCCTTCATGTTTTGTTTTTTTTCTTCTTCTCTTCCCTAGGCAAAAGTAAAGAAGCAGAAATAAAGAGGATAAATAAGGAGCTGGCAAATATTAGATCAAAATTTAAAGGTAAGTGCTTAACCTTTCCCACAAGTTCTGTTGTGAATTTTACTGAGAACCTTGTGATGGTCAACCTGATGGGATTTAGAATCACATGGAAACAAACTTCTGGGCAGGTGTGGGAAGGATTTTTTCTAGATTAGATTAATTGCGGTGGGAAGACCCACCCTAAATGCCTGGTACCTTTCCTTGGGCTAGAGTCCTGGGCTGAATAAAAAGGAGAAGTAGAGCTCCGAGCACAGGAGTTCACCTCTCTCTGCTTTCTGGTTTTTTTCTTTTTGTCTTTTGCCTTTTTGAGACAGGGTCTCCTGTTTAGTCCCAGCTGGCCTGGAGCTCGCTATGTAGACCAGGCTGGTATTGAACTCACAGGGCTCTGCCTGCCTCTGCCTCCCCAGCACTGGGATTAAAGGCGTGGGCCACCATACCCAGCTTTGCTTTCTGGTTTTTATTTTTAATTAATTAATTAATTTTTGAGTCTGGAAATGCTATTCATCCCCTTGGGCCTGATAGGTCAGGGACCCTGGGTACAGATGCATGATCACACAGAATGCCTGGCTGTTTATCTTTTTTTTTTTTTTTTTGTCTTTTTGAAACAGGGTCTCCTTGTAGCTCTGGCTGTCCTGGAACTTGCTCTGTAGATCAGGCTGGCCTTGAACTCACAGAGATCCGCCTGCCTCTGCTTCCCAAGTGCTGGGATTAAAGGTGTGCACCACCACGCCCAGCTGGCTGTTTATCTTAAGTGCTGTGAACAACCTTAGGGCATCTACCAGTAGACTGCAGCCAGAGACCTGCCTTCTTTTTTTTTATTATTATTAATTTTATTTTTCGTGTGTATGAATGTACTGTCTGCATGTAGGTTTGTGCACCCTTGTCGTGCAATGCCTCGGAGGTCAGAAGAGGGCGTCGGATTCCCCTGGAACTGGAGTTAAAGACGGTTCTCAGCTGCCATGTGGGTGCTGGGGATCGAACCTGGGTCCTCTACAAGAGTGGTCCGCACTCTTAACCTCTAGGCCATCTCTCCGGCCCCGAGACCTGCCTTCTTCAAGCGGTGTCTGCTGGCAAGCTGGGTACTCCTCATGTCTTTTACCTTGAAGAGCTGCCCAGCATAGGCTGAGATCCCTGTCTGCAGGGTATGTGGGAAAGCCCAGTTAACCCTTTCAGTTGAGCACAATTAACCATGAGAACAGCTGGAATTGCCAAGAAATAAGTAGAAGTTTGGGATTCAACCCGTAGAGGTGCAGGGTCACCAGGAATCCCCCCTGTGGGGTCCTGGAATCAGGATGGGTGCTTCCAGAGGCCTGGAGAGGGATAACTTGGACGGTCTGGTGATTTGAAAGCTAGTGGAATTTGAATTGCTCCTTGTGAGAGTATTTCCTGCTGAGCTGAGGAAAGTATTGTTTGAGTATTTTAAAGCAGTGCCAGGCATCCTCTAAAGGCCTGTGAAATTCCTGGAGTTGTGTGTGCAGAGACACACACAAGCTGTGTGTATTTTAGGAGGTGTGTGTAGCTCACTGCTCTGTAAGGGCTGGGACTATCACCTGGCTGTCCTGCCACCTGGTCTGTGTCCCTGCAGCTGCTGTTGCCTTGTACCAGTTGCCTCCCGTTTGCATCTCTGTGGGCTGGAATGCTCATGGTTTCCAGTTGGGTTTTCCAGATTCAGATCCTCAGTGGGGTTGCAGTGCTAAAGAATTACAGCAGCTGATAACAGTGCACGGCGAGGAGGGTGTGGAGGAGGGAGGCCCTGGGAGGAGGTACTGACTGACAGTCCCCTGGAGTCCACTGGATTCTAGGGGAGCTGTGGAGCCAGGTCTGCTTCTGGGAGGAGAGCCTCATGCCACTTTGCTCAGACTTGGGCAAAGCTAAGGAGAGCTACTCTCCAGTCTACCACATGCTAGCAGCTCTAGGCTCTCACTGAGAGGGGCCTGTGCCTGCTATTCTAATTATGTTATGAGGAAATACGTATTGCTTGCTGATAGACCTCTACATTTTAATCTGTATGCTTGTTAGAGAGTTACTGGCTCTCCAGTGGGAAGGATTAAATCTGAATTTTGTAGGTTTTAGAATAATAGTCTAACTTGCTGGTGTATAATTTAAATATTAAAGGCTTTGGTCCCTATGATATGGCTCAGTGGGTAAAGGCACTTGCTGCCAAGCCTGATGACTTGAGGTCCATCCCTGGAACCCACATGATAAAAAAGAAAACAAACTCCTGACCTCCATGTGCACCCCCCCAATACACAATAAATGTAAAAAAAGAAAAAAAAGATTAAGAACTTTGGGTGCTGGAGAGATTGTTCAGAGGTTAAGAGCACTGGCTGCTCTTGGGAGAGGACCTAGGTTCGATTCCCAGCACCCACATGGCAGCCAACAATGGTCCGTAAACTCCAGTTCCAGGGAAATCTGATACCGTCTTCTGTCCTCCAATGGCCTTACACGACATGGATGCACTTACATGCACCAGTACACTTATATATACACACACACAGAGAAAACTTTGGGGCTATAGCTTATACCCACACACAACTTTGGGGCTTTAGCTTATACACACACTATAGTTTATACACACACACTAGCTTATATATATATATATATATATATATATATATACACACACACACACACACACTAGCACTTATATACACACACTAGCTTATATACACACTATAGCTTATACACACACTATAGCTTGCACACACACTATAGCTTATACATGCACTATAGCTTATACACACTAGCTTATATACACACACTATAGCTTCTATGCACACACTATAGCTTACATTCAAACTATAGCTTATACACACTATAGCTTACACACACACACAATAGCTTACTTATTGGTAAGGTGTTTGCCCAGCACACTCCCACCCACACACAAAGAAGGAATTTGTTAAGTTATCCAGTCCACAAACATCTGTATGAGTGTTGTGGAACTGGGGAGTCTTCTGAAGCTGAGCTGTGCTGTGGAAGAATGAAGTCCCTCCTGTGCTCTGCCTAGGGCAACTGGAGCACAGGTCTGCTCTGGAGGGAACAGCATTGGTGATAGTCTCCTCCCTGTTTTTGGTGAGCCTGTGGCACAGGAATCCCCTCTGTCCAGAGCAGCCCAGTTGGCTGAGGTCTGCAATTCCTGGAAGATCTATAAGTACATGAAATCTATCAAGTTCAAGTTGAAAAAAAGAATAGTCATATGAAACTAGTGATAATACACGTTACATAACCCAGCATGCCTAAAATATCACTGCAGCATGCCACTGGTAGTAAAAATCACTTCATGGGGCTGGAGAGATGGCTCAGCGGTTAAGAGCACCGACTGGTCTTGCAGAGGACCTGGGTTCAATTCCCAGTACCCACATGGCGGCTAAGAACCATCTTTAACTCCAGTTCCAGGGGAGTCCAACGCCCTCTTCTGACCTCCTCGGCATTGCATGACATGGGTGCACCAACCTACGTGCAGTACACTCATACACATAAAATAATAAAATAAAAATCACTTTAACATACTGTGTCTTTTTTTTTTTTTTTTTTTTTTTTTTGGTCTTTTTGAGACAGGGTCTCCCTGTAGCCCCAGCTGTCCTGGAACTCAATCTGTAGACCAGGCTGGCCTTGAACTCACAAAGATCCGCCTGCCTCTGCCTCCCAAGTGCTAGGATTAAAGGCATGTGCCACCACGCCCGGCTTTTTTTTTATGCAAGTCTTCAACACCTGGTATGTTTCTTTCGCACATGAAACATGTCTCCCTTTGGACCCACAAGTGTCTGGTAGCACAGGGGGCTTATGGTGTCTGTACTGGACACTGTCACAACCAAGAGTTACAGGCAGAAAAGAAAGCAGCCAACCTTGACAATCCCAGTTGATCTTATTACATATAGTCAATGAGGGGTGGGAGATGACAGGAACTGGCAGCAGCAGGGGAGTGTATGTATGTTTGTATGTGGAAATAGTGTCATGGGGGTTGGCTAGGGTATTTGTATAGGGTTAAGGGCCTACACTGTTCTGATAGGGTGTCTTTTGGAAGAAGGATTCATTTGCTGAACAGTAATCACTTTGTGTTTGAGGCTTTTTATGGAGTTTCCATTTACTCCAGACGGTGAAGAGGAATAGGTTGGGGTGTGGGGGTTGGTGGTGCCAGGAATAGATTGATGTTGGGGGAGTGGCATAGATCAGACCAACTGCTTCCTGCTAAGACGGGGCAGGAGGCTTCAGGGTTCGATGGACACATAGGGGAGTCCTCTCTGGTGGTGTGGAACAGGGACATAGTATTGATTCCATCCTGGGTGGTGGCTTGGGCAGTCACGTGGGCTCCTTCAGTCATGTGGTTGTGTAAGAATCTTTGGAGCCAGGCGTGGTGGCGCATGCCTTTAATCCTAGCACTCGGGAGGCAGAGGCAGGTGGATCTCTATGAGTTCAAGGCCAGCCTGGTCTATATAGAGAGCTCCAGGCCAGTTGGGACTAAAGGGAGACCCTGTCTCAAAAATACAAAACAAAAAAATATCAAAAACAAAACAAAACAAAAAAGAATCTTTGGAAAGTACTGATTAGGCACGAACCAGGGAAGAGGAGTTCTGTAAGAAGGGCGAGGGGGCCCAGTAATGGGACAGCCACGGTCAGCTTCCCAGTTGTCCCCAGAACCCGTTTCCTTCTTTCTGGTCCTTCTGCCATTGGTTTAGGCATGCCCTGAGCTGCTTTAGAGTGTCTTTCACTATGCCAGATTGATTGGCCCTCTCGTTTTGAAGGACCACTGAGGTGAAGGAGTTAAACTCATCGTGAATCAGGTCAGTGGCTCTTTTGAACATCTCGGAAATTATTTTGGTCTATTTTGGTCTATCTGGGTAGAAAGGTTATGGTATGCTAAGTTAATACATTCCAAAAGGTTTTTATCTGGGCTGGAGAGATAGCCTAGCCTTAAGAGTGCAGACTGCTCTTGCAGAGGACCTGGGTTCGATCCCCAGCACCCATATGGCGACTGAGAACCGTCTTTCTCTAGTTCCAGGGTAATCTGACACCCTCTTCTGACCTCCGAGGCATTGCACAACACGGGTGCACCAACCTGCAGACAGTACATTCATACACATAAAAAATTAAATTGAATAAGACAAAATGTTTTTATCTTAGTCATAGGATGTTAAGTCAGAAACTAAGGTGGGCAAGGAGTGGCTCTTTAGGGGGTTAAAGATGGCTCAGCCAGGCGTGGTGGCGCTCGTGCACGCCTTTAATCCTAGCACTTGGGAGGCAGAGGCAGGCGGATCTTTGTGAGTTCAAGGCCAGCCTGGTCTACAGAGCGAATTCCAGGACAGCTGGGGCTACAGGGAGACCCTGTCTCGAAAAGACCAAAAAAAAAACCAACAAAAAAAAAGATGGTTCAAGATGAATGGTGATTAGGCTCTGGACCTGCAACATTCCACATGCTCCACAATCACTGAAGTTCTGATCAGTTGATCAGCCTTACAGAATGTTCAGTTGTTTTTTTTTTTTTGAGACAGGGTCTCCTGTAGCTTCAGCTGCCCTGGAACTCACAGAGATGGCCTGGCTCTGCCTCCCAAGTGCTGGGATTAAAAGCATGTACCACCACGTACGGCCAGAATGTGCAGTTTTTTTCTGGGAACTTTTGTTCACAGTTCTCCCTGTTGGCTAAGTGTCACATTTTGTGTATGTGAGGCCACACATTTGTGGTGTAGACAAGGATGAGTACTTGTTAGGAAGGCTTCCTAGGATCTGATGTAGATGAGGCTGAGTACTTGCTAGGAAGGCTTCCTACATCTGATGTAGACGAGACTGAGTACTTGCTAGGAAGGCTTCCTACATCTGATGTAGACGAGACTGAGTAGCAGTGAGAAAGAAGTCTTCAGGGGAGAATAGCTGGGAAAGCCAATGAAGAGGAAACTCGTGGATCTCATCAAAACTATTAGCCATCATGATCCAGATCTGACTATTTTCTTTTGTCCCCTGTATCTGACATAACATTTGTATGTGACATGTAATAGGATTATCAAAACAATCAGGAACATTGTTTAGGAATAGGAGTAAATGTAGCTCCCTAAAGAAACAACATTTTAGCCGGGCATGGTGGCGCACACCTTTAATCCCAACACTCCGGAGGCAGAGGCAGGCGATCTCTGTGAGTTCAAGGCCAGCCTGGTCTACATAGTGAGCTCCAGGTCAGCTGGGACTAAAGGGAGACCCTGTCTCAAAAAGACCATACCAAACCAAACCAAACCAAACAAAACATTTTGGCCAGGCATGGTGGCTCACGCCTTTAATTCCAGCACTCTGCAGATTGAGTTCCAGGCCAGCTGGGGCTGTAGGAGACTTTGTCTCAAACACCCCCCCCCCAAAAAAAAAAACCCTAACATTTTAAAAATGAGATCAACTGTGTTTGCCCTGTATTTACAGTTATTTGTACTCACTGAACCATTTTATTTATTTATATTTGGCATATTTAAATTCATCATCTTTTAATTTTTGGGTTTTCTTTTCCTCAGTTAGACCTTAGCTATAACTTCATATAGTCTGGTGAGCTGGGCAGCTCCAAACCCTTGTTGACTATCAAAAGGTCAGCCTACTGTCAGGTTGGTTGTTGTCTTTTCTTTTTTTTTTTTTTTTTTNAAAAACACACCCTATCCCTGTTTGAGTCTTCCTGAATGGTCTGAATGTATCTTTTTTTTTTGGTATTTTTGAGACTGGGTCTCCCTTTAGTCCCAGCTATCCTGGAGCTGTAGACCAGGCTGGCCTCGAACTCACAGAGATCCGCCTGCCTCTGCCTCCCAAGTGCTAGGATTAAAGGCATGCGCCACGATGCCCGGCGGTTGCTGTCTTTTCTACCAGAGGCACTGCAGCTGAAGGCAGGCTGGGGAGTAGACATAGTGTTGCGTCTAAGAACCCCCAAGAGCATTCGAGCAGCCTGAGTGCTGTACTTCCAGGTTGTTCCGAAAGGTTATGCCTGTACACACAAAGTCCTGATTGTTTGTATCTTGAGGCCCTTGCTAATCTGAGAAAGGGATTCTAGGCAGAGCTGGTCTTTTGTTATTTGCTTGTTTTTGGTCTTTTTGAAACAGGGTATCCTTGAAGCCCCAGCTGGCCTGGAACTTATGTAGACCAGGCTGGCTTTGGAATCAGAGATCTGCCTCTGCCTCCCAGCTGGGATTAAAGGCATGTGCTACCATGCCAGGTAGAGCTCTGTTTCTTGTGGCCTTGAGGGACTAGAGCAGTGGCTAGTACCTGGAGTGATCTTGTCTTTCTGGAGGAGTGGAAGATCATCTTTGGTTGTCAGTGAGAGTGGGGGTGGGGGATCGTGGGTAGGAGGTGGAGGTGGGCTGTAGCCGATGTCTACTAGGCAGAAGCTAGGGAGGCTGCTGATCCCACAGGACTCGTAGCATCCCCTTGTCACTAAGAATGGATCCCGTGTCTAGAGGGAGAAAACTCAAAGCCCTCTTCTACATCAAACTGAGATCACTCTAAAGCCAGCTGAAAGTGGGCCCACTGGTCGTTCCCAGGTGTGAACTGGCTTCTCGGTATCACCTGAGGTTGAGACTTGGGTTTCCTCAGCAGGAAGGTGTTATTGTCCTGGAATGCGTTCTGCAGTTGTTTAAATATATTGTCCAAGGTGAGTGTGCTGGTTCTCGCCTTTAATCCCAGCACTCCAGAGGCAGAGGCAGGTGGATCTCTGCGAATTCCAGGACAGCTGGGGCAATGGGGGGACCCTATCTCAAAAAAGACCTAAATAATAAACAAACTGTCCAGTGTGTGGTTAGAGAATAAAGCACTCAGAGTGATGAGAAGTTGTGAACTGGAGCCTGCATTGATGGTAGGGGACAGACAGACAGACTCATGAAGACTTTACAGTCAGGCTCACATGGGTTTGACATGGGTTTGCAGCATTTTAAGGAAATAAGAGATGCTGGAGAGCTGGCTCAGGGTTAAGAGCACCGTCCCAGCACCACATGATGGCTAACAACAGTCTGTAACTCCAGTTCCAGGGGATCCAGTGCCCTCTTCTGACACCTGCTGGCATTGCAGGACATAGGTACACTTACATATGTGCAGGTAGTACATTCAGACACTGAAAATAAAGAATTGAGAATGTCAGGAAACCTAGAAAGTGTCTAAAGTCAGATCAGATTTTGAAATAAGAGGGGCTGGAGAGATGGCTCAGCAATTAAGAAGAGTTGCTTCTCTTACAGAAGACTGGGTTTAGTTCCCAGAACCCATATGGCAGCTCATAACCATCTGTAACTAAAGTTCCAGGGTATCTGATCCCCTTTTCTGGCCTCCACAGGCATCGCATGCCCATGGCCCTTAAATACATGCAGGCAAACACTCATACACACACAAAAGTATATCTTTTTTTTTTTTTTTTTTTTTTTTTTT
>VZQC01012659.1:2786817-2845214 GCA_009823505.1 Rhizomys pruinosus
TAGCACTTGGGAGGCAGAGGCAGGCGGATCTTTGTGAGTTCAAGGCCAGCCTGGTCTACAGAGTGAGTTCCAGGACAGCTGGGGCTACAGGGAGACCCTGTCTCGAAAAAAACAAAAAAAAAAAAAAAAGAATTTGTGAAACAAACAGTAATAAAATGAAATCTATTCCTGAACATGTTAGTATAATGAGTAGGTTCAAAGACTGACCATCTGATCAGGGAGAGGCTGGAAGCTTTTAGCAGCAGCAGTGGAGAACAGGAAATAGGATATTATATCCAGATGTTGAGGAAGCAACACCTACTCTAGAACTTTGGAAAAAGTATCCAACCTTGGAAAAAGTGTCTCAGTAATAAAAGCAAAGCTTGCTGGGTATGGTGGTGCATGCCTTTAATCCTAGCACTCGGAAGGCAGAGTCAGGCAGATTTCTCAAAGTTCAAGTCCAGCCTGGTCTACATAATGAGTTCCAGGCCAGCTGGGGCTACAGGGAGACCCTGTCTCAAAAAGACCAAAAAAAAAAAAAAGCAAAGATTGGAATTGGAGAGATGAGTCCAGCACCCACAGGGAGGCTGACAACCATCCATAATTCCAGTTCCAGGGGATCCAAACCCTCTTCTGGGTTCCAGGGGCACTGTGTGCATGTGGCATATTTATTTATAAATGTAGTGAATTTATTTTTGTTTGTTTGTTTGGTCTTTTTTGATACAGGGTCTCCCTTAGCCCAGGCTGGCCTGGAACTCATAGAGATCCACCTGTCTCTGCCTCCTCAGTGCTGGGTTTAAAGGTGTGTGCCACCACCTCTGGCCTATGTCGCACATTTATACAGATGTGGGCTAAACACTCATACACATTAAAAAAATAAAAAGAAAGCAAAGGTCAAGGGAAAAAGGAAAGGACAAAACTTATCAGGAGGATTGCCAATTCAAGGTCAGTTGGGATTATAAAGAAGTAAGTGAAGCCTGGCATGGTGGCGCATGCCTTTAATCCTAGCCCTCGGGAGGCAGAGGCAGGTGGATCTTTGTGAGTTCAAGGCCAGCCTGGTCTACAGAGTGAGTTCCAGGACAGCTGGGGCTACAGGGAGACCCTGTCTCAGAAAAAACAAAACAAAACAACACATACACAAAAACAACCCAACCAAAAAAATTTACAAATAAAAGAAAAAATGTTTTTAAGAATTGTACAAAAAATTTCCTAAGAGCCTCTTAGAAGAACTTTTATGAGTCATAATCCCAGGTGCAAAGTCAATGCCATAGAAATGAAGGATAAAGAAAGCAGAGGATGCTGGGTAAATTAAATGGTAATTGTGTTTGATAATAAGTGTCGGTGGAGTTTAAAGTCTATGTAGAAGTTAGTGTTTTTTTTTTTAGAAGTTAGTATTTGATAACACATAAGATAAAAACAAGTAGTCCAGTGAACACCAGAGAGTTATGGTAGTCTAAACTTATTGAATAACTATATTAAACAAAATGGCACTACTTGAATAAAGCCTTTATCTTTTTTTGTTTGTTTGCATGTTTTGAGATAGGGTCTCCTGTACCAACTGGAGTGGACTTTGCTATGTAGCAGAGGATCTTGAACTTTTTTTTTTTTTTTAAATGTATTTTTATTTTATGTGTATGACTTTTTTTTTATATTTTATTTATTTTTTGTATGTGTATGAATGTACTGTCTACATGCAGGTTTGTGCACCCGTGTCGTGCAATGCCGCGGAGGTCAGAAGAGGGTCTTGGATTCCCCTGGAACTGGAGTTCTCCTGGAATTGGAGTTACAGATGGTTCTCAGCCGCCATGTGGGTGCTGGGGATCGAACCCGGGTCCTCTGCAAGAGCAGTCGGTGCTCTTGACCGCTAGGCTATCTCTCTTGAACTCTTGATCCTCCTGTCTCTACCTCCCTTGTTCTAAGGTTATAGATGTTTGCTGCCATGCCCGGTTTATGTGGTACTGGGGATCAAAGCCAGGTCTTCCTGCATGCTAGGCAAGTGTCCTATCAGTGAGCTGCATTTCCAGCCATTTTAGCTTACATTTGGTCACCTCATCGTAGTTGTAACATCAAGTTGGTCAATTTAAATACTGTAGCTCCCTGTTGGCTAGACAATCTTAATTTTTTTTTTTTTTTTTTTTTTTTTTTTCTTTTTGAGACAGGGTCTCCCTATAGCTCCAGCTGTTCTGGAACTTACTATGTAGACCAGGCTGGCCTTGAACTCACAGAGAGTTGCCTGTCTCTGCCTCCCGGGTGCTGAGATTAAAGGCGTGTGCCACCACACCTGGGTCTTAAAATAATTAAATTTTTTATTATTATTATTATTATTATTATTTATTATTTTTAAAAATGTTTTTTAAACTTTTTAAAATTTATTTTCATATGTGTATGAATGTATTGTCTGCATGTAGGTTGGTGCACCCGTGTCGTGCAATGCCCCGGAGGTCAGAAGAGGGTGTTGGATTCCCCTGGAACTGGAGTTAAAGATGGTTTTTAGTCACCATATGGGTGCTGGGGATCGAACCCGGGTCCTCTGCAAGAGCAGTCAGTGCTCTTAACCGCTAGGCTATCTCTCCAGCCCCATTTATTATTTTTTATGTGTATGAGTGTACTGCCTGCATGTAGGTTGGTGCACCCGTGTTGTGCAATGCCTCAGAGGTCAGAAGAGGGTGTCAGATTCCCATCTCTCCAGCCCCTTAAAATAATTTTTACTGGAGACATGGTCTCCGATGGTAGATTTGATATATAGCCAAGGCTGGTCTTGAACTTTTGATCCTTCTGCCTCCACATCTCAAGTGTTGGCATTATAGGTATGTGCTATCATGCCACAAAAGAATTGCCAGCCTGGGATACAGAGTAAGTTCCAGGCTGGGCCAGGATTCAGAGTAAGACATGCCTTTCCTCCCCAACCCCCCAGAAAAAAAAGTAACACACACACACACACACACACACACACATACACACAAGCAAAAAATACCAAACCTGTATATATAGTATTACAAACACACCTAGGGACGAGCAGCCAGGGGTTTACATTGGGAATCTACAGATGTAGAAGCCTGAAAGTGATTTACAGAAATTATGAAATCATTAAAACATTGTTTGAGGGGCTGGAGAGATGGCTCAGCGGTTAAGAGCACAACTTCTTTTGCAGAGGACCTGGGTTCAATTCCCAGCACCCACATGGCGGCTAAGAACCATCTTTAACTCCAGTTCCAGGGGAAGCCGACACCCTCTTCTGACCTCCGAACCATTGCACGGCATGGGTGCACCAACCTACATACAGACAGTACATTCATACACATAAAAAAAAATTGTTTGAAAAGAATACTTCTTGTACAAACACTGTTTCCTATGTAGATAAAAAAGAAGGAAATTTGAAAAGTCTGGATGGGGGCTGCAGCAATGGCTCATCAGTTAAGATAAGAGTTCTTCCAGAGTACACAGGTTCAATTCCCAGCACCCATGTGGCTGCTAACAACTGTCCTTAACTCCAGTTTCAGGGGATCTGATCCCTTCTGGCCTCTGCAGGCATTGCATGCATGTGGTGCAGGCTAGACACTCACATAAAATAAAAATATTTTTTTAAAAAAGCAGAAAAGTCTGGACGAGGAATTAGAAATATAGCTCATTGGTAGAGCACTTGCCTAGTGAGCACAAGGCCCTGGGTTTGGTCCCTAACACTAAAAAAAAGTCTGGGTGTTTCCTTCCTAAGGATATTAAAGGCAACATCTTTAACCTAAAATATACTGAAAAGACTTATCCATTTTATTTTTTTTTTATTTTTTTTTAAATTTTATTTATTTCCGTATGTGTATGAATGTATTGTCTGCATGCAAGTCTGTGCACCCATGACATGCAATGCCATGGAGGTCAGAAGAGGGCATCGGACTCCCCTGGAACTGGAGTTCTCCTGGAATTGGAGTTTCAGACGGCTCTCGGCCGCCATGTGGGCGCTGGGGATCGAACCCGGGTCCTCTGCAAGAGCGGTCGGCACTCTTAACCACTAGGCCATCGCTCCAGCCCAACTTATCCATTTTAAAGATGAGATCACTATCTGCACAGGTTTTTGATGAATTAATAAAAGTATATAGTTTTAGAGGCAGGCAGATCTCTGTGAGTTCAAGGCCAGCCTGGTCTACATAGTGAGTTCCAGGCTGGGGCTACAGGGAGACCTAGAGACCCTGTCTCAAAAAGACCAAAAAAAAAAAAAGGTATAGTTTTGGGCACCTGCCCATTAAGCCTCACAACCTAAATTCGATCCCTGGGACTCACGTGGTGGAAAGAGAAACCTGACTCCCTTGGGTTTTTCTCTGTCCTCCACATGTGCATTGTGGCATGCATGTCTCCCCCATAAATAAATAAGTAAATGTAAAGAGAATAACAAAAAAACTATAGCTGTGTTAAAGTGCTTATTTTGTATGATGCGATGATAATGTCCTGGATTTAAAAAAATTGCAGTAACCTGAAAGTATCAAAGAAACCTAGTTCTGTGGTGTCCTCTATAGAGCAGCTCTTGGTGGATATTCGTGCCTTGTCCCAACGTAGATGGTTTGGTTTGCTTGCTGTTACTGTGATAAAACACTGACAGAAGCAGTTAGGCAGGAAAGAGTTATTAACTGGTTTATTCTAACCAATCGCAGTCTATCATTGAGGCAGAAACTTTGGAGGAATGCTGCTTACTGGCTTGCTCAGCTTTTTTTCCTCTCTTTTTTTTTTTTTTGGTCTTTTTGAGACAGGGTCTCCCTTTAGTCTTAGCTGGCCTGGAACTCACTCTGTAGACCAGGCTGGCCTTGAACTCACAGAGATCTGCCTGCCTCTGCCTCTCAAGTGCTGGGATTAAAGGTGTGCGCCACCATGTCCTGCTAGCTTAGCTACTTTTCTTACACACTCCATAGCTCAGGCTCACCTCTAGGGATGGCACTGCCCACTCTAGGCTGGGCCTACCCACATCAAGTAACAATTAAGAAAATACCTCATAGACATGCCTACAGGCTAGTCTGATTAGGAAAATCCCTCAATTGAGGTTCCCTCTTCCCAGATGGCTAGTTAGTATCAAGCTGACAAAACTAACCAGCACAATGGACCCCCTTGTGAACTTGAACACAAACATAACTATTAAGCCCTAACCTTTCCTTTCTTGTTTATCCTCACCATCTCAGGTTAATATAAAGCACAGTTCAACTTTATCCTATAGTCTTTATTTTATTTTATTTTATTTTATTTTATTTTATTTTATTTTATTTTATTTTATTATTTTTTTGTCTTTTTGAGACAGGGTCTCCCTGTAGCCCCAACTGTCCTGGAACTCACTCTGTAGACCAGGCTGGCCTTGAACTCACAAAGACCTGTGTGCCTCTGCCTCCTAAGTGCTAGGATTAAAGGTGTGCGCCACCACGTCTGGCTATCCTACAGTCTTATTATTGTCTTTTTTTTTTTTTTTTTTTTGGTCTTTTTCGAGACACGTCTCCTTGTAGTCCCAGCTGTCCTGGAACTCACTCTGTAGGACCAGGCTGGCCTTGAACTCACAAAGATCCGCCAGCCTCTGCCTCCCAAGTGCTAGATTAAAGGTGTGCGCCACAGCCTGGCTTCTTTTTTCTTTTCTTTTTTTTTTTTTTTTTGTATCCTACAGTCTTTTAAAAGTCCATCACTTAAGAGCTGGGTGTGGGGGCTGGAGCGATGGCCTAGTGGTTAAGAGCGCCAGACGTCTTAGAGGACTCCGGTTCAATCCCCAGCACCCACATGGCGGCTGAGAACCGTCTTTAATCCAGTTCCAGGGAATCCGAAGCCCTCTTCAACCTCCACGGCATTGCACGACACGGGTGCACAAACCTGCATGAACAGAGTACATTCATACACACATAAATAATAATAAAATAAAAAATAAATCTAAAAAAAAAAAAAAAAAAAAAAAAAGAGCTGGGTGTGGTGGTGCATTCCTTTCACCCAGCATTCTGGAGCAGTGAGGTATATCTCTGAGATTGAGGCTGTAGTGAGTTCCAGGCCAGCTGAGGCTACAGGGAATCTGTCCTAAAAAGACACCCTCGCCGGGCATGGTGGTGCACGCCTTTAATCCTCACTTGGGAGGCAGAGCAGGCGGATCTTTTGAGTTCAAGGCCGCCTGTCTACAGAGTGTTCCAGGACAGCTGGGTACAGGGAGACCCTGTCTCGAAAAAAACAAAAAAATTGTTCAAAGATTAAAACATTAAACTTTTCAGTGTTTTGTTTTTTTGTTTTTAGTGAGAGGGTTCTTTTTTTTTTTGGTCTTTTCGAGACAGGGTCTCCCTATAGCCCCAGCTGTCCTGGAACTCACTCTGTAGACCAGGCTGGTCTTGAACTCACAAAGATCCACCTGCCTCTGCCTCCCAAGTGCTAGGATTAAAGGCGTGCGCCACCACGCCCGGCCCTTTTTTTTTCTGTTTTGTTTTTTCGAGACAGGGTCTCCCTGTACAGTCCAGTTTCTTAACTATGGGTTTCTGTAAAATATAAAACAAGTTTTATACTTTCTTATTCCCAAGAAGGAAGAACCATGGCACAGTTATATAGTCAGATCAAAGCAAAACTGAAATCTAACAGTTTAAATAGTTCAGTGCTTGTTGGACATCCAGGACTCACTCCTGATCTTTTTGGCTACAAAGTATTTGGACAGCTCCACCTCTGGCTCTGCAGCACATACAGCTTGCCGTGTCTGCTCAGGTCAGCGCCACTCTACACTTGCTGCTGTCCTTGGCAGATGTCCCTTGGTTCTGGACTCCCCATTCTGCTGGGGTCTCCACTGTAACTGAGGCTGTACCTTCACCAATGGCCTCTCCTGGTGTCTCAGCTTTTTTCTTGACCCTTTCAGTCCTGTGGCTTTCATGCTACTAAACCAGTACCCTATGGGAGATTCTTACATATTACGAAGTTCAGCTGCCAGCTTGAAATGCTGAGTTGGCCCCTTTGGACCACAGTTTCTGTGTGGTGAGTCTGAGGAAATACTCCCCAGAAAAATGATCCCAGTGATGCTGGCCTTTCATTAATCACAGCTGACTTTTCAGCTCCAGCCAAGCAGCATCGATTATCCCAAATAAAGCAAACATTTCACTTGCATGGATTCTTAATTCAAATATCACCCCAGTTACCCGGATAGAGTCTTTGAGGGACTCTCAAACTTCCCTCTGAAACTTTACAAGCCAGGTCTCCAGTGTGCACGTTTCTCTCAGCATAACTGTGTCATGCTCCCACAGCAACAGCTTATTAAGCTCTGACCACTCAGTTGCTTTTCTAGCTCAAAGTTCTAAACACTTCACAATCCTCCCAAGAAACAGCCTGGTTGGGTCTTTCTTATCAACACCCCACATCAGTACGTTTTCTGTCCTTGTTTTCTTTCTGTTATGATAAAACATTGAGCAGAACCCAGCTTGTGGAAGGAAAGGGCTTATTTGGCTTATACATCCTGATCATAGTTCATCACTGAAGCAGGAACAGAGGCAGGAGCTATTGAGGTGCACTGCTCACTGGGTTGCTTCCCTTGGCTTGTTCAGCTAGCTTCGTTATACAGCTCAGGACCACATGCTTAGGGATGGCACCTTCCACAATGGGCTGGGCCCTACCACATCATTCAGTAATCAATAAAATGCCCCACAGACCTGGCCACAGCTCTGATTGCTCAATTGATGTTCCTTCTAATTACCTTGCACAGTAGTGCTGTCATTGGCATTTGCCATGGTACTTTCCAGTATGAGGTGCGGAGAATTCTGGTGGGTAAAGAATGTCTTTCAGGAAATACTGGATGTAGCCCCTGATTTTACTAGCTGCATATTTTAGGACTATCGGATAAGTAATCCCCTAGGATGAGAACAAGTAAACAGTGGTATTCATCCACCTCTTAAAGGGGACCATCACTGGGGGTGCAGTTAACATGCTGGTAGGTTTGGGTCTAAGGGTCTAGGCCCATTGGTAGCGTGCTTGCTTAGCTTTGACAAGCCCCACATTTGATTCCCACCATCACATAAAACCAGGCATGGTGGTGCATTCCTATAATCCCAGCACTCTTAAGATGTGAAGACAGGAAGATCAGAAATTCAAGATTATCTTCTGCTGTGTGATGAGTTTGAGATCAGCCTGATTTATTTATTTTTAATTTTTTAAAAAAAAATTTAAAATTTTATTTATTTATTTATTTATTTATTTATTTATTTATTTATTTATTTTTGGTCTTTTTGAGACAGGGTCTCCCTGTAGCTCTGGCTGTCCTGGAACTCACTCTGTAGACCAGGCTGGCCTCGAACTCACAGAGATCCGCATGCCACTGCCTCCCAAGTGCTAGGATTAAAGGCATGCGCCACCACACCTGGCATTTATTTATTTCTGTATGCGTATCAATGTACTGTCTGCTTGCAAGTTTGTGCACCCATGTCGTGCAGTGCTGCGGAGGTCAGAAGAGGGTGTCGGATTCCCCTGGAACTGGAGTTCTCCTGGAATTGGAGTTACGGACAGTTCTCGGCCGCCATATAGGTGCTGGAGATCGAACCCGGGTCCTCTGTAAGCGGTCGGCGCTCTTAACCGCTAGGCCATCTCTCCAGCCCTTATTTATTTTTGTATGTGTATGAATGTACTGTCTGCATGTAGGTTTGTGCACCCGTGCCATGCAATGCCTTGGAGGTCAGAAGAGGGTCTCGGATTCCCCTGGAACTGGAGTTTTCCTAGAATTGGAATTACAGACGGTTCTTAGCCGCCATGTGGGTGCTGGGGATCAAACCCGGGTCCTCTGCAAGAGCAATCGGTGCTCTTAACTGCTAGGCTATCTCTCCAGCCCCTAATATTTATTTATTTATTTATTTATTTATTTATTTATTTATTTGAATGTACTGTCTTCATGTAGGTTTGTGCACCCGTGCCATGCAATGCCTCGGAGGTCAGAAGAGGGTGTCGGATTCCCCTGGAACTGGAGTTCTCCTAGAATTGGAGTTACAGACGGTTCTCAGCTGCCATGTGGGTGCTGGGGATCGAACCCCGGTCCTCTGCAAGAGCAGTCGGTGTTCTTAACCACTAGGCCATCTCTCCAGCCCCAAGATCAGTCTGATTTAAAGGAGACCCTGTCTCAAGAGAAAAAAAAAGTTGGTGGGTTTATATTCATTCCTTCGTTCATTCATTCATTCATTCATTCATTCATTCATTCAGTGCATGTGTCTGTCTATGTGTGTGCAGAGACCAGAAGAAGGCATTGGTTTCCTGAGAGCTGGACTCCCAGATTGTTACATGGGTGCTGGGGTCTGAACTCTGGTCCTCGTGATTGTACTGCAGGTTAAACCTCTTACCTGTTATCCATCTCCAGCTGATTTTTCAGGTGTAACAGTCGGACGCCACTCTGTTGAATTTCAGGGCTGGCTCAGGGTGTTTCCTGTATTAAAATAGCAGGCAGGATAACTCGCAGGCCTCTCTGTACGCCAGAAGTCTTCTGTTAATTTGCCACACCAGATCATAGGAATGTTTTTGACTTTACAGATGATTCTAAGAGTACACTTGCTCATTTCTTGCCGAGTTTGACCTGCCCCTCTCCTGTAGCTCTTTCCATATTCCATTCAGGTCACACCACTAACCAGAACTCAGATCTGTGCTGTGCTGTGCCCTTTTTCATTTGGAATCAGTTGTTGCTCTAAACTGTTCCTTTCTTGTGTTACCCAGAATGTCAAGCATGCATGCTTGACCAGTATTCTTCTGTCATCAGATAATATTTTTCAACAAAAATTCCTTGAACAAACTATACAGTCAGAGGCCTAGTTTTCTTGTCTTACTTAGGTTCTCTGCTGCTGTGATAAAATCACAACCAAAAGCAACCTGTGTATGGGGGTTATTTGGCTTATGTGGCCCCATCACAGTTCATCAAGAGAGGCCAAATCAGGAGCCTAGGAAGGAAGTGCATCAGAGACCGTGGGGGAACGCTGCTGACTGGCTTGCTTCCTGGCTTGTGCAGCTACCTTCTTCTACATTCCAGCCAGGCCCACCTGTCCTGGGATGGTGCCACCCACCATGGACTGGGACCTCCTGCATCAATCAGCAATCAAGAAAATGCCTCATACATGTGCCACAGGCCAGTCTGATGGATGAATTGCCTCAGCCAGGGCTCCCTCTTCCCAGGTGCCTCTAGTCTGTGTCAGGCTGACAAGAACTAGCCAGCACACCTTTCTCATATTGCTTGACTGGTTTATTTTCAGGCACGATGGAAACTTGTCAGAATCTAGAACCTCTTGCTTTGTCACCAGGTCCTCATAGCCCATATTGCCTCACTCTCCTGGGGTGCTGCTTCCTACACCATGGCGGCCTGCCACCACCACTTTTGCTGGTTACATTCCTGAATCTAGGGGAGCCTTTTGAATTTAAAATGTTAAAATTTGCCATTTGGAAAGCTGTGGGTGTGGTCAGTCACACATGCCTGTGTTCCTAGTTACTTGGGAGGTGAAGGCTGGAGGATCCTGTGAACTTAGAAGCTCAAGGACAGCCTGAGCAGCCTAGTAAGATCCTGTTTCAAAAAGCAAAGATGGGCTAGGGCCCATCTGCAAATGGCAAAGCACTTGCTGTACAACAGTAGGGCCCGACTTTAATCCCTAGTACTTATTTAGAAACAAACACAAAACAAATGCTGGGTGAGGTGGCACCTACTTGTAATTCTCCTGGAGAGGTAGACACAGGTAGATCCTGGAGACTCAATGGCTGCCCACCCTAGTCTAATTAGTAAGCCCTAGATTCCAGTGAGATACCCAGAAAATAAGGTGGATGGTACTGGGGAGGAATGGCACATGAGGCTTATCCTCTGGCCTCCATATGCATATATGTACATGTGCACCCATGTACATATGAACAGGCATGCACACACATATAAGCAAAAACCAAAAAAGCCGCCGGGCGTGGTGGCGCACGCCTTTAATCCTAGCACTTGGGAGGCAGAGGCAGGTGGATCTTTGTGAGTTCAAGGCCAGCCTGGTCTACAGAGTAAGTTCCAGGACAGCTGGGACTACAGGGAGACCCTGTCTTGAAAAGACCAAAACAAACAAACAAACAAACAAAAAACCCAAAGAGCCATGCCAGGTTTGGTGGCACACACCTTTAATCCCAGCACTTGGGAAGCAGGGGCAGGCAAATCTCTGAGTTCAAGGCCAGCCTGGTCTTCATAGTAAGTTCTGGGCCAGCCAGGGTGAGTCTGTCTCAAGAAAACAAGCAAAACAAACAGCCAGGACTCTAGGAAACAACAAGCAAGCAAAACAAACAGCCAAGACTCTAGGAAACAACAAGCAAGCAAAATAAACAGCCGGGACTCTAGGAAACAACAAGCAAGCAAAACAGCCGGGACTCTAGGAAACAACAAGCAAGCAAAACAAACAGCCGGGACTCTAGAAAACAACAAGCAAGCAAAAGAAACAGCCGGGACTCTAGAAAACAACAAGCAAGCAAAAGAAACAGCCGGGACTCTAGAAAACAACAAGCAAGCAAAAGAAACAGCCGGGACTCTAGGAAACAACAAGCAAGCAAAAGAAACAGCCAGGACTCTAGAAAACAACAAGCAAGCAGAACAAACAGCCGGGACTCTAGAAAACAACAAGCAAGCAGAACAAACAGCCGGGACTCTAGGAAACAACAAGCAAGCAGAACAAACAGCCAGGACTCTAGGAAACAACAAGCAAGCAGAACAAACAGCCGGGACTCTAGAAAACAACAAGCAAGCACAACAAACAGCCGGGACTCTAGAAAACAACAAGCAAGCAGAACAAACAGCCGGGACTCTAGGAAACAACAAGCAAGCAAAAGAAACAGCCGGGACTCTAGAAAACAACAAGCAAGCAGAACAAACAGCCAGGACTCTAGGAAACAACAAGCAAGCAAAAGAAACAGCCGGGACTCTAGAAAACAACAAGCAAGCAGAACAAACAGCTGGGACTCTAGGAAACAACAAGCAAGCAAAAGAAACAGCCGGGACTCTAGAAAACAACAAGCAAGCAGAACAAACAGCCAGGACTCTAGGAAACAACAAGCAAGCAAAAGAAACAGCCGGGACTCTAGAAAACAACAAGCAAGCAGAACAAACAGCCGGGACTCTAGGAAACAACAAGCAAGCACAACAAACAGCCAGGACTCTAGAAAACAACAAGCAAGCACAACAAACAGCCGGGACTCTAGAAAACAACAAGCAAGCAAAACAAACAGCCAGGACTCTAGGAAACAACAAGCAAGCAAAACAAACAGCTGGAACTCTAGGCGTCGGGATGCCACCGTAGCTGGATTTTTTTTTTCCAGTCTTTATGAGACAGAGTCTCTCTTTAGTCCCAGCTGGCCTGGAGCTCGCTTCAAGGTTGACCTTGAACTCACAGGGATCTGCCTGCCTCTGCCTCCTGAGTGCTGGGATTAATTAATGTGTGTGTATTCCTATCTTAGAGTGTACTACATGTGTGCAGTGCCTTTGGAGGTCAGAAGATTGTGTCAGATCCTCTAGAGCTGGAAGTACAGGTGGTTGTGAGCTGTCTGATGGAGAGTACTCAGATCCCCTGGAGGAATAGCAAATGCTTTTAGCTACTGGGCCACCTCTCCAGCTCCTATAGTTGGATCTTAGCATCTTCAGATTAATTTTACATTTTACCTTTAAAAATAGTACTGGACCAAGCCTGGTGGCTCATGCTTTGTAATGCTGGTACTCAGGAGGCCTGAGGCAGGAGGATTATTGGGAGTTCAAAGTCAGTCTATACTATATAAAATTAGACTCATTTCTCAAAAAGAAAAAGTAAAGAAAGGAAAAAGGGCTTCATTTGAACTCTTGTCTAGAATGTTTGAGGCCCTGGGTTTAATCTTCAGTACAAACAAATGGTATATCTATTACTATGCTATCCCAGTAGAGAGTGCGCTGGAACATTTTTATTTTTTATTTTTAAAATTTTATTTTTCAGACAGGGTCTCCCTTTAGTCCCAGCTGGCCTGGAGCTTGCTCTGTAGACGAGGCTGGCCTTGAACTCACAGAGGTCTGCCTTCCTCTGCCTCCCCAGTGCTGGGATTAAAGGCGTGTGCCACCATGCCTGCCATGTGGGTGTTAGGAATCAAACCAGGTCCTCTGTAAGAGCAGTCATTGCTTTTAACAGCTGAGTCATCTCTCCATCCCCTGAAGATTTTTAATTATGATGTAGGGCACATCACTTAAAAATTGACCATTCTAGCCTTTGAAGGCTGCCCAGGGAGAGGCCGGAAAGGCGGTGTTCTTGATTCCTGTCATAACTTAAAGCGAAACTAACACAATGTCTAGAGCCCTTGATGTCCTGCAAATAAGGAGGAGGGTGTCCTCAAATTCCTTGCAGCAGGAACCCACTTAGGTGGCACCAACCTTGACTTCCAGATGGAACAGCACATCTACAAGAGGAAAATGATGGTACCTACATCGTAAGTCTGAAGAGGACCTGGGAAAAGCTGCTGCTGGCAGCTCGTGCCATTGTTGCCATTGAAAACCCTGCTGATGTCAGTCAGCGTCATCTCCAGGAGATGGAGGGACTCCAGGGACTTCACCAGCTTCCGAGTTCACTGTGGCTCAGCTGGAGGTGGAGATTGGTCTGAAGGTGTGCAAGTGCCCTCTGTACCTATCTAGCAGTTCCCTTCTGAAGACTGGAGTGCCCAGCTGGCTACTGAGGTCTGGTCTGCAGCCCTCACTGCTCAGGCCATTGAATGGATGGGAACAACCACCAAGTGGTCATGAGCTGTGCTGCAGACACTTGAGAATGGGAAGAAGGTGGATGGAAAATAAAGTGTTTCTAAAAAAATAAAAATAGGGGGTGGAGAGATGGCCTAGTGGTTAAGAGCGCTGACTGCTCTTGTAGAGGACCTGGGTTCGATCCCCAGCACCCATGTGGTGGCTGAGAATCATCTGTGACTCCAATTCCAGGAGAACTCTAGTTCCAGGGGAATCCGACACCCTCTTCTGACCTCCGCAGCATTGCCCGACACGGGTGCACAAACCTACATGCAGACAGTACATTCATACACATAAAAAAAAAAAAAAGCCGGGCGTGGTGGCACATGCCTTTAATCCTAGCACTTGGGAGGCAGAGGCAGGTGGATCTTTGTGAGTTCAAGGCCAGCCCAGTCTCCAGAGCAAATTCCAGGACAGCTGGGGCTACAGGGAGACCCTGTCTCAAAAAGACCAAAACAACAACAACAACAAAAAAAAAAACACTAAGTGTCCTCACTCCTCTCCTTGTTATCCTGCCTTTGGCCTAGCTTCTGAGAGCACACTGACCTAGTCTTCTGCCTCCCAGCCACAGAGACAGCTCCTGCAGGAGCTGGAAGAACTTTCTGGACTTTGGGTGAGCCATGTGGCTGTCCCTACCAACTTCAAGTTGGGCTGTTGCTTCTTTGTCATCCTCGATTCCCCTTTTAGTAAATGCTTCACTGAGTGACAGACAAAGTCTGCACAAAAGCAGCAGGGCAAGCAGTACTTTCATGATTGTCAAAGAGGCCACTGGAAGGCAGGAGACATACTGCTGGAGCATTGGGATGGATTCCTTTGCCTGTCCTGCTCTTTGTGCCACATATACACAGCATTGGCACATTGCAGGTGCACTGAGGATGAGTGGCAGGTAGAGCTAGGTGGGGTCACACATTGTTTGGACTTTTATTTATTTTTTATTTTATTTTTGTGTGTGTTTTTAAAATTATTTATTTTATTATTTTTAATATTATTTTTATTTTGTATGGTGGTATGAATGTACTGTCTGCATGTAGGTTTGTGCAATCCATCGTCGTGCAATGCCTNAAAAATTGACCATTCTAGGGCTCTTTGATAAGACACTTGCCTGGTGTAGTTTGGGTTCTGTTGGGTAGGAGTCATCTCACTGTTGTGTAATCACGGTCCCCAGACATTAGAATGTTCTGCTCTTGCCAGACCTGAAACTCTGTCCCCATTAAGCATTTAACTGTTTCTCCCCTTCTCTTTCCTCTGGTATTCCATTCTGCTTCCTTCTCTTTATATTATTTTGTGACAGGGTCTCCTGTAACTCAGAGACCTATTCTGCTTCTGCCTCCTGTGTGCTGGCATTAAAGGCTTGTGACAACTATACTCAGCTTTTTTTCTCCTGTTTTAAAAAAATTACATTTATTTATTATTGTGTGGTTTTGTGTGTGGGTGGGGGTGGTGCACAGGTGCCACAGTGGTGATGAGGGGACTGTCCTATAAGAGTTGGTTCTCAGTGTCCGGGGTGGTGGTGGCATGCCTTTAATCCTAGCACTTGGGAGGCAGAGGCAGGCCGGATCTCTGTGAGTTCAAGCCAGCCTGTCTACAGGTGGGTTCCAGGCCAGCTGGCTATAGGGAGACCCTGTCTCAAAAATAAATAAAATAAATTAAATAAATAAAATCACCATTTAAAAACTGCTAGCTTAGGCTACCCTTGAAGCTCATGAGCCTTTTGCTTTGTAGCAAAGGACTCTTAGCCTTGAGAGTAGAGGGCACTGCTTTGGTCAGCTCTTGGTGTCAGGGACATGCTAGCTTAGGTATGGGGACCCTACACCCAGCAAGTCACATGGGGACTGTAGAGAACTGGGTGCTCTCCAACTTGGAAGCTCCAAAAGCCCCAGCCTGTGACGGTGTCCTCCAGATAACTCGAGGTGCTCTTGGGGCAGGCCATTGGGAGCCCTGAAGAATGCACCTGTAGTCCCCCCAAAGGAAAATGGCTAGAGTGGGACCATGAGAACCACTGACAGGGAAGACTAGGGGCCATTGGGGGTGCCTCAGTAGAGCCCACCCTCTGCTGCTGCTGACCTATGTGGAAGAACACTCCCCAGCCAGGGCTTACCCCCTTTTGGTTCAGGGCTGGAGGGTCCATAGGGTCTTTACCCAAGCTTTTGTTGGGATGTGGCTCATGGTGGTACCTGGCTTCCCTGCTGGACTGGGAACTCTGGTTTGTCCCCAGCTCCTCTCTTTCGCTTTTCTCTAATGACCTGCTGGCTTGGCTCTGGCCCAGCCCTGTGGGCTTGAGGCTTCTCTCACTCCTCTCCTTGTTATCCTGCCTTTGGCCTAGCTTCTGAGAGCACACTGACCTAGTCTTCTGCCTCCCAGCCACAGAGACAGCTCCTGCAGGAGCTGGAAGAACTTTCTGGACTTTGGGTGAGCCATGTGGCTGTCCCTACCAACTTCAAGTTGGGCTGTTGCTTCTTTGTCATCCTCGATTCCCCTTTTAGTAAATGCTTCACTGAGTGACAGACAAAGTCTGCACAAAAGCAGCAGGGCAAGCAGTACTTTCATGATTGTCAAAGAGGCCACTGGAAGGCAGGAGACATACTGCTGGAGCATTGGGATGGATTCCTTTGCCTGTCCTGCTCTTTGTGCCACATATACACAGCATTGGCACATTGCAGGTGCACTGAGGAATGAGTGGCAGGTAGAGCTAGGTGGGGTCACACATTGTTTGGACTTTTATTTATTTATTTATTTATTTTTGTGGTTTGTTTTTTAAAATTTTTATTTATTTTAATTTAATTTTTTATTTTTGTGTGTGTAAATGAAGTACTGTCTGCATGTAGGTTGGAACTCCATGTCGTGCAATGGCTCGGAGGTCAGAAGAGGGTGTCGGATTCCCCTGGAACTGGAGTTCTCCTGGAATTGGAGTTACAGATGGTTCTCAGCCGCCATGTGGGTGCTGGGGATTGAACCTGGGTCCTCTGCAAGAGTAGTTGGCGTCTTAACCGCTAGGCCCATCTCTCCAGCCCATGGACTTTTATTTTATTAGTATTTTTTTTTTGTGCCTTTTCGAGGTAGGGTCTCCCTGTAGCCCCAGCTGTCCTGTAACTGCTCTGTGTAAGACAAGGTGGTCTTGAACTCGCAAAGATCTGCTGCCTCTGCTCCTGAGTTGCTAGGATTAAAGACGTGCACCACCAGGCCCGGCCAAGACATTTTTTTTATTTTATTTTATTTATTTTTTTGTATGTGTATGAGTGTACTGCTTGCAGTAGGTTTGGTGCCCCGTGTCATGAAATGCCGCGGAGGTCAGAAAGGGTGTCGGATTCCCCTGGAACTGGAGTTCTCCTGGAGTTGGAGTTCAGATGGTTCTCAGCCGCCATGTGGTTGCTGGGGATAGAACCCAGGTCCTCTGCAAGAGCAGTCGGTGCTCTTAACTGCTAGAGCTGATCTCTCCAGCCCCAGCCAAGACTTTTTAAATTATATTCTGCTGGTAAGGAGGAAAGTTTCCCAGGAGCCCCATAAGATTACTTCTACCTGACTGCTCTAGATCCATTGTGTTCTAGACATCCTGTGTGGTCACAAAGCTTGTCCATGGTGTACCACTGCTCAGCCTTTAACGAGCAGAGGGCCAATGTTGTTATGATGGTCTTGCTCAGTCCACATCTCTTTATTTTATTTATTTGTTTGTCTTTTGAGACACAGAGCTCCCTGTAGCCCCAGCGTCCGGAACTCACTATGTGACCAGCCTGGGCTTAAACTCTCAGAGATCCCCTGCCTCCCCTGAGTGCTGGGATTAAAGGCGTGTGCCACCACGCCTTGAAATCACATCCCTTTATATCCCACCCCATACTGACTCAGTGTCACCAAAAGACCCAGCCCCGTGAGACTACTAGGTGCTCAGCATCCCCTCTGCATTGCTGGAGTGGGCTCAGGAGTGTGCCTATGCTTCAGGTAAAGTATACAGCAGTGCTAATGGAGCCTTGTGCTCTGCTGAGTCTGTGTTAAAACTACTTTGCTTGGTCTGGATGGAAGAGTTTAGCACAAGGGCAGTCAGGCGAGAGAGAGGGAAAGAGAGAGAGAGAGATAATATGAATATTGTGAGAGAGGTTTTATGCGTAGATAATTTGCTCTATAACTTGTGAAATGGAAGATAATGTGTAGTAAACGTGTTTGCCTAAGGCAGTAAATTATTTTATTTAAAAAAATTTTTTTTATTATTGTATTTATTTCTGTATGGTATGAATGTACGGTGTCTGCATGCAAGTCTGTGCAACCTTGTGCAATGCCCACGGAGGTCAGAAGAGGGTGCCGGATTCCCTGGAACGGAGTTCTCCTGGAATTTGGAAGTTTCAGACGGTTCTCGCCGCCATGTGTGTGCTGGGGATCGAACCCGGGTCTCTGCAGACGCGGTCGGCGCTCTTAACCGCTAGGCCATCTCTCAGCCCCAGGCAGTAAGTTTATTTTAAAGGATTAGCTTGATAGCTTATGCAAGGCTTGCAAAATCTAACCATGTTGGGCCCCTGTGGGGTGAAGGAAGGTTGAGGGAGGCCAGAGCTCTGGTAGCAAGCATTACCAGGTCATCCTCAGCACAGAGCACTGCCAGGTATTCAGGATTGTGGTTTGAAACGACGATTAGTAGGGGCGGCACCACCTTCCCCACATCGGCAGCCGTGTCTCCTGGGGGCCCTGCGGACTCTGTGGTGCTGTGCTGCTCAGTTCCATGCCTGCTTCTCCTTGCCCACTAGATATAAACCCTTTCCTCGCCTTTTCTGTAGGTGACAAGGCTCTTGATGGCTACAGTAAAAAGAAGTATGTCTGCAAGTTGCTTTTCATCTTCTTCTGGTCATGATATTGACTTTGGCCACATGGAAGCTGTGAATCTGCTGAGCCAAACAGATACACAGAGAAACAGATTGTGAGTATGGATGCAGGGTGTGCAGTGTGCAGACTCTCTTCCTCCACTCTGTCCTACACTGGGTACCAGCACATGTGCGTCTGTCTTGTGTCACTGCCTGCAGCCAGTGCCCTTCGGCCCTGCCCTTTCCAGCCTAATTCCTTGCTGCTGGGAGCAATGGTACCAGGGATAGTCTTTGCTGGGATGCTCCTTTCTTCCCCTGCTCTCTGTGGCTTAGATGGGTGCATTCTCTGCCTCACACCTCTTCACACCGCTGCCCACAGGTCAGCCTTAGCACATCTGTGTCACATACATTCTAGTGAGCCTAAGCAGTGGTTTTTTTCTTTCTTTTTTTTTTGTTTGTGTATTTTTTATTTTTATTTTCATTATTTTATTTTTTAGTTCGTCTTTTCTTTTCTTGATTAGTTTCTTTTTTTTTATTATTTTATTTATTTTATTGTTTTACTTTGTTTTTTTTTTTTTTTTTTTTTTTTTTTTTTTTTTTTTTTATGTAGATCAGGCTGGCCAAGAACTCACCCTGTAGACCAGCGGGGGGGGGGGGGGGGGGGGGGGGGGGGGGGGGGGGGGGGGGGGGGGGGGGGGGGGGGGGGGGGGGGGGGGGGGCAAGTTAATAGTGATTGTTTAAAGGTAAGGGTGGGGGGGGGGGGGGGGGGGGGGGGGGGGGGGGGGGGGGGGGGGGGAGAGGGGAGAAGGGGGGGGGGGGGGGGGGGGGGGGTCAGGTGTGGGTGTGTGGGTGTGGGGTGTGTGGAGGGGGGGGGTGGGGGTGTGTCTCATATGGGTGCGTGGTGTGTTGTTGTTGCGTGATGTTGGCGCCTACGAACTCACAAAGAGATCCGCACTGCCTCTGCACCCTCTGCATGCGCTCGATAATCACTTGTCATTGCAAAGACAACCACGCCCACTAGCAAGTGGATTTTCTTTAAGTGGCTGCTAACACACTGTTATTCAATAGTATAAAGATAGCAGAAGATGGAAGCGATCAGAGTGTGGAGGCGGAGGTGGGTCCTCACGCCAACCTTCGACACTGTAGACACTGACACACAGACGAAAAGGATCGTGTGCCCTCCCATACCATAAGTACGCTAAAGCGAGACGCACTGCTTAGGTCCCTCACTCCTACCACGATTCCACCGTGTTGTTACACTCATTTATTTTATGTGTTTTTTATTCTATTGAGGGGGGGCGTGAGGCTCTGTGGTGCACTGCAGAGCGTGCTGTTCACGAGCGTCCCGTCCGACGTTGGTCCTGCAGAGCATAATGCATCGTCACACTCTACAGCACACCGACCCGCACTGTCGACGTGCGAGAGCTATAGCGACGTCCCTCACCCTCCCGGTCAGCCCTAAGCCACTGATTCCCTGCAGATGACGTCCGGTCCCTCCCTCCACGTCCTGAGAGCGATGCTGCCCTCTCCGGTCCCCAGGCCACTGTGTCCAAGTGGTGGAGGTGGGTAGGCGTGGCGGGGGGGGGGCGGGGGGCGAGGGGCAGGGGCAGGCGGAGGTCAGAAGAGGGTGTCGGATTCCCCTGGAACTGGAGTTCTCCTGGAATTGGAGTTACAGATGGTTCTCAGCCGCCATGTGGGTGCTGGGGATTGAACCTGGGTCCTCTGCAAGAGTAGTTGGCGCTCTTAACCGCTAGGCCATCTCTCCAGCCCCATGGACTTTTATTTTATTAGTATTTTTTTTTTGTCTTTTCGAGGTAGGGTCTCCCTGTAGCCCCAGCTGTCCTGTAACTGGCTCTGTAAGACAAGGCTGGTCTTGAACTCGCAAAGATCTGCCTGCCTCTGTCTCCTGAGTGCTAGGATTAAAGACGTGCACCACCATGCCCGGCCAAGACATTTTTTTATTTTATTTTATTTATTTTTGTATGTGTATGAGTGTACTGTCTGCATGTAGGTTTGTGCCCCTGTGTCATGAAATGCCGCGGAGGTCAGAAGAGGGTGTCGGATTCCCCTGGAACTGGAGTTCTCCTGGAGTTGGAGTTTCAGATGGTTCTCAGCCGCCATGTGGGTGCTGGGGATAGAACCCAGGTCCTCTGCAAGAGCAGTCGGTGCTCTTAACTGCTAGGCTATCTCTCCAGCCCCCAGCCAAGACTTTTTAAATTATATTCTGCTGGTAAGGAGGAAAGTTTCCCAGGAGCCCCATAAGATTACTTCTACCTGACTGCTCTAGATCCATTGTGTTCTAGACATCCTGTGTGGTCACAAAGCTTGTCCATGGTGTACCACTGCTCAGCCTTTAACGAGCAGAGGGCCAATGTTGTTATGATGGTCTTGCTCAGTCACATCTCTTTATTTTATTTATTTGTTTGTTCTTTTTGAGACAAGATCTCCCTGTAGCCCCAGCTGTCCTGGAACTCACTATGTTGACCAGCCTGGGCTTAAACTCTCAGAGATCCGCCTGCCTCTGCCTCCTGAGTGCTGGGATTAAAGGCGTGTGCCACCACGCCTTGAAATCACATCCCTTTATATCCCACCCCATACTGACTCAGTGTCACCAAAAGACCCAGCCCCGTGAGACTACTAGGTGCTCAGCATCCCCTCTGCATTGCTGGAGTGGGCTCAGGAGTGTGCCTATGCTTCAGGTAAAGTATACAGCAGTGCTAATGGAGCCTTGTGCTCTGCTGAGTCTGTGTTAAAACTACTTTGCTTGGTCTGGATGGAAGAGTTTAGTCACAAGGGCAGTCAGGCGAGAGAGAGGGAGAAAGAGAGAGAGAGAGATAATATGAATATGTGAGAGAGGTTTTATGCGTAGATAATTTGCTCTATAACTTGTGAAATGGAAGATAATGTGTAGTAAACGTGTTTGCCTAAGGCAGTAAATTTATTTTATTTAAAAAAATTTTTTTTATTAATTGTATTTATTTCTGTATGTGTATGAATGTACTGTCTGCATGCAAGTCTGTGCACCCTTGTGCAATGCCACGGAGGTCAGAAGAGGGTGCCGGATTTCCCTGGAACTGGAGTTCTCCTGGAATTGGAGTTTCAGACGGTTCTCGGCCGCCATGTGGGTGCTGGGGATCGAACCCGGGTCCTCTGCAAGAGCGGTCGGCGCTCTTAACCGCTAGGCCATCTCTCCAGCCCCAGGCAGTAAGTTTATTTAAAGGATTAGCTTGATAGCTTATGCAAGGCTTGCAAATCTAACCATGTTGGGCCCCTGTGGGGTGAAGGAAGGTTGAGGGAGGCCAGAGCTCTGGTAGCAAGCATTACCAGGTCATCCTCAGCACAGAGCACTGCCAGGTATTCAGGATTGTGGTTTGAAACGACGATTAGTAGGGGCGGCACCACCTTCCCCACATCGGCAGCCGTGTCTCCTGGGGGCCCTGCGGACTCTGTGGTGCTGTGCTGCTCAGTTCCATGCCTGCTTCTCCTTGCCCACTAGATATAAACCCTTTCCTCGCCTTTTCTGTAGGTGACAAGGCTCTTGATGGCTACAGTAAAAAGAAGTATGTCTGCAAGTTGCTTTTCATCTTCCTTCTTGGTCATGATATTGACTTTGGCCACATGGAAGCTGTGAATCTGCTGAGCTCAAACAGATACACAGAGAAACAGATTGTGAGTATGGATGCAGGGTGTGCAGTGTGCAGACTCTCTTCCTCCACTCTGTCCTACACTGGGTACCAGCACATGTGCGTCTGTCTTGTGTCACTGCCTGCAGCCAGTGCCCTTCGGCCCTGCCCTTTCCAGCCTANTTCCTTGCTGCTGGGAGCAATGGTACCAGGGATAGTCTTTGCTGGGATGCTCCTTTCTTCCCCTGCTCTCTGTGGCTTAGATGGGTGCATTCTCTGCCTCACACCTCTTCACACCGCGCCCACAGGTCAGCCTTAGCACATCTGTGTCACATACATTCTAGTGAGCCTAAGCAGTGGTTTTTTTCTTTCTTTTTTTTTTTTTTGTTTTGTATTTTTTATTTTTATTTTCATTATTTTATTTTTTAGTTCGTCTTTTCTTTTCTTGATTAGTTTCTTTTTTTTTATTATTTTATTTATTTTATTGTTTTACTTTGTTTTTTTTTTTTTTTTTTTTTTTTTTTTTTTTTTTTTTTATGTAGATCAGGCTGGCCAAGAACTCACCCTGTAGACCAGCGGGGGGGGGGGGGGGGGGGGGGGGGGGGGGGGGGGGGGGGGGGGGGGGGGGGGGGGGGGGGGGGGGGGGGGGGGCAAGTTAATAGTGATTGTTTAAAGGTAAGGGTGGGGGGGGGGGGGGGGGGGGGGGGGGGGGGGGGGGGGGGGGGGGGAGAGGGGAGAAGGGGGGGGGGGGGGGGGGGGGGGGTCAGGTGTGGGTGTGTGGGTGTGGGGTGTGTGGAGGGGGGGGGTGGGGGTGTGTCTCATATGGGTGCGTGGTGTGTTGTTGTTGCGTGATGTTGGCGCCTACGAACTCACAAAGAGATCCGCACTGCCTCTGCACCCTCTGCATGCGCTCGATAATCACTTGTCATTGCAAAGACAACCACGCCCACTAGCAAGTGGATTTTCTTTAAGTGGCTGCTAACACACTGTTATTCAATAGTATAAAGATAGCAGAAGATGGAAGCGATCAGAGTGTGGAGGCGGAGGTGGGTCCTCACGCCAACCTTCGACACTGTAGACACTGACACACAGACGAAAAGGATCGTGTGCCCTCCCATACCATAAGTACGCTAAAGCGAGACGCACTGCTTAGGTCCCTCACTCCTACCACGATTCCACCGTGTTGTTACACTCATTTATTTTATGTGTTTTTTATTCTATTGAGGGGGGGCGTGAGGCTCTGTGGTGCACTGCAGAGCGTGCTGTTCACGAGCGTCCCGTCCGACGTTGGTCCTGCAGAGCATAATGCATCGTCACACTCTACAGCACACCGACCCGCACTGTCGACGTGCGAGAGCTATAGCGACGTCCCTCACCCTCCCGGTCAGCCCTAAGCCACTGATTCCCTGCAGATGACGTCCGGTCCCTCCCTCCACGTCCTGAGAGCGATGCTGCCCTCTCCGGTCCCCAGGCCACTGTGTCCAAGTGGTGGAGGTGGGTAGGCGTGGCGGGGGGGGGGCGGGGGGCGAGGGGCAGGGGCAGGGTGCTGTCCCTCCCCTCCACTGTCCTGCAGAGTGTGCTGTCCCTCCCCTCCACTGTCCTGCAGAGCGTGCTATCTCTCCCCTCCACTGTCCTGCAGAGTGTGCTGTCCCTCCCCTCCACTGTCCTGCAGAGCGTGCTGTCCCTCTCTTCCACTGTCCTGCAGAGCGTGCTGTCCCTCTCTTCCACTGTCCTGCAGAGCGTGCTGTCCCTCCCCTCCACTGTCCTGCAGAGCGTGCTGTCCCTCTCTTCCACTGTCCTGCAGAGCTTGCTGTCCCTCCCCTCCACTGTCCTTCAGAGCGTGCTGTCCCTCTCTTCCACTGTCCTACAGAGTGTGCTGTCCCTTCCCTTCTCTCTACTGTCCCAGAGTATAGGGGTTCCCACTTTGCAGGCTGCTCAGGCTCGGGTCAGGCTTGAAATTTTAGCTTTGTATAATTATAAGGTTGTTTCTGTTTCAATAATAGCTTTCTCTTTTGGTTAAGAATTTAACCTACAGAGATTAAGAAATACTAAGAAATGTGTGTTTGTTAAGAAAATTAGCCTTCTGCATCTCTGTATTCTGCACCCTGACAACTTGGTTGTGAGGAGGCAGGGGTAACAGAATGGTAATTTGAATCTGGGGTTAGGCTTAGGTAGTAAGGCAATAGATGGTGGAGACAGAGAGGAGAGGAAGCAGCCAGCCAGGTTTCTGGACTCCTGTGGAGTTTATTCGTGAATGGGGCCAGGCCTGGCCTTTGTAGTGACAGCCCCCACTGTCCTAAGCTGAGGATGATGTGGCATCTGGACAGAGGTGTGTGACCTACTGAGAAGGGTCTGAGGCTTGGGAAGGACTGAGTGATGTGGTTGCTGTGTCCTTTGACTGCACGCATCCTAGCAGGAATGCTGTGGCAGGGGTGGAGGTAGTAAAGATGTTGTTTACTGTTGCATTGTCAGAGTGGGCAGCCTTTGGGATGAAATCTTTGTGGCACCCACTGGGATGGTGCTGGAGGCTCTTGAAGCTTGCTTGTCTGTGCACTGTGTTAGGTGTTTTGTCATGAGCTTTCTGTCCCCTGCCTTCTGGGAACACAGGGCTACCTTTTCATCTCCGTGTTGGTGAACTCGAACAGTGAGCTGATCCGCTTGATCAACAACGCCATCAAGAATGACCTGGCCAGTCGCAACCCTACCTTCATGGGCCTGGCCCTGCATTGCATCGCCAACGTGGGCAGCCGAGAGATGGCTGAGGCCTTCGCTGGGGAGATTCCCAAGATCCTTGTGGCAGGGTATGTATCTGGGTGCTGTTGACAGGCAGTGTGGTTTCCTGCTGAGCACATCCACTGACCTTAGGTGAGATGTGAGTTGTAGGTTACGGGCAGGCTGGGAAGCCCTAGAGTAGAACTTAGAGCCACGATCATATTTCTCTCCCTGTGATGTAAAACAGACCATAGAAGAAAGCCCTTAGCCTGCCAGTCTCAGAAAAATTCCAACTTCGGGGCTGGAGAAATGGCTCAGCAGTTAAGAGCACTTACTGTTCTTGCAGAGGACCCAGGTTCAATTCCCAACACCCACATGATGGCTAAGAACCGTCTTTAGTGCTGGGCGTGGTGGCTCATGCCTTTAATCCTAGAACTTGGGAGGCAGAGGCAGGGAGATCTCTGTGATGAGTTCAAGGCCAGCCTGCTCTACAGAGCGAGCTCCAGGCCAACTGGGACTAAAGGGAGACCCTGTCTCAAAAACAGAAAAAAAAAAAAAAAAAAAAAAAAATCCAACTTCAAGTGGGCACCAGGGAGAAAGAAGCAAAGTTCTTTTGTAGAGTGGTGAAGCTGAATCCTGTTCTTTCCAAGAAACAGCGGAACAAGGGCCAAGCCCCCGAATCCTGGGGATTCTGCATCATCTCCCCTGGGTTCATTTGGAGACCTGTCAAGTGGGCCCAGGACAGAGCAGCTCTGGAAGAGTTGAGGCCTGAGATAGCCCAAGGCTGCTTGGGCTATCTCAGGCCTCAGAGTTGGCAGAGGAAGGTTGGGTCCTGCTTGTTCATGTGCTTTGTGGCGTTGTATAGCCTCCCCGTAGACATAGTGTGCTCAGCACAGTCCAGGAGACAGGATAGGGCAACTGTCAGTGAACTGAGCCCTGGGAGCAGTGGCTGCAGCTCTCCTCTGCCCTTGAGCCTAGAGTTTAGGTAGGAGGTCCCAGAGGCCAGACCTAGCTAGTGTTCTCCTCCTAGAACAGCTGTCTCAGGTGGGAACCACTGGATAAAGTCTGGGGGCATTTTCCATTGTCACAGTGGACTGCCTACTACTGTGCTGTCATGGGTGGAGGCCAGAGATGCTACTAAGTGCTCTGTGATGTAGTGCAGGAGTCTTGAGACAGCCCTGGCACCTCGACCATGAGCAATGTGAAGTATAGGTGGGTAGAGGAGCCAGGTTGGAGAGACTGCAGAACTGTCCTGTAGAAACAAATACAGAGATGTAGGAGCTCTGTCAAGCACAGAGGTGGATGAGAAGGAATATCATAGAGCTGAGGGGTAGCAGGGAAGCTCAAAGGCCCATTATACAGAGACCGGTGACCGAAATCACAGAGGATACAAGGGTGCCTGTGGTAGAAGTAGATCAGTGTAGATGTCAGGAGAGGAGGGTTAGAGGTCAGACCAGAGAGGAAGAAAGTTGGGCAGGATGCCAGTGTGAGCTGCCAGCAAGGACTTCCTGCCCTTCCCAGTGGTTGCTGTAGAGTCTATGGACAGGACACCTGAGGTTGCCTGCTCTGTTCCATGAGGACCTCCAGCTTGGGTGTCTATCATGTTGCTGCCTTCTGGCATAGGACTGGTCCACTGCAGGAAACGGTGTGCTGAGGAAATCCTTGATAAACCCTTGGAGGGACAGGACTGTTCCCTGAAATGTACAGCAACACAGGTAGAGTGACCACTAAGCCCAGCAAAAAGATCATTCAGCAGAAGATAGGTAGGCCTGCCAGTTAAGGGATGCTGGCCTGTAGGGACAGCTCATGGGCAGGCCCCACCTCTCTCAAAGCTTACCATGGTACCCTGTGAGCAAGTGATGAAACCCCACTGAGAACAGTGCTTGGGGGCATGGCTGCAGGGTACTGAATAGCATGGTCCCTAGAAGAGGGAGGCCGGGGGTGAGTGTTGAGGACATCCTGATGGAGCAGTCATGTTAGCAGAGTAGGGATGTGGGGAGGGGGCGGGCACGGATTTGGTGCTCTAGGACTTAGCAGAGATCAGAAAGAAAATACCTTGGGCAGCTGGGAGCTGCTCTGGGCCAAGTGGGTGGATAATGGTGTGCTGTGTCCTCACCTCTGGGCTGGCAGGTGCTTGATCCTCTCTGAGCACCTGCTGACATCAGCTTGAGAATGAGGGCAAGTGGACTTTGTGGTTCAGGATCTTCATTGAAAGTGTAGAGACTGTCCACTCGCTGACATGTGGGGAGATGGTTGGTGCTGCACAGACCCTGTAGGCCCAGCCCATAGTAAAGGCACCTGGCATGGCAACTGTGGGGGTGATATGAGGCCAGGAGTGGGCATAGGCCTGCTCCTGTCTCCACAGGGTATTTAAAATAAGTTTTTAGGTTGGGCTGCAGCTCAGTGGTAGAGCATTTACCCAGCGTGTGTGAGACTCCAGGTTCTGTCTCCAGCACCACACATGAAACCAGAATTACTCAAAGAAATTTTTTTTTTTTGGTCTTTTTCAGACAGGGTCTCCCTGTAGCCCCAGCTGGCCTGGAACTCACTCTGTAGACCAGGCTGGCCTTGAACTCACAGAGATCTGCCTGCTTCTGCCTCCCGAGTGCTAGGATTAAAGGCATGTGCCACCATACCTGGCTTAAAGACAGTTCTTAGCCACCATGTGGGTACTGGGACTCGAACCCAGGTACTCTGCAAGAGTAGTTGGCGCTCTTAACCACTGAGCCATCTCTCCAGCCCTCAAAGTAATTTATTTTGAGACAAGGTCTTAATGTGGCTGGCTTAAAACTTGCTGTGTACTCCAGGCTGGCCTTGAACTCAATGAAGATCTGCCTGCTCTTCCTCCCAAGTTCTGGGTTAAAGGATGCACCACCATGCCTGGCTTAAAGCAGTTGTTTTCTTTAGAATGTTTTCCTATTGGTTTTGTTTCATTTAGGAATAAAATCCCAAGCACCAAGGCTTAGCTGAGATTAAGTCCCTAGTCTTTTCCTGTTTCCCAGTGGAGCTGCAGTTCCCATGACTTTGACTGGTTCTTACTAGCTGTGGTCTGACAGCCTCTTCCAGTTCATGTCTCTTGGCCAGCCTGGGAGGGTCTGATGGAGTGGAAGGGAGCCCCCAGAGCTCATGTGTGGTCAGCAGAGCAGGCTTAGCTGCCCACCTGCTGGGTGTCTGCACCAACTTGTGTGGTCAGCAGAGCAGGCTTAGCTGCCCACCTGCTGGGTGTCTGCACCGACTTGTGTGGTCAGCAGAGCAGGCTTAGCTGCCCACCTGCTGGGTGTCTGCACTGACTTGTGTGGTCAGTAGAGCGGGCTTAGCTGCCCACCTGCTGGGTGTCTGCACTGACTTGTGTGGTCAGTAGAGCAGGCTTAGCTGCCCACCTGCTGGGTGTCTGCACCGACTTGTGTGGTCAGTAGAGCAGGCTTAGCTGCCCACCTGCTGGGTGTCTGCACCGACTTGTGTGGTCAGTAGAGCGGGCTTAGCTGCCCACCTGCTGGGTGTCTGCACTGACTTGTGTGGTCAGTAGAGCAGGCTTAGCTGCCCACCTGCTGGGTGTCTGCACCGACTTGTGTGGTCAGTAGAGCAGGCTTAGCTGCCCACCTGCTGGGTGTCTGCACCGACTTGTGTGGTCAGTAGAGCAGGCTTAGCTGCCCACCTGCTGGGTGTCTGCACCGACTTGTGTGGTCAGTAGAGCAGGCTTAGCTGCCTACCTGCTGGGTGTCTGCACCTACTTATGTGGTCAGTAGAGCAGGCTTAGCTGCCCACCTGCTGGGTGTCTGCACCGACTTGTGTGGTCAGTAGAGCAGGCTTAGCTGCCTACCTGCTGGGTGTCTGCACTGACTTGTGTGGTCAGTAGAGTGGGCCTAGCTGCCCACCTGCTGGGTGTCTGCACTGACTTGTGTGGTCAGTAGAGCAGGCTTAGCTGCCCACCTGCAGGGTGTCTGCACCTACTTGTGGCTTTTTTCCTTCTGACCCCTGGGTGGCCTTGGTATGGGAAGAGGGAGAAGAGAGCACCCACTGACAGCAGCAGCCAGCTCAGGCCTTGCACAGTGTGGCCGGAAGGTAGCAGCTGTGTGGGAAGTGAGTATGGTGAAGGAAGTAGGCAGAAGACTCACATGCAGGGGCTGGAGAGATAGCCTAGCGGTTAAGAGCACCTACTGCTCTTGCAGAGGACCCAGGTTCGATCCCCAGCACCCACATGGCGGCTGAGAACTGTCTGCAACTCCAGTTCCGGGAGAACTCCAGTTCCAGGGGAATCCGAGACCCTCTTCTGACCTCCGCGGCATTGCACGACACGGGTGCACAAACCTACATGCAGACAGTACATTCATACACATACAAAAAAAAAAAAGACTCACATGCAGATCCTGGTGTGAGTCTGCAGATTGGGCCTTGACACAGATGTACTTTCTCTTAAAATTTTTAGTTAGGGGGTTAGAGACATGGTTCAACAGTTAACTGCTCTTGGAGAGGACCTGGGTTGATTCCCTGCCCCAACATGGCAACTAACAACCATCTGTAACTCAAGTTCCAGGGAATCTGATGCACTCTTCTGACCTCCTCTGGCATTGCACAACATAAGTACACTTATATACCTGCAGGTAAAACATTCATACACATTAAATAAAAATATTTAAAAATTCATTTGGACTGGGCTTGGTGGCATGTGCCTTTAATCCCACTCAGGAGGCAGAGGCAGGCAGATTTCTGAGTTCAAGGCCAGCCTGGTCTACAAAGTGAGTTCCAAGCCAGCTGGGGCTACAGAGAGACCCTCTCTCAAAAATATCAACCCCCGCCAGGCGTGGTGGCACACACCTTTAATTCTAGCACTCGGGAGGCAGAGGCAGGCAGATCTTTGTGAGTTCAAGGCCAGCCTGGTCTACAGAGTGAGTTCCAGGGCAGCTGGGATTACAGGGAGACCCTGTCGCGAAAAGACCAAAGAAAAAAAAATCAACCCCCCCCAAAACCCCCCAAAATAAATTCATTTAGATTTGGGTGTGGTGACACGTACCTGTAATTAGCACTCAGTTGGCTGAGATAGAATATAGCAACAACTCTCCAAAGAGGAGGCGACCCCACTTCCACACCAGGACATTCCAGGAAACTTGAGACAGCAGTGGAGCAGGATGAGGGGAGGACAGAGGATGGCCTGGCTGCATTTTGGAGGCAAGAGAAGAAGCTACTCTGGCAGTTCAGGGTCTCTGACTTGTTCCTGCTATAAGAGTAGTTAATGAAAATAAAAAGCTCTGGTTTCTACAGAGGGTCCCTGTGGATGTGGTCAGCCTACACAGTATAGGGTGTATTCAGTACCCAGAGGTGAGAATTGATGTGTTTAGAAGCCAGATTGCTGACAGTGAAGGCTTTTGTCTGCAGGACTAGTGGATGCCTGAACTGTGTCCTTCAGAGTGACTTGTGTGGCTCTGGTATGTTGATACTGTCCAGGCTGTCTTGACCCTCTGGTCTCCTAGTGATCTTGACGTGCTCTCCATGTAGCTCTGTGCTCCGAGTGGCTCAGTATTGTGGTACCTTGAGGAGGCCATCATGCTCCCACCTGACCAATGATGTCTGTTTTCCAGGGACACCATGGACAGTGTGAAGCAGAGTGCAGCCCTCTGCTTGTTGCGCCTGTACAGGACGTCTCCTGACCTCGTTCCCATGGGTGACTGGACATCCCGTGTGGTACACCTCCTCAATGACCAGCACTTGGTAAGTGTCTGGGCTCCGGTTTGCTCTTGATCACCTAGTCACCTTTTTGGAAGAGATCATAGAAGTGTCCTGTAGACTCTTAAGGATGGTGATCAGTGGTAGTACACTATGTCCTCTGCAGCTTGGCACATAGGCTGCCAGCACTTTCCTCTGGCAAGGCACTCCATCCATGTGGGGCGAGTCCCAGTAAGCTACTCTGGGGGGCTGCAATGGGTACATTCTACCTCCTGGCTAAGCATGCAGGTCTTACTGCTTGTTTATAAATGAGGACGGGAGGCCTGTGATTTGGTGACTGTGGCTGCTCAGCTGGGTGGGAAGGGGCTGTGGCCTCTGTTGCCTGGACTGCTGAGCAAAATGAGTGGGTCATGTAAATAAGTGTGTTTGCTTTTTAGTAATTTTTTGTTTTTTGGTCTTTTCCGAGACTGGGTCTCCCTGTAGCCCCAGCTGTCCTGGAACTCACTCTGTAGACCAGGCTGGCCTTGAACTTACAAAGATTCGCCTGCCTCTGCCTCCCAAGTGCTAGGATTAAAGGAGTGCACCACCACGCCCAGCAGTAATTTTTTTTTAATCCCAGGAAAAACCTGCTGTGAAAATTCAAGATTGTTACCTGTAGGTTCAGAGGACAGTGCGGGGGCACTTTGCTGTAGAGTCACAGCCATCCAAGCAGTCACTATATGGTGGTATTCCAATTCTGTTGAGGTACATGAGCTTGGTCCTGAAAGTGGAAGTTCAGGGGGAAGACAGAGGGTCTGGGAGGGGGGCCGAGGATGCGGCTTTATTTGAGCACTGGGGCAGACACCTTGCTCTCTCTAGGTTCAATCCCACCTGGAGGTCAGAGGATGTTGCTAGAAGTAAGTCATCAGCTACGTCAGAGGAATGCTGATGCACCACCAGTTAGACGGTGTGAGCAGTGGGAATTTTCCAGTTCTGTAGCTGAGGAAACAAAGGGTTAGAAAAATCAAGTGGTTTCTCATAGATTGGGTCAAGCTTGAGCCAGGTTTTCAGAGGCCATGAGAGCCAGGTGTCAGCAATTGTGCACATTCCTGCTGTCATGGGCAGTAGCAGCCCTCATGATGCCCCAGCACCTTCTGTGCATGGTTGGAGTGTCAGTGGAATTCTGGAAAATGTTATGCTTGCCTTGTAAGGAACTTCCTGTAGTCAGTGGTCATGGCCACCCAGGCATTTCAGGCAACAAGGCTGGGCCTTTGGTGCCAGGACATGGCCTCTCATTGCTTTTGTTTCTTCACACCCATAAGTTTATTTCGCCCAGTATCTTGCCTAGCATATACTCAACTACAGGTGACAGAAACTCAGCTCGAAGTAGGGAAGGTCAGGGCATTGTAGCCAGACCCAAACTCCCTCAGCCACCCATCACATTCTCCTTTGAGCCCACATGTAGCTTTGCCACTGCAGAGGGCCCAAGGCCATTCCCTTCCAGCCTGAGCCCCCCACTCAGAGTGAGCTCTGTGGCACCTTGAGAGAATAACATACAATCCCAGGGCTTGTGGACTGTGGGTCAGGGGAGGTTGGGCAGGGCCTGCAGGTGAGATCAGGACTGCTGGTCCATTCAGGGCTACATGGTGGGGAGGGGGGAGCTGGCCCTGAGGGTCCATTAGGGTGGTGGGGTGGAGCAGACTTGCTGCTGTGAGGGCTGAGCTGTCCTCTGCAGAAGGACTTTAAGCCTGGAGCAAATGGCTCTGCAGCTACCTGAGGCCAGGGAATATTTAGGGCCAGCATCACAGCATCACAGCATCACAGCAGTGTTCGTCTGGCACTCAGCTCCCTGTGAGACCACAGAAAACAGGAGAGTAAGCCTTAATATGGCGGAGAGGCTGTATCAGCAGCCAGTAAGTCAGGTGCTTGTATGTAGCTGAGTAGCTGGATTCTTGTGGACTTGGTGAGTTCTAAATGTCAGGAACCCAGCAATGAATAACTCCCAACCTGATGGAATTAAATGGAATTAATTCATTTTTGGATTGATTGATCTCTCTCCTCCCCCCACCCCCTTTTTTAAGATAATCTCCCCATAGCCCTAGCTGGCCTGGGACTCGCTATGTAGACCAAGTTGGCCTCTGTTTCAGAGAGATTCACTTGCTTGTGCTTCCCAGTGCTGAGATAAAGGTGTGCACAGCCACACCCAGCTATTTATTTTTATGTGTATGTGTATTTGTTTGAGCCTGTGTGATTACTTGTATACCATGTGTATGCAGGGGCCCACGGGCATTAGTTGCCCTGGAACTGGAGTAACAGGGAATTGTGAACTACCATATAGGTGCTGGTAACTGAACCTTACTGCAAGACAGTAAGCTTTTTAAACCACTGAGTCATCTTTTCAGTCCTCTACTTTTATTTTTTGAATCAGCATATTACCAAGTAGTTTAGATTGGCCCTGAAGTATCAAGCTTTCTGCCTCAGCTTCCTGGGTACAGATATTATAGGCATGCCACATGGCCAGTCTAGAGAATTTTTTTTACCAAATTTACCTACCAAAACCTCTTAAGAGATATGTGTTACTGGGAACAGTTGTTATTCCCGGACAGTGGCAGTCCTAAACCTTGTGAGGTTTGCTGTGCTGCTCCCACGGAGCCCAGACAGTGTTGAGACTCAGCAGGAGAGACGTCCTGCCCTGGACCTGGACCCCATCCCAGTCAGGATAGCAGGATTGTGAGGATTCAATGAGTCTGAGGGTCCTGTATCCTTCTACAGTGGACACAGTGATTTGAATAGAGCGGCTGGTAGCAGAGGTACACAAGTGACAGAGCAAGAGAAAGGCCTGCAGGCTTCCCCAGCTGCGGCACTGGGCTGGCCTGCCTACAGGGACCTGGCCACACTGGGCCAGACTTCCCCATTCCAGAGAGAAGCTGGACCCAGAAAGAGCCAGCTAGTGCGTGCTGCCTCAGTTAATTTTTTAAAATTAATTATTATTTTTTTGGGTCTTTTTGAGACAGGATCTTCCTGTAGCCCCAGCTGTCCTGGAACTCGCTCTGTAGACCAGGCTGGCCTTGAACTCACAAAGATCCACCTGCCTCTGCCTCCCGAGTGCTAGGATTAAAGGCGTGCGCTAGGCTTATTTATTTTTTTATGTGTGTGAATGTTCTGTCTGCATGCAGGTTGGTGCACCCGTGTCGTGCAATACCTCAGAGGTCAGAAGAGGGTGTCAGATTCCCCTGGAACTGGAGTTAAAGATGGTTCTCAGCTGCCATGTGGGTGCTGGGGATTGAACCTGGGTCCTCTGCAAGAGCAGTCCACGCTCCCAACCGCTAGGCCATCTCTCCAGCCCCTGCCTCAGTTTTATAAAATACCTTGGGTCAGTCAGGGCAGGCCTGGGGCCCGGATGGTCATGCACTGCAGGGTACACTCCCCATGTTTACTGGTACTGTGGTGCCTATGGCCCTCTAGATTGGAGTCTCTGTCTTTCAGGGTGTAGTGACTGCTGCCACCAGCCTCATCACCACACTGGCCCAGAAGAACCCTGAGGAGTTCAAGACTTCGGTCTCCCTAGCTGTTTCCCGACTGAGCAGAGTGAGTCTATGGAGAAGATGGCAGGATGGGCTTGGTATTTATTTGAATTTATCATTAGTTTACCTTTTAGAATGCAAGGCATTTGACCTGGTTTGTAAATTCTGTCTCTGCTAGCCCCTGGCATTCTTTTGTGTTGGATGAGCAGCATCCTGCTCTGTCCATTGTGCAGGTGGAGGGGCAACTGCCAGTGCTAGACATTCGCCTGTCCCTCACAAAGGGGAGACCCTGTCAGGTGGTATGCCATCTGCCCACCTTTGCTACAGCCAGAGCCAGCCCTGGCTTTGACTGTCTCGGATCTTATAAGTGGGTCTATGTGGCACATGATTTTTGTGTGTGGCAGTCTGTGTTTTGTGGAAAGTTCTCACCTTTGTTTGAAATAGCTGTTACTGTTTTTCTGATCCTACAGAGAGGTGGCTGTGTGATGGACCATAGCATATTCTTGCCTATTCTGTCAAGCCTTTTGCTCCTTTCTATTTGGAGATTATCTCGTGTGAGCAGCCTGGGACATCTGGACTAGGTGAAGTGCTGGTGGCATGGGTGATGTTGCTCAGGCTGTAGGAGCTGGTGGCATGAGGTGACGTCACTCAGGCTGTAGGAGCTGGCCATTTGGACTTGTATGTGGTTGCGATATAAGCTGCTGTGGTCCTGGTTATCAGAGAAGCTAGGAAGGGTTCATATGGATTGGATTCTTTCCGTGAAAGGCTGACATCTTTTATGCATTTTCTCCCGGGTTCTTGCTCTGTGGAATTTGTGTTTCAGGTGCAGCACTGTTGGCTGCACTGGATTGGCACACACAAGCCTCCACACTTACCTTGGCTATTCTCCATAGGTGACAGCTGTATATGGCCTTCCCTGATCTTTGTATGACATGCTGTTTCACTGTCTTGTTGCTTTGAAACAAGGTCTCACTGTGTAACCTAGACTGGCCTTGACCTTACAGTGCTCCCTCATGGCCTTCTAGTCTTCTTCCCTCTATAGCTGAGTGGATTGCCACGCTGGCCCTGTCACTGCCTTTGCAGTCTTGGTTGATGATCCTCCTTTGATCAACATGCTCAGTCCTGTTTGTGAAGCTGGCTCCTCTGAGGCCACATTTAGCTGGCATAGTTGGCATGTGTATATGTGAGGTGCACATTTAGCTGGCATAGTGCATGCGTATATGTGAGGTGCACATTTAGCTGGCATAGTGCATGCGTATATGTGAGGTGCACATTTAGCTGGCATAGTTGCATATGTATATGTGAGGTGCACATTTAGCCGGCATAGTTGCATGTGTATATGTGAGGTACACATTTAGCTGGCATAGTTGCATGCATATATGTGAGGTGCACATTTAGCTGGCATAGTTGCATGTGTATACGTGAGTTGCACATTTAGCTGGCATAGTTGCATGTGTATATGTGAGGCGCACATTTAGCTGGCATAGTTGGTGTGTGTATATGTGAGGTGCACAACACTCTCTGCTTCCTGTTTTCTCCCACACTTCTCTCTCTGGCTTCTAGAGTCCTGTCAACAGTCTGACTGGCCTACAGAGCAGCCAGATACCTGGTCCTCATCTCCTAGAGTCCTGTGAGCTGCCTCTAACCTGTGGCTTTTAAGATTCTGTTCGTCTTCTGTCACACTGATGTCTCTGTTTATGTTTAAAATGTTCCTAGTTTCCCAGCACCCACATGGCGGCTAAGAACCGTCTTTAACTCTAGTTCCAGGGGAATCTGACACCCTCTTCTGACCTCCGCAACATTGCACAACACGGGTGCACCTACTTACAAGCAGACAGTACACTCATACACATAAAATAATAAATAAAAAAAAAAAATGTTCCCAGTTGCTTGGTGTGGTGGCATATGCCTTCAATCCCAGCACTTGGGAGGTGGAAGCAGGCAGATCTCTATAAGTTCAAGGTCAGCGGTATATTGCTTGCATGTGTGTAAGTGTACCCATGTTGTGCAATGCCCATGGAGGTCAGAAGAAGGCATTGGATTCCTTTAGAACTGGAGTTAGGGACTGTTGTTAGCTGCTATGTGGGTGCTGGGAATCAAGCCCAGGTCCTCTGCAAGATCAACCAGTGCTCTTAACCACTCAGTCATCTCTCCAGCCCTTAAATTTTTTTTTTTTTTTTGAGCAGGGTCTCCCTGTAGCCTCAGCTGGCCTAGAACTCATTATGTAGACTAGGCTGGTCTTGACCTCACAGAGATCTGCCTATGTCTGTCTCCTGAGTGCTGGGATTAAAGGCATGCACCACCACACCCAGCTAAAATTGCTTTTAATGTGGTAAAATACACATAGCATAAATCTATCATCTTAACTTTTATTACAGTTTATTATTATTACTATTAATATTATTATTGTTGTTTTTGAGACAGGGTCTCCCTGTAGTCCCAGCTGTCCTGGAACTTACTCTGTAGACCAGGCTGGCCTTGAACTCATAAAGATCCACCTCCTCTGCCTCCCAAGTGCTAGGATTAAAGGCGTGCCCCACCATGCCCGGTATAGTTCATTATTATTAAGTAGATCCTTAAGATAGATCTGTTTCTATAACTTTTAAAAGTGTGTGTGTGTGTGTGTGTGTGTGTGTGTGTGTGTGTGTGTGATGCATGTAGAAGTCAGAAGAAAAAAAAAGTCAGAAAACCGCTTGTGGGAGTCACGTGGGTTCTGGGCATCACACTGAGGTCATCAGGCTTGGCCACAAGTGCCTTTACTCCTCAAGCCATCTTACCAACTGTCTATACTTTCTTCATTTTGTGAACTTGAAACTGTCCCCATTAAATGCTAATACCCCACTGTCCTAGTTAGCTTTCTATTGCTATGATAAATATTAACTAAAACCAAGTTGAAGGGGCTGGAGAGATGGCCTAGCGGTTAAGAGCACTACAAAAAAAAACCCAACTTGGAGAAGAAAGGGTTTATTTGGCTTATATGTCCAGATCATAGTCCATCATTAAGGAAAGCCAGAGTAGGAACTCAAACAGGGCAGGAACATGAACATGGGGGCAGGAGCTGAAGTGGAGAAGACAGAGGAACGCTGCTTACTGGCTTTGCTCCCTGGCTCATGCTCAGCCTGCTTTCTTATATAATACGGGACACCTGCCCAAGGGTGGCACCATCCACAGGGGGCTGGGTTCTCCCACATCACTCATCAAGACAATGCCCCAGAGAGGTGGCCACAGACCAGTCTAATGGAGACAGTTCCTTAGTTGAGGTTCCCTCTACTCAGGTCAAGTTAAGCCCCTGAAGCTTTCCAGCCCACCCACAAACCCTGTCACCCTCCACATAACTTTCTGTCTCTGACTCTGATAACCCACTTTACTCTTGAAGTTTTCCACTTCCTCACCAATGCTTGTTAATGTCATTAGTAAATTTTTATTGTGTGCACGTGTGTCACACACGATGCACATGTGGAGGTTCTCTCCTTCCACGTTCATGTGGGATCAAACTGAGGTCACCAGGCTTGTGAGACAAGCACCTTTACCCTGTGAAGCATCTCACCTCTTCCCTCCCTTTTTTGAGACAAGGACTTGCTATTCTAGGCTAGCCTTGGAGATTCTCCTCTCCCTCCTAAGTGGTGGGATTGTGGATGTGCACCATCATGCCACTGTGCAGGCAGGTTTGGCTCTTTGTTGGTGCTCTTCCTCATGTGGAGGTGAGGTGTCTCATGATTTGGGTTTGCATCTCCTTAGTTACTGGTGGCTGAGGCTTTTTGTTGCTCATTGGCTTTGTGCTCATCTCTTCTGGAGAAGTGGCAAGTTTCCCTTCTATTGTGTTGCTGTTGTATTGGGGGGTAGTGTTGGGGGTTGAGCCCAAGGCCTGCTTGGACTTCTTCTCCAGACCTGTCCTTTTTTTTTTTTTTCCGAGACAGGGTCTCCCTGTAGCCCCAGCTGTCCTGGAACTCACTCTGTAGACCAGGCTGGCCTTGAACTCACAAAGATCCACCTGCCTCTGCCTCCCAAGTGCTAGGATTAAAGGCGTGCGCCACCACGCCCGGCATGTCCATTGTAGTTCTGTGGACCGAGTCCGCTTGTGCTCCATTGACTGCACTGACCTCTGTGCACAGTGTTCACTTTTGATTTTCCTCATCCTCTCTCTGTTTTTCTACTTTGTTGTTGGCTTTCTTCCTTAATCTGTGGATGGGGTTTCCCTTGCTTTGTTACTATAAATAAATGCATTTAAAGCTACAGGTTTCTCTTTGCATATGCTTAGTTGCATAGTAGGTGTTTGAAAACAACATATAGTGGCTTGGTCTCCACATTTCCTGGACATGGTGTAGTGCTTGTGCTTTTTGCCTTGACTTGGCTGTGTGCTGTCTACTTCCTGACCCCTTCAGTTGTTTCCTGGCTCTTGCCGGGGAGTGGTGTCCACAGCCTGAATCCAGGCTAGTATTGTCAGGGCAAGCTTTTCTGAATTTACTCACTTTGGCTGAAGTGTGACTTGGGTGCACTTTTAGGGAGGGAGGGACTCTGGGGTGTGTGCTACGGGAGGCAGCTGTGGCAGCTGTGGTCACTTACACAGAGGGTGGAGTGGAGTGAGTGCTGGTTGGCTCAGCAAACTCATAGCATGGCTCAAGTTTGACAACTGTGGATGCAGGTCAAAATGCTTCTTCACCTGGGGTCCCTTTTCCTCTGAGTAATCCCAGGGAGCTTTTTAAAGTGTGTGTTCGTTCTTCGGTCCACAAAGGAAGACGGATTGCCTCTGCAGGTATCTGTGTTCAGTATCAAGGATGGTTGCTGTTTGATTTTGACTTTTTTTTTTCTTTTTTCTTTCTTTTTTTTTTGGTCGTTTTTGAGACAGGGTCTCCCTGTAGCCCCAGCTGTCCTGGAACTCTATGTAGACCAGGCTGGCCTTGACCTTGCAGAGATCTGCTTACCTGTGGCTCCCGAGTGCTGGGATTAAAGGCGTGCGCAACCATGTCCGGATGGTTTTGACTTTCATGGTGACAGTATTTGGAGCTCTCCTGAAGGGGTGGCGTGGTCCCCCTTTCAGTGTAAGCTGCGGTGGTCATGGCGGCGGCTTCTGGGGGAGTGAAAAGCCAACTGTTGCTCTGGGAAGGCACGGTCCAGGGAACCAGTGTGGGGCCCTTGGAGGCTCCTGAGGGCAACGCCTCTCATCTCCTTGTTTTTCTTATAGATCGTGACATCTGCATCAACAGATCTTCAAGATTATACTTACTACTTTGTCCCTGCTCCTTGGCTGTCAGTGAAACTTCTAAGACTGCTACAGTGCTACCCGCCCCCAGGTAAAGTTTCCTGCAGCCATCCAGCTGTTCCTGACAGCCCTCCAGGTGTTTCTTATACACACCCCCACCCATGACATTCTCCCTGATCTTCCCCTCATGTTCTCTGTAGCCTTCCCCTCCATGGCCACTGACTCCCAGGCCCCTTACAAGGAAGAATTTAATTCCTTAGTTCATTAAATCTCTGCTTGTTAGTGTTAATTGTTCAGTATAAGGGGCTAGGGAGATGGATCAGTTAGTGAAGGGTTGGCATGGCAGGCACAGGAACCTGAGTTCAGTCCCAGCACCCACATGAAAATGTAGGTTCTCAATCTGGACCATCCTGGAATTTTCCGAAGTCCTCCTGCCTCAGCCTCCCAAGTGTGAGATAGCAGAATCCTAACGCTGTAACTGGCTTTAGGTCTCTACAGGCTTTTGTTTTGTTTTAATAATTTATTTTTGTGTATTTATATGTATGTGTGTGCATGTGCCTCATTGTGCGTGTGGTGGTCAGAGGACAACCTGTGGGAGCACTTGTTTTGTTCTTGTGAGATAGGGTCTGGGGTAGCTCAGGCTGGATTTGAACTTAGGATATAAGCCTCTGCTTCCTAAGTACTGAGATCATAGGTCTGTACCACCTGGATCCTAAGTACCAAGATCGTAGGTCTGTACCACCTGGCTCCTAAGTACCGAGATCATAGGTCTGTACCACCAGGCTCCTAAGTACCAAGATCATGGGTCTGTACCACCAGGCTCTTATGTACTGAGATCATAGGTCTGCACCACCAGGCTCTTATGTACTGAGATCATAGGTCTGTACCACCAGGCTCCTAAGTACCGAGATCATAGGTCTGTACCACCAGGCTCTTATGTATTGAGAGTATAGGTCTGTACCACCAGGCTCCTAAGTACCAAGATCATAGGTCTGTACCACCAGGCTCCTAAGTACCAAGATCATAGGTCTGTACCACCTGGCTCCTAAGTACTGAGATCATAGGTCTGTACCACCAGGCTCTTATGTACTGAGATCATAGGTCTGTACCACCAGGCTCCTAAGTACCGAGATCATAGGTCTGTACCACCAGGCTCTTATGTATTGAGAGTATAGGTCTGTACCACCAGGCTCCTAAGTACCAAGATCATAGGTCTGTACCACCAGGCTCCTAAGTACCAAGATCATAGGTCTGTACCACCTGGCTCCTAAGTACTGAGATCATAGGTCTGTACCACCAGGCTCTTATGTACTGAGATCATAGGTCTGTACCACCAGGCTCCTAAGTACCGAGATCATAGGTCTGTACCACCAGGCTCTTATGTGCTGAGATCATAGGTCTGTACCACCTGACTCCTGAGTACCGAGATCATAGGTCTGTACCACCAGGCTCTTATGAACTGAGATCATAGGTCTGTACCACCTGGCTCCTAAGTACTGAGATCATAGGTCTGTACCACCTGGTTCCTAAGTACTGAGATCATAGGTCTGTACCACCAGGCTCCTAAGTACCGAGATCATAGGTCTGTACCACCATGCTCTTATGAACTGAGATCATAGGTCTGCACCACCACGCTCCTAAATACCGAGATCATAGGTCTGTACCACCTGGCTCCTAAGTACAGAGATCATAGGTCTGTACCACCAGGCTCTTATGTGCTGAGATCATAAGTCTGTACCACCTGGCTCCTAAGTACTGAGATCATAGGTCTGTACCACCAGGCTCTTATGAACTGAGATCATAGGTCTGTACCACCTGGCTCCTAAGTACCGAGATCATAGGTCTGTACCACCTGGCTCCTAAGTACCGAGATCATAGGTCTGTACCACCAGGCTCCTAAGTACTGAGATCATAGGTCTGTACCACCAGGCTCCTAAGTACCGAGATTATAGGTCTGTACAACCAGACTTTTGTTTCTCCCCCATTGTCTTCCTTTTGCTTTGAATGGAATTTTAAAAATTTCCCTCAGACTGGTGTGGTGGCACACGCCTTTAATGTTAGCACTCAAGAGGCAGAGGCAGGAAGATCTCTCTGAGTTCAAGGCCAGCCTGGTCTACAGAGTGAGTTCAGGCCACCTGGGACTACAGGGAGACCCTGTCTCAAAAAGACCAAAAAAAAAAAAAGAAAAAAAAATTCCCTCTAAGCCAGGTCCCAGCACTTGGGAGGCAAAGGCAGGTGGATCTCTGTGAGATCAAGGCCAGCTGGGGCTGTAGGAAGACCTGCCTCAAAAATAATACAATAACAACAAAAAATTTCCTTCTGTTTCTGTTACTTTATACATTTTCTCTAGTTAATAAAAATTTTTATTACATTTACTACATTTTTACTTTGTGTGTCTGTGTGTGTTGTGTGTGTGTGTCTGTGTCTGTGTGTGTGTATGTACATGTACGTACACGTGTACAACTTAGGGGAATCTGTTCTTTCCATTATGTGGATACCAGAGATTGAGCAAACTCAGGTTGTCTGGCTTGGTGGCAAAGGCCTTTAACTGCTGAGCCATCCTGCCAGCTCTCTGTTCTCTGTTTCTGTTGGTAATAACAAGTAGAGATAAAAAAAGTCTACATGTCTCTTAGGCTTCTTATCACACATTTTGCCCATAACTTTTGGATTTTATGACTGACAAACTGTCTCAGGGAAAGCGCTATGTGCCCCCTACATCAGAAACAGGTGTGGCTACCACAGCTGCTCTGGCCTCCTAATGCTTAGGACACTGGAACTGGGAGCTGTCCCCTGGGATCTGAAATGGTCCCAGCTGTTTCAGCAGTTTGGATAATTTTCAGAAGCATGCATGGGATGACCAGTGTTGGAGGCCTCTTGGCAAGTGCGGTGGGAGAAGGGCACGGGAGCCCAGCTGATGGTTTTCTCTTGCCCAGAAGACCCTGCGGTACGCGGCCGCCTGACCGAGTGCCTAGAGACCATCCTGAACAAGGCCCAGGAACCACCCAAGTCCAAGAAGGTCCAGCACTCAAACGCTAAGAACGCTGTGCTGTTTGAGGCCATCAGCTTGATTATCCACCATGACAGGTGAGCCACCATCAGCAGTGTATGGGCACTTGGTGTCTGTCGTTGTGCAAATGCTGATGTGTGGTCTTCTTTCTAGCCCTTGGCCTGCACCCTCCTCCCTGCACCTCCTCCTCCCTGAATAACCTCCTCTCTGCACCTCCTCCTCCCTGCAACTCCTCCTCTCTGTACCTTTTCCTCCCTGCACCCCACCTCACTGCACTCCACCTCACCGTACCTCCTCCTCCCTCTCTGCACCTCCTCCTCTCTGCACCCCACCTCACCGTACCTCTTCCTCACTGTACCTCCTCCTCACTGCACCCCTTGTTACCCCTCCTTCCGACTGCACCCCCCTTCTTTTGGCTCCCAGCCCCATTCACCGCCCATTCCTCACTGTGTCCCTTGCTCCCTGTAGCGAGCCCAACCTCCTGGTCCGAGCCTGCAACCAGCTGGGCCAGTTCCTGCAGCACCGGGAGACGAACCTGCGCTACCTGGCTCTGGAGAGCATGTGCACGCTGGCCAGCTCGGAGTTCTCCCATGAGGCCGTCAAGACCCACATTGAGACCGTCATCAATGCCCTGAAGGTGTGCTGCTTGTTGGTGTGGTGTGGCTGCCTTCATGTGGAGGCTGGGAGGTCAGGAGATGCCTCTTGTGGACACTTAGATCCCCTCAGATGTTGAGTTTGGATTCTGAGGTGCTTGTCTGGCTTCTGTCACTTGTTGCCGTATGGACGGAATTAGCAGCTGGGCGAGAAAGCTGTTCAGCTTCCTGCAGTGGCTCAAGGCCATGGCACCAGGCCCGCAGAACAGGACTCCAGCCACGCACCTTTGGGCTGAGTGTGTCCTCATGTGGCAGTCCTGTCTCTTGGGATGACTTCTTGTGGCACCTGCTTGGAATCCTGGATAGTAGTTTAGTAAACAGAATTAGTTTCCTTTGGTAGAAAGATAAAATATTTTGTTCTTATCTCACAAGCAAACTCACCTTTTATAAATCAAAATTCATTTTCAAGGATTTGGGTTCTTTTAAGAATTAGAATTCCAGGGGCTGGAGAGATGGCCTAGCGGTTAAGAGCGCCGACTGCTCTTGCAGAGGACCCGGGTTCGATCCCCAGCACCCACATGGCGGCTGAGAGCCATCTTTGACTCCTGTTCCAGGGGAGTCCGAGACCCTTTTCTGACGTCCGCAGCATTGCACGACACGGGTGCACAGACCTACATGCAGACAGTACATTCATACACATAAAAAATTTAAAAAAATTAAAAAAAAAATTAGAATTCCAGAGTTGGAAAAGCGTAGTTGAGGGTTACCTGTTCCTGTGCCTACCTTGAGTCTCAAGACCAAGATCCCTGGTATGCTCCTGAGGCAAAGCACGTACTGATCTGTACATGCTTGTTAGACTAGTATGTTAGGAAACTATGGATGCATAGCACTGATCCTGGTCTAGGTTTTTTGTTTTTTGTTTTTTTATTTGCTCTTTTTTGAGACAGGGTCTCCCTGTAGCCCCAGCTGGCTTGGAACTTGCTCTGTAGATCAGGCTGTCCTTGAACTCACAAAGATCTGCTGCCTCTGCCTCCCAAGTGCTAGGATTAAAGGCATGTGCCACCATGCCCAGTAGATCCTGGTCTAGTTTTAAGCTATCCCAAACTTGTCTGACTCTGCTAGTAATTTTATGTAACTCACAGGCTTTTGGTGCTTGTCTTGAACTCAAGGCTGACTTCTTTCTGGTCTTGATTTGGTGTCTGTTCTAGTCACTCCTAAGGTCGCAAGTTAGCTTTCACCTCACGCTGCTTTTCCAGCCTTTGAAATTTGCTAATTGCTCATCGTCGGCATCTTGCACTGTGGTGTGCTGTACTAGGGTGCCCGTCCTGCACTGGGGTGTTCTCCATTGAAGGGGCCATCAGGCACTGGCACTGGGGTATTCTGTACTGGGGTGCCTGTCCTGCACTGGGGTGTTCTCCATTGAAGAGACCATCGAGCACTGGCACTGGGGTGTTCTGTACTGGGGCTCCCGTCCTGCACTGGGGCATCGTGCACTTCTCTCTACCACTATGGGGGGTAGGTACAGTGACCAGCACCATCCTTCTCAGGCTCTATGTAGCCTCATTCTTAAACCACCTGTAGTAGGGCCCAAGAACCTGCCTCGGAACTAGGAACTAGCTCCCAGGCAACACGGAAGGTGATGGTCTGTGTGCACACAATGAAGAAGCCTTAGAGACCTGCCCACTCACTAGACCTAGTGTGGTTCTTAGAGTTGCTGGTCAGGGAGAGAGTGGAGGGACAGAGCTAAACACTGGGCTTCCTGGACTGTGTGGACTCAGTATGAGGGGAGGGGCAGTGAGTTGTACGGGGGTTGCAAGTGACCTAGGTTGTTGTTGGGTTCCAGATACATATAGTAGGGGCCAGTAAGGGGTTTGGGGACATGGCGTCCTCCCTGGTGAGGACAGAGCCTCAAGGCAGCTCCCATGGAGTGAATGTATAGTATACTAATGGGCTTAGACAGAGAATGTATACTAGACTAATGGGCTTAGACAGAGAATGTATACTAGACTGACTAATGGGCTTACACAGAGAATGTATACTAGACTAATGGGCTTAGACAGAGAATGTATACTAGACTAATGGGCTTACACAGAGAATGTATACTAGACTAATGGGCTTACACAGAGAATGTATACTAGACTAATGGGTTTAGACAGAGAATGTATACTAGACTAATGGGCTTTTACACAGAGAATGTATACTAGACTAATGGGCTTACACAGAAGTGGACCGCCATAGCCACTGACCTGTGTTTCACAGGAGTGGCTCTAACTTTGCCTTTCAGACGGAACGGGACGTGAGTGTGAGGCAGCGGGCAGTGGACCTACTCTACGCCATGTGTGACCGCAGCAATGCCCAGCAGATTGTGGCTGAGATGCTGAGCTACCTAGAGACAGCTGACTACTCCATCCGAGAGGAAATTGTGAGTCCTGTAGCTGAAGGTTTGCTTCACCTGTTGCTGCTGGGCTGAGTCCTAGTCCATTGACTCTTGGTTAGTTGCAGACTGCCTGCTGGCAGGCTTATTTAGAGAGAGAGAGAGAGAGAGATTTCTTGGCACCAGCTTTCTTGCTTCTCTGACCTTCCAGTGTGGGTCCCCTACAGTGGCAAGCTGAGACATCTGCACCAGGCAAACTGCTTATTGAGGGCAAAATTCTCTAAGATGTTCCAAATTTTGAACCTTTTGTTGCTGCTGGTTGTTTTTCTTGGTATCTCTTGACATACAGGAGGTCACTGTCTCTATGCTGTGGTCAGATACTGTTGCTTTTCAGTGTGACTAGTCAGCTGGAAGGTGGTGCACACTTTGTCACAGTCCAGTAGGTTCCTCACCCCAAACACCGTGTCTTAGGGAATAAGCCTGCAGCTGTGTGGCCACAAAGGGGAAGCTCTGGCTGCCTCACTCAGCACGGTCCTGGTGTGTCTATGGCTTCTCAGTGACAGTGGTCCGTGAGATACGGGTGGGGCCAGCTGCTTTTGCTAACTGTGACCATCTCCTCTCTTTGAGGCTCACACGACTGCTCTGTCTTATGGAAAACATTTTCCTACATCTCACTTCTGAGAGTAGATGCCAAGTAAGGCTTCCTCAGGAACTGATGGAGAGATGAGGCTGGTGTGGACACTGGCTGAGTTGCCTCACAGGGCCTTGGGCAGGGGTCTGACAAGGAAGGCTGGGTTCCATGGTGAGCCATTTCATGACTGCATGCTGTGCTCCAAGGAGCATAGGCTAGAGGAAACAGAGGTCAGGAAGGTTTTCGGGGGACTGGAGATATGACTCAGTGGTTAAGCAGAGGACCCCAGTTCTGGTCTCACAGTTCAAAGCCCCACAGTATGGATGCTTACAACTATCCATAAGTGTAAGTCCAGGGGATCCAACTCTTCTGGCCTCTGTGGGCTTTGGGTGCACATGGTGCACTTATGTACATGCAGCCAAAACACTGTTGCTTAACCCGGTCACATAATGAAATACATCTGAGGCAGTTTTTAAAATTAATTAACTAACCCTGTGTATATGTGTATGTGTGTAGGCTTGTGTGTCCCAGGGTACAGGTGTGGAGCTAAGAGGACAACTCGTAGCAGTTGGCTCTCTCCTACCATGTAGTTCCAGGAGTCAGGTCATCAGGCTAGGCAGCAAACTAAGTATCTTGTTGGTCCCTCCTGAGATGTTTATTTTGGCTTATAGTTTTGGAAGTCCTGGCTCATGATTGGATAGACCCAGAGCTTCAGGCCTCTGGAGGCAAGGCTCATGTTCTGGCTCAGAGTAAATTCGCCGTGTGGCCAGGAGGCAGAGCACGGATGGGAGCACAGTCCCAACTCCTCTCTAGAGTCATACTCCAGTGACTTCAGGCAGAGCATGGATGGGAGCACAGTCCCAACTCCTCTCTAGAGACTCACTCCAGTGACTTCAGGCCCTCCATTGAGCTTCCTCCCCATTAAAGGTCCCACCACCTCCTACTGTACCATAGTGGGATCCAAGTCTCTAACACTTGGAACTTTGGGGCACATTTAAGATCTGACTGTGGTGGTGACGCATGCCTTTAATCCTAGCACTTGGGAGGCAGAGGCAGGCGGATCTTTGTGAGTTCAAGGCCAGCCTGGTCTACAGAGTGAGTTCTAGGACAGCTGGGCTACAGGGAGACCCTGTCTCGAAAAAAAAAAAAAAAAAAAAAAAGATCTGACTGTGGCAGGTGTTGTGGGGGAGAAGCTTTCTGTGCATAGGGAAGGGCTGGTCTTGTTTGGGGTGTGGCCAGGCAAGTGACTGCTTCTGGCCTGGGCAGTATGCTCCATGTGGGGCTTGGCTGGCAGTAGCCCTCCTCAGGGGCTTTCAACAGAGGTGGCAGAGGTGTCTGCAGGTATAGTTGTCTTGGTTTTTAAGGCCTTAAATATAGATTCTCTGCTCTTTTGATGTGACAAGCTTTTGTCACATGTCTGTCAGTCTCATGACAAGGCTCTCCTGCTTGGCTGTCTTTCTGACCAGCCAGTGTGTCAGAGCATGAGGTCTGTGTGGCTCTTGCCATAGAGATGTTTTCTACCCATGGGGAGGCAAATTGTAGGTAGGACACTGGATTGGCACATGCTGCAGTTTGGTGTCTGTGCAAACCCCACACCTGGGCCTCATTGAAGGACCTGCAGGAGGCAGGGGTGGCTTGGTCATGCTGCGAGGTGTTGGTAAGGACTGTGATAGCACTGTGGTAAGGACCTGAGCACCCAGCTGTGTAGTGAATGCTGTGCTTCAGAGCTAGTGCCCTCACATAACAACACTCTGGAAGTGTCATGGGAATCAGTGGACTAGGGCAGTTGGACAGGTCACCCCAGTTCTAGGCAGGGTCCTTCAAGGGAAGGATGGTAAGGGGCTGGGGATGTAGCTCAGGTAATAGAGTGCTTGCCTAGCATGCATGAGACCCTGGGTTTGATCCCCAGCATCAAGTGACCTGAGCATGGTGGTGGGCGGAGACAGTAGAACCAAAAGTTCGAGATTATTCAGTTTTTCCTATATAGTGAGATGGGGGCCATCCTGGCTATATGAGACCCTGTGTCTCCCCGCCCCCACCCCCCCCCAAAAAAAAAGATGGTAAGAGAGGACAGGGACAGTTGTATGATGTGGTATGTCATTGACTCTGATTTGGTAGCTGGTACAAGGTGATGTCAGTGTAAGGTAGTTGTTGGGAACTTGGTTTTGCCCAGTGGGCAGAATTGCCTAGTAGGTGGCTGTTGTCCTCCCCCCACCCCCACTGTGATCCTGGACACCCTGGGGATTGGTGTAGGGCAACAGAAGGGGGCCCTGAGAGGATTCTCTGGGGAGATGGATGAGGAAGACCTGCTGAGAAGAAGCTCCAAGAGCCCAGGGAGGTGAGGTGAAGTAAGGCAGGGTGGGTTGAAGCTGACCTCAGCAGTGTTTGAGTACTGGCACCCTGTCCCAGCTGTCCTGTCCTGTTGTTCAGCCACACTGTTGCATGTACTCCTGAAAGTTTCTTGGCTTTCTTCCCCTGAGCCAGCAGCTCTCTGCCATCTTGGCTCATGGCATCTGGGGAGCTGCTGAAAGCTTCCTGCACACATTGAACTTTTAGGTCTTTCTGAAGCCTGACACAGGCTTGTGTGCCGGACCATCCTTGGTGTATACAGTGGCCTGCATGGCATCTGCCTGAGCCCTGTCCTTCCTGCAGGTGCTGAAGGTGGCCATTCTGGCTGAGAAATATGCAGTGGACTATACCTGGTATGTGGACACCATCCTCAACCTCATCCGCATCGCGGGTGACTACGTGAGTGAGGAGGTGTGGTACCGCGTCATCCAGATCGTCATCAACCGTGACGATGTGCAGGGCTATGCTGCCAAGACAGTGTTTGAGGTAGGCAGGGGAGGGTGGGTCCCCTTGCTGAGGTCAGCAGTGCCCAAGCTTGAGTGGATGGGTTTCAAGGGTGTTCCCATCTCCCTTCTTGCTCCCATCCACCTGTCTTTGCCAGTCTGTGATTCTACTCTTTTAATACTAATGCCCCTCACTGAGGATCCTATTTTCTAGAACTGTACCAGGGCTGAACACTTGGGCTGTTGAGTAAACCTGTAAAAGCTGCCTGGGCCTTGTACCTTGAGCTAGCCTATATACGAAGGACACAGTATGACTGCCATGCTTAGGAGTCTCTAGGCACAGCCACTGGCCTTCCCACTGTGCCTCCCGCTGCTGACACTGTAGCTGTCTCAGGGAAACCAGAGTCTTCCAGCCTTCGTAGGAGAGTCTCATTGACCTAAATGTACCTTGCTGGGAAGGCCTGCTGTCTCCTTGCTCCTCGTCTCCATAGCCCAGCTGCCTCTTTGGTCCGGCTCATGGTGTTCCCTGTTCACAGGCACTACAGGCTCCGGCGTGCCATGAGAACCTGGTCAAAGTGGGTGGCTACATCCTAGGGGAGTTTGGAAACTTGATAGCTGGGGACCCACGATCCAGGTAAGGATCACTGGGCTGCTCTGCTCCCTATACTGCTGAGGGAGGGACAAGGTCCTTTTTAGGAAACTCCTAGACTAAGCTGGCAGTGTGGCCTCAAGGAGGCACTGGTTTTTAGCATAGAGTCCCTGCTACAGGCTCAGGCTGAGCACAAGACAGCACTTGGGACACCTAGGTAACATGACTCCCCATCTGTGCTCTCTGCCCCTCTCAAGCCCTCTGATCCAGTTCAACCTACTCCACTCCAAGTTTCACCTGTGCAGTGTCCCCACCCGGGCGCTCCTGCTGTCCACCTACATCAAGTTCGTGAATCTCTTTCCTGAGGTGAAGGCTACCATTCAAGATGTGCTGCGCAGCGACAGCCAGCTAAAGAATGCAGATGTGGAGCTGCAGCAGCGGGCTGTGGAGTACCTGCGACTGAGCACTGTTGCCAGCACTGACATCCTGGTGTGGGCTCCTGGCTGGGCCGTTTGGTACTAGGGTTCATGAGCTGGTGCTGGGTTCTGGGTGCTGGGGTGGGCCATACCAATTTTTGTTCCTTCCAACAGGCAACTGTCCTGGAGGAAATGCCACCCTTCCCTGAGCGAGAGTCCTCCATCTTGGCCAAGCTGAAGAAGAAGAAGGGCCCAAGCACTGTGACTGACCTGGAGGAGACCAAACGGGAGCGGAGTGTTGATGTGAATGGGGGCCCCGAGCCTGTCCCAGCTAGCACCAGTGCTGCGGTGGGTCCCTGCCACTGTGCACCCATCCCCATCCAGACCCTACACCCTGAGGTCCGGATTGGCAGGGGGTAGGGTCTATAACAAGACTTTTCTATAGAGAAAGTCTTGTTAATTCAGGGAGTGTACCGAGATACCAAGAGCTCAGTGTTGCTTTGGACGCGCAGCCTAGGACAACTTGTTATGAGGCTAGGACATGGCTTCTTAGTACCAGACCAGCACCGTCAGCTTTCTGAGGTGACTTGGTTTTCGGACCTGAGGTCACTCCTGCTCTTGTGGGAGGCCTGGTATACTCTCCATTGGTTTAGAATGGCTTGCCTTTGCCCCTTGGAGGTTTCCTGTAGTAACGGGAGTAGAGCAGATGTCCCCTTTCTATGTTACAATAATTCCTGTGGATGGAAGTATAACGTCACTATCGAGGTATTCATTGAGTGTGAAATGCCATTTGGAGCTCTGTGACTACTGACTTTCTCCAGCTAAAGGAGGACTATGAGCATGGTGTTGTCAGGCCAGCATTTGCCCCAGATGGGGGCCAATAGATGGTGTGGGCTCAGGCTGTTCTTGCTAGCTTTTCTGTGGCCCTGCTTGATTTTGAGGGCCACATGGGACAGGTCATCTGGATTGCTGCCTTTGGTAGCCCTTCTGAAGGAAGTGCACAGCCGCAAGAGTGGTCTGAGGAGCCTCTGTCCCAAACCTCCTCATGCTTGTCTCTCTGCTGGCCACCAGCATCAAGTGGGCCTGTGCCTGGCCTGGGAGACCTGGGAGATACCTGGGAGAGACCTGGGTGAGACCTGGGAGGGACCTGGGAGGCCTGGGAGGCCTGGAGGCCTGGGAGGCTTGGGAGGCCTGGAGACCTCGGAGGCCTTCGAGGCTTGGGAGGCCTGGGAGGCCTGGGAGGCCTGGGAGACCTGGAGACCTCGGAGGCCTGGGAGGCTTGGGAGGCTTGGGAGGCCTGGAGACCTGGAGGCCTGGGAGACCTGGGAGAGACCTGGGAGGCCTGGGAGACCTGGGAGAGGCCTGGGAGGCTTGGAGACCTGGGAGAGACATGGGAGAGACCTGGGAGAGACCTGGAAGGGACCTGGGAGAGGCCTGGGAGAGACCTGGGAGAGACCTGGGAGAGACCTGGGAGGGACCTGGGAGAGAACTGGGAGAGGCCTGGGAGAGGCCTGGGAGAGGCCTGGGAGAGGCCTGGGAGAGTCCTGGGAGAGGCCTGGGAGGGACCTGGGAGAGGCCTGGGAGAGACCTGGGAGAGACCTGGGAGAGGCCTGGGAGAGGCCTGGGAGAGGCCTGGGAGAGGCCTGGGAGGGACCTGGGAGAGGCCTGGGAGGGACCTGGGAGAGGCCTGGGAGGGACCTGGGAGGGACCTGGGAGAGGCCTGGAGGAGGCCTGGAGGAGGCCTGGGAGGGGCCTGGGAGGGGCCTGGGAGGGGCCTGGGAGGGACCTGGGAGGGGCCTGGGAGGGGCCTGGGAGGGGCCTGGGAGGGGCCTGGGAGGGGCCTGGGAGAGGTCTGGGAGAGGTCTGGGAGAGGTCTGGGAGAGGTCTGGGAGGGGCCTGGGAGGGGCCTGGGAGGGGCCTGGGAGAGGCCTGGGAGGGACCTGGGAGACCTGGGAGACCTGGAGGGTGTCATACCATACACCTTGCAGAACAGGTACTTTGGGGGGGTGGGGGGAGCTTTTTTATCTTAAAGTACCTTTCTCACACATTGTCATATAACATGTGTTTATGAAAATACAGCTCACCATCCATGGTTCACAGGATTAACATGCAGATTTCTATACTAACACAAACTCTCAGCAAGCTCTGCTGAGATTCATACTGAGGCCTGGCTCTACTTAAAGGAGCCTTCTGTCTATAGGCAGTGCCACTTGTGTGCAGGGTTTGGGAGCCACTCAGCACCTTCCCAGCACAGATATGTTGTATGAATGTCAAGAGGCTTCACAATCTAGTTTCAATGTTTCACCTTCTTGAGTGACAAGTAGTTTGTTCACAGGTGATGGGTAACAGTAGGGTGTTCACAGGTGATGGGTGACAGTAGGGTGTTCACAGGTCATGGGGGACGGTAGGGTGTTCACAGGTCATGGAGGACAGTAGGGTGTTCACAGGTCATGGGTGACAGTAGGGTGTTCACAGGTCATGAGGGACAGTAGGGTGTTCACAGGTCATGGGGGACAGTAGGGTGTTCACAGGTCATGAGGGACAGTAGGGTGTTCACAGGTCATGGGTGACAGTAGGATGTTCACAGGTCATGGGGGACGGTAAGGTGTTCACAGGTCATGGGGGACAGTAAGGTGTTCACAGGTCATGGGGGACAGGGTGTTCACAGGGCATGGGGGACGGTAGGGTGTTCACAGGTCATGGGGGACAGGGGTTTACAAGTCTTCAAGTCTCATGCCTTAGATGTCATTTTGTGGGTGTTTTCTTACATGTATGTTAGTGCATCTGTGACTACAATGCTGCAAAAGCCAGAAGAGGGCATTAGATCTCCTGGAACTGGAGTTATGCCTTTCATCTCGGTCTGCCCATCTATCAGTTTTCCTATCATCTTTCTTTCCTCTCCCTTTCCCTTTCCCTTTCCCTTTCCTTTTCCCTTTCCCTTTCGCCCTTCTTTCCTTCCTTCCTTCCTTCCTTCCTTCCTTCCTTCCTTCCTTCCTTCCTTCCTTCCTTCCTTCCTTCCTTCCTTCCTTCCTTTCTTCTTTCTTTTTTTGAGATAGGGTCTCATTGGGTAAATCAGGCTCTCCTCAAACTCACTAAGATATGCTTGCCTCTGCCTCCTGAGAACTGGGAATGAAGGCCTATGCCATGACATCCAGCCCTAAGATTTTTCACATTCATGTCAAGAATAAGTCATGGATGAGGGAAGGTCATCTACATGGCCCTGGTTAAATTTGGTGAGTCACAAAACAAAACTGTTGAGACTAGGTTTTCACGTTATAGCTCAGGCTGGCCTCAAATTCACTGTATAGCCTAGGCTGTCCTTAAACTTTGATAATCTTCCAATTTTAGCCTCCAGAGTGCTGGGATTATAGGCATGGGTCATCATGCCTGCCTATCTTTCCATCTTTTCAGACTTACTTTTCAGGACTGGAGGGATGGGTCAGTGTTTAAGAATACTTTCTGCTCTTGAAGACGACCAAGGTTTTGTTCTTAGTACCCACATTGGGCAGCTAATAACAGGTTTCAATGCCTGTTTGTTTGTTTGGTCTTTTTGAGACAGGGTCTCCTTGAAGCTCCAGCTGTCCTGGAACTGGCTATGTAGACCAGGCTGGCCTTGAACTCACAGAGATCTGCCTGCCTCTGCCTTCTGAGTTCTGGGATTAAAGGTGTCCCAGCTCAATGCCTTTTTTCTGAGAGCACCTGTACACATATGGTGGACATACAGACACACAGGCACACACACATTAGAAGAAAAACTTACTTTTTGATTTTAGTTTAGTTCTGTTTTTTTTTTTTCAAGACAGGGTCTCAGCTAGAACCTGGACTGTAGTCCAGCTAGAACCAGTTCTGTACCTAGCAGAGGCCCACATTGATCTTTAGTCCTACTGCCCTGCCCTTCCACGTGTGGAGATCACGGTTGTGCACCGCCACATGTGGCACAGAATTGACACTAATGTGCCTGGGCTTAGTTCTTTTTTTTTTTTTTTTTTTTTTTTTTTTTTTTTTTTTTGGTCCTTTTGAGACAGGGTCTCCCTATAGCCATAGCTATCCTGGAACTCAGTGTATGTAGACCAGGCTGGCCTTGAACTCACAGAGATTGGCCTGCCTCTGCCTCCTGAGTGCTAGGATTAAAGGCGTGCGCCACCACACAAATTTCAGTGTCTTTCTCAGCAAAACTTTTCAGAATTTTTTTTCCTTAATTCAAATAGCACTTCTGAGAAAGTGCAGGCTTTTCAGTTGTGTGAAATTGTAATGGCCTTGTGAGGTGACTGTCTTCATTGGGACTTGGAGGTAGATTTGTTCACAGGTGGCCAGCAGCTGTTCTGTATTCTCTGGGTCGCTGGCTGGCCCTCATACAGCCTGACCTGGAAGTGAACAAAAGGCTGGGAATCCACAGTGGCCTAGCTCCCATGCTGACATGCCTCTTTCTTCTCTTCCAGTCCACACCTTCTCCGTCTGCAGACCTCCTGGGTCTGGGGGCCACTCCTCCCGCCCCCTCAGGACCCCCTACTTCTTCTGGCGGTGGGCTGCTGGTAGACGTCTTCTCAGACTCAGCCTCTGCAGTTGCACCTCTTGCTCCCGGCTCTGAAGACAACTTTGCCAGGTAACCCAGTTTTCCAAATACTGAAGATGGGCTTTGTGGCTGGGGCTGACTGGACAGAGGGGCATTGCAATGGCCTCTGGGGCACTGCCTGGGAAAGGTGGTTGAAGCTGTACCTCATGGGTGGGTTTGTACTCAGTCCCCAGCACCTAACAGACCACCCACTTATTGGTGTTGAAGACAGCATGTGGGTGCTGTGCTGCTCCGTGTGGTCCTGGGACTGGGTGGCGTCCCTACTTCCTTTTCCTTGCCACATTGCTGACTTTCTGAGCTTGTTCTCCTCTTTCCCACTTGCTGCACCTGCATTTTTGCTGCCTTCAGCTCTGTCTGTTCCTTTGTTTCTGGTGTTCACACCATTTTTAAGGAAATCCCCTTTTGCTCTGTACATAGCTGCCTTCCCACCGTGGTCTCAGCATCTTTCCTCCTGACTTCAGCCCGGGTGGCTCTTTCCCAGTCGCTATTTTTCTTTTTTTTTTTTCCCCAGTCGCTTTTTCTTGTCTTCCATGTTCAAAATCTTGGAATCACTTTCCTTTTTCCTCTGTTGATTGGTTCTGTTAGTTTCCTTGCCTGGTCCATTGTAACTTGCCTGTGTTCTGGTCGGTGGTGGGGTGGAGGCCTCCACATTTGTGCTGCACAGTGGCGGCAGGTTCTTTGTGTGGAGGTTAGAAAGCCTTACCTTGTGGCCCTTGTGCCCTGCCTGGAGATGATAGCAGGTTCTTGTGGTTTTAGAGGTTTTCATTTCCTTACATTCATTTTGCACATAATTCTCCTTCCTATTGGGAAATGTGGGTTTGGAGCGTGGGTTTGGGACAGGCAGCCGGTGGCTCTTAACAGATGTCTTACGGCTTGAGAATAGCTGAGCTTGGGATTTGATAGCACTGTGGAGAGCCCTGGTTTCCAGCCCCTTGTGGCAGAGGCAATGTGGGCTCCAGCTAGGCACCATGGCCTGCACAGGGGCTGTATCCAGAAGCATCTTGGCCTTGCTTTGTTGTCACTGTCCAGTGATGGCTCTGAGCCCCTGGCCACTGGTCTGCCAAGTGCAGGTGGTTAAAGTTGTTAGGAGCCCTGTGTTGGTTGGCTTGCTGGTATCCTATAAAGAAAGGGTGGTGGGGGGCTGGAGAGATGGCCTAGCGGTTAAGAGCGCCGACCGCTCTTGCAGAGGACCGGGGTTCGATCCCCAGCACCCACATGGCGGCCGAGAGCCGTCTGAGACTCCAAATCCAGGAGAACTCCAGTTCCAGGGGAATCCGAGACCCTCTTCTGACCTCCGCGGCATTGCACGACACGGGTGCACAAACCTGCATGCAGACAGTACATTGGTACACATATAGAAATAAAAAAAAAAAGAAAGGGTGGTGGGGAGTGTGAGTGGTGGTTGTTTGCCGCCTTGAGCTTCCTCTGCTGGTGTGAGCCTCTGCCGTGTGCTGCCAGCTTCCTCTGCTGGTGTGAGCCTCTGCCGTGTGCTCCCAGCTTCCTCTGCTGGTGTGAGCCTCTGCCGTGTGCTCCCAGCTTCCTCTGCTGGTGTGAGCCTCTGCCGTGTGCTCCCAGCTTCCTCTGCTGGTGTGAGCCTCTGCCGTGTGCTCCCAGCTTCCTCTGCTGGTGTGAGCCTCTGCCGTGTGCTCCCAGCTTCCTCTGCTGGCGTGAGCCTCTGCCATGTGCTGCCAGCTTCCTCTGCTGGTGTGAGCCTCTGCCACGTCCCAGCTTCCTCTGCTGGTGTGAGCCTCTGCCGTGTGCTCCCGGCTTCCTCTGCTGGTGTGAGCCTCTGCAGTGTGCTCCTGGCTCTAGGAGTGATGCACATTTGCTCTTTCTTCACCCTGGCCTCCTGGCCCTGTTTTTTAGGATTTTAGGGAAGTTCCTCAGGATGTCAGCTTGTGCAGGGGTTTCATTGTTTCGGTTTAGATGTGGCCACAAGGTTGCCATGTAGCATTCATTTAGTGCAGTATGGAAGGACCTGCTGCTTTGGGGTGGTACAGTAGGTGTGAGGGAGGGTGCATCCTCCACAGGTTTGATGTGGCTGGGTTGAGATATAGTTGTTCTTTTGGAGATAACTGACCATCAGACCTGGGTCTAGGGCCTTCTCTGTCATTTTGGTGATAAAGCAAGCATGTGAGTCACATGGCCCTACTCAGCCTCCCGTGTGGCATCCACACTGGGCCCTAGTGGAGTGGCTGCCTGTGGTGGCCCTGTGCCAGTGATTGGAGCCTCAGCCCAGGCTGTGGCTCTGCTGCCTGGCTACTTCCCATGAGTGACAGTCACTGGCTGTGACAGCGTGTGTGCCAGCATGAACCCAGGAGTGTAGGAAATAGGTCTACACACTGTGTAGACAGAGCTCAGCAGAGATCTATTGAGGTGTAGCTTGGAGGACTCAGAATAACTGGTGCCAGTTGGGCCTTTGGTGATGTGTTTGTAGGGGGCTCTGTCTCCATTGTTCTTGTGCACATGAAGCTTGTTGGGGCCTGTGGAGCCACCTCTAACTTGTGAGTGTCTGGGCACAATGTGATGCTGCTTTGCAGGGAAGCAGCTCTCACATTTCCCAGGGTGGAAGCCAAGGAAAATTGTTGATGATGTGTGATCTTGGCCAGAGGTCTCTCTCACCTTATCCCTGAGTCTGCTCAGATGGGGATTGAGACCCTTGAGGTAGAATGCTGCGTGCCACTTTTTCAGGCATGGAGGGCTGTAGCTGTGCCCTCTGCACACTGACAACCCTCAGCTTCCCTGGGGGACAGCCAGAGGACCTCCTGTTTCTGAGGGTGCCTGAGGAGGCTATTTTCTGCCCACTGGTCATCTTTTTGGCCTGGTACAAGATCTTTGAAACTCTTCAACTTTCTGCTTCCTTCCCTCCAGAAGTATTCTGGCCTGAGTATTTGAAGCCCTTTCCTAAAAACAAATCCCTGTACTTCAGGGGCGGCTCTGACTGACTGACATGATCATCTTTCCTAGGTTTGTTTGTAAAAATAATGGTGTGTTGTTTGAAAACCAGCTGCTTCAAATTGGACTGAAGTCTGAATTTCGGCAAAATCTAGGTATGTGTTTTACTTAATGAAAATTTCTTTAGAAATTATGGGAAGTAGCCAGGCATGGCTTTAATCTCAGCATTTGGAGGCTAAGTCAGAACAGTTGTAAGTTTGAGGCTACTCTGGGCTATGTGTCAAGTTCCAGGCTAGTCTGGGTTGCATAGTGAAAACCTACCTGAAAAAAAAAAAAAAATCTGTCTAGGTGTACTGGGTCACATCTATAATCCCAACACTTGGGAGGCTGAGGCAGGAGGATTGCCATGAGTTCCAGGCCAGCTTTGGCTGTAGTATGAGATCCTGTCTCAAGAAAACTGAAAAAGCAAAAGAAATTAGGGGAAATTCTGATAATGTTTGTAAATCACATACTGATTAAGGATTGATTCTAGACTGCTTTTTGTTTTGTTTTGTTTTGTTTTGTTTGTTTTTGAGACAGGGTCTCCCTTTACCCCCAACTATCCTAGAACTCACTTTGTGGACCAGGCTGGCCTTGAACTCACAGAGATCCACCTGCTTCTGCCTCCCAAGTACTGGAGTTAAAGGCATGCACTACAATGCCTGGCTTAATTCTAGAATGTTTAAGGAGCTCCTTTATACAACTCAACCATAAGAAAACAGTCTGAGTTACAGAGTGAGCAGAGGACTGACAGAATCTGCTGTCCACAGTAGTTAAGCAAGTTCCTTGCCAGCCTATGACAAGGTACTCTTAGACCAAAATCGCAAGAGGCTGCTACCTCACACTGGCATAACACAGGTTCTGGGAAGTACGTGGAAAGTGGAACCCTGTGTGCTGTTGCTGGGGGAGTGAAATGGTGCCACCATGGAAAACACTGGTGGTTTTCCAGGAAGTTAAGCAGTTATCAGAGGGTTCACCCACTCCCAGGCATCAATCCAGTGGAACTGAAAGTAGATCTCAAAGAGATTTGCACACTGAAGCTCATGGCAGCACTAGCCGTGGTCAGGATGCGTCCCCAGCTTCCGTCAGAGGATGGAGAGCACTGATGCTCATAGCAGCACTAGCCATGGTCAGGATGTGTCCCCAGCTTCCATCAGAGGATGGAGAGCACTGATGTTCATAGCAGCCCTAGCCATGGTCAGGATGCGTCCCCAGCTTCCGTCAGAGGATGGAGAGCACTGATGTTCATAGCAGCACTAGCCGTGGTCAGGATGCGTCCCCAGCTTCCGTCAGAGGATGGAGAGCACTGATGTTCATAGCAGCACTAGCC